>JAUNZM010000824.1:1902500-2340211 GCA_033459285.1 Clamator glandarius
AAAGATTGTAGTTTCTCCTTACCATTCCTTTCAATGTACTGCTCTAAGTTATCAGTGTTCTAACTCTTCTTTCTCCTGGACGCACACTTAAGACAGACCAGATTTAGTTTGTTCCTGGTGCTTCTGAGGTAAGAAAGAAAATCGTAAGACACCTTCTAATTTCCAGCAGAGGTTAGTCACTATGTTGCAGTGATTCACAACTGAGCTGTTATTGTTTAAACAAGAACTAGTTTATAGCACTGTTGGCTTGTATCAATCTCGACTGTGAAGGGTAAACCTTCTGACTCCACTTTTAGACATAAACATCTAAAGGTTTAGAGTAATGCGAGCTGTTGTGACTCACCTAAATGTGACTTTGGAAATGTTTGAAGTAGTTACATCAATGCCTGTTTCTTTTCTGGACTTACATTTAAATTGCCAGTCTGCAAAACAGGCAAGACTGTCAGACATGTGCCTAAACTCGCCTGTAGTTCTGCTGTGTCAGGGGGGTTCTGACCCTGATTCAGATCTGTGGCATTTCAGGCCGCAGGCAGCTGGTGCAAAATCCTGCATGCAGAATCACTCTAAACAATGTTCTGTAGTTCTTGGAGAAATAATATACAGGAGACAGGTAGCTGTTGCAAATCTGACTACTTTGTGTTTGTTTTTTAATCCCTCTTTTTTTTTTTGCCAAACAAAATTGTGGGTGACTGGCAAGCAGCTTATACCCCTGTGGTGGAGAAATGCTTCTTACAGTGAAATTAGATGGCAGTCTGTCTTAATTATTATTTATTCAATTGCCTAATGTTTTACCAGAAAGCAAAATCAGGGAGCCAAACCACTGACTAGTTAAAATGGGGAGGAAAAAGCCTCTGGCTGGCTTGAAGTTGGCTGGGTGGCAGACACTGGCCTGCTCCTTGCTGTCATGGCAAAGACTAGCACAGGATTGGACTGCCAGCGATTTTTCCTCCCTGATATCTAGTTGTGTCTGGTGGATCTTCCTCATCTTACTTTGCTCTGCTAAGTTTTGACTTGTCATGATGAACCAGGTAGCTGTTTGCACAATTCCAGGCCTCCCTTGGTGTCTAGGTACCTTTGATCCTCAGCTTTCTCTTCATCACACCATCTCCCAGCCTCTATTCATTGGCCAGCATGAGTATGACAAATGCCCAACAAAGTTCTTTATTAGCAATCCTGAGCTATTTGGCAGAAATCAAGGCTTGTTTACCCCAAGGGGCCAAGTAGGACTGTGCTCTTTCCAGCCTCAGATCTGACCACATCTGACATCACCAGGCACCTATTGTAGCTGAAGAAATGGGATATCCCCATGTTACTCTGTGCATGACCTGCCTTGCTATGCAGCCCAACTTGTGGCACAGCCTCATTCACACACATTCATTGAGCAGTTTGCAAAAGTGCAAAAGGGTAACCCCAGCACTGGAGACAGCAGACAGTAAAACAAATCCTTTAAGTACAGACATTACTCATTTTATTGTGCTTAGCTTTATTACACTTCACAGATACTTTGTTTTTATTGTGCTATATTTTAGCAATAAAATATTTTCCAATTATGGTGTATACGTTGTTTTTTTTAGGCATAATACTATTGCACACTTAATAGCCTACAGTCTAGTGTAAACATAACTTGGATTTTAAAGCAAAAAATTCACGTGACTCGCCTTATTGTGATCTTTGCTTGATTACAGAGGTGTGGAACCAAACTCAGAGTATCTACAGGGTATGCATGTACCATTGTCATTACATATGCAGTTGTTATCCTGGGCATCAAGTTCAAATCCAAGCAAAACTGCAGAGATCTCAAAATTTGAAAACTGGGTTTCCAGACCTGTAGCCCAGCTCTATTTGTTTTAGAGCAATTTTGTTCTAATAAATCGTGCGATCGTCATTTTTTATCCTCACCTGTCTTGCAATACTATGCAGATCTCCATGCAGATTGCAGCTGAGGTGCCTTTGGGATTGTTCAGGTAGTCTCTGTATGTTCCTCATGTAATGCAAGATGAGGTTATTATTTTGGGCATTTCCACCACACCAGCTCATAATATGGAGGAACCTTTAGCAGCAACAATGTACACAAGTTTTAATGAGTATATGAAACATCCAAACAGTTGCCTTGAAATGTGGAAACTTCAGTGATAGAGATGACTGACAGGCCAGCAAGAGTTTATAAGAATAATAAAGCTAATTGGGAAAGTGTGTCGGAGGCAGGGAGGGTGTTCTGCTGTGCGAACAATCTTCACATTGATCATGAGTTTACTATATTGGCTAATAGAGGGTGTAGGAAATGCAAGTATTTGATCAATCAGTTATGGCTGAGTCATTTGCCCAAATGAGCAGCAGCCTATGGATTTGCAGTGTGTGATTGCTCACTGTGAACCGTTGTTACCTGGGAGACCTAGTGTTGTTCTGCTGCTTGAACCGCCACATGCATGCCTGTGTGGTGCCTGGTCCTGTGCCCAGATCGCAAGAGATATGGATAATGTTTTAGAATTTCCTTAACTTCATGTCTCACTTGTCTCTAACATATTTCCCCTGTCTTCTCCTTTCTTTCTCTCCTCTTCCTTTCCTTACTAGAGTCAAAGCAGTAGTGATTTTACTTGACTACATAGGAGGATCTCAGACTTAAGAGCAGACTAAAGACCTGTGCACAAACGGCCGCCAGGCCATAAATACTCATGTGATGAGTTGTCCAGTGCTCAAGGAACAGCAGAAGGGAGATGATTACAGCTGGACTGCTTCCAAGTGGATTTTAACAAAGGCTTTCATTAATCTGTTTTTCTGTTATCCAACTAACATGTTCAGAAGGTAACTGTCTTCCAGCTGCCCCGTAAAAGAGGTCAGTAGCATTGCATAAGGTTGCACAGAGCCTCTCACCGCTTGTATATTGGCATTGTTCTCTGTGTTTCCTCTTAGGTATTTGCAGCCACAGGGTCCCACCCAATGCCTGCAGCTGTGTGTAACCAAAGGAGTCTGATACTAAACGTCTGATTCACTTAGACGGGTAGAAAGGAAATTTTATAGAATGGAAAGAGGCAAAAGAAGCCAAAGTTTTGTTTTGCCATGTATTATTTATATTGTTTGCCTCCCAGGAAAATAACCATACAGAGCTCAGTTACAGATTTGTGTAAAAACAAACCAGGCAGAGCTCTTCCAGTCTGGTTGGCAAATTTGTTACAATTTGCATCACTTGAGAGCTTAATAAGTGTGGGAATGTGGCCAACCTTTTATCAGGTTGTCACGGAAGAGACTTTAATAATTACAGACAGAAACAAACTGTAACTAACACTGGCAACATAATATTTTGGGAAAGGTTGAAGGGGTGAAATTCAGGCTGAGAATAAAAATAGTGGTTAATGTGTGGCATCTGTTGGAACATATTGAAAGTAGAGAGATTGATTTGTTCCAGAAAACCACCAGCATACAGCAGCAGATACTGAGTTGTATAACTGAGGCATGTTTCTCAGAAACACAGGCACATCATGTAAACTTAGAATATGGCAACTTTCATATTGCTGTGTAGGAAAGCTCAGCTGCAGAAGTCAAAATGTGTGAGAGATGCTGTGTACGCACAGTGAAGTGACCTGTTAGAACAGGAGAGATAAGAAGGGAATGCATCCAGGGCTGGAAGATTTTAAACAAATGGGTGCTGTGCCAGCAAACCAAGGAATTACACTTTCTAGTCAACAGTGAGTGAGTAAACAGGCAACAAACCATTTGTTCTGTCTTAGAGCTTAAAAGTTTCGTAAACTCTCCTGGGTGCTGAATAGCATACTTGGCAATCATTGAAAAAAGAAATTCTGCTTACAGTAGATAAAATATCCATTACATCATTGCTGTCCAGACTTTTCACTGAAGGAAGCCACCCAGAGGCAGTCCAATTGCCTGCTTTATGCCCTGGTGACTAAGATGTAGCCATTCTCATCAGGTGATAGATGCACATGCATGACTCTTTAAACATGTAATGCATGTAACTGAATCATGTAACAGGGGGGCTTCCCCAGGCGTGACAGAGATGTCTTGAGGCCTGATCACCTATATTTAGTCATGTGCAAAGGGCAAAGCTGCTGACCCCCAGAGGAGAACTCAGCATTGAGTGTGCTGCAGCTCCCCAAAGCTGCTCATACCTTTCCCTTATTACCTCTCAGGAACTATGTAGTGGCCCTGAGCAATGGCCTGCAGAAAGCTCTCTGAGGGTTGAGTCTGGTTTGCCAGCCATATGTTTACTACAGAGCAACATTCAGGTGCCAGCAAATATCCAAAAGGTCTAGTGAATGGGTTCCTACACCTGTTAGGAAACATCCTCAGGGTCCAGATTCTGGGCCATGAGAAAGGCAGTGCTTTAGAAAGAGAGCTTTAGAAACAGGCTGTGGAGATGTCTTTCACAGAATCACAGAATAACCAGGTTGGAAGAGACCCACTGGATCGTTGAGTCCAACCATTCCCACCAATCCCTAAATCATGCTCCTAAGTACCTCATCCACCCTAACCTTAAACACCTCCAGGGACGGTGACTCAACCACCTCCCTGGGCAGACTGTTCCAATGCCTAACCACCCTCTCCATGAAGAACTCTTTCCTAATCTCAAGCCTAAATCTCCCCTGGCGGAGCTTGAGGCCATTCCCTCTCGTCCTGTCCCCTGTCACTTGGGAGAAGAGGCTAGCACCCTCCTCTTTGTCTTGTACCTTCCACTGTCTTTAAGCCCCAGCAGCAGGCCAGGCAAACCTACCAACTACCAGAGCTAGCGCTGCTCCAGGAGGCTGCTTCAGCAGATACTGTGTTTTGGATACCCTGGCAATATCCTCTTTGGACCAAAAGATGAAGACATATCAAACACAAGTTACTGGCCTTGACAGACTTCGTTTACCTAGTCCAAAAAAGCTCTTGTCCAATTCAGGAATGGGCTGCAGGAATTTAATTTTCAGGAAAGTCTACAAGAAATGTCAGGATTTATTCTCCACTGGATAGCACGATAGAGTTCACTCTAGTTTTAAAATCTATTGATCTCTGTCTTCTGCCATCGAATGATTCAGCATAGAGCTGAAAGAAGGTTAGAACTGATTTCCAGCCCCACAAGCTTGGAAAATTAAAGTGTTTCCATTAATCTGTCCAGATAAAAAAATGCAAGTTAGTTTAAGATGCAGCATTTGAGTTTGATCATATCCATGTGTTTTGCCTGAAGATCAACCATTTTCTAAGAGAAAAGCCACCCCAAAACAGCCGGTAAAATTAGCAGAAATTTTAAAACATAAGAGTTGCGTGAACAGCTTTTGTCCTCAGGACAGGGGTTTCAGGGAAGAGTACAGTAGTGTCAGAAGCAGAGTTTCTGTTTCAGAAAAATCAACATTTCCCATCTAAAAATGTTTTGCTGAAGATTTCCAAGCCATTTTAATTCTAAAAAGACCCAAATTAGGAAGGTACATGACACACTGAACTTCCAAATTTCATTGTCACTTGAGGCTTCTTCAATAAACTAAATTGCCCCAAACAGCTGCTCAGCGTCTGTGAAACTTAATTTCGCTGAAAATAAAACATTTTATTAAATTAGTTTTCATTTAGAATATAGCACTGAAGAGATGGGAAGACTTTTTCATATTTTATTACTTCCTGTCTTGCTCAGAAATTGCTATGCCTGTAAGGTCCAAACTCAGATTTTGCCTGACTCAGAATAATCAGAGATTAAAACCTCTTCCCTGAATCCCTGAATCAAACAAAGCAGGGCTTGAACTTGGAGCTCCCATACCCCAGACTACTCCCCTCACTTGTGGGGATTCAGTGCTCACATCTCTTGCCAAATTGCAACATTTGAACAGAATTCTGTTTATGCAAAAACATTAAAAATGTGTTCATTTTCATTCCAGTGTGGAATTGAAACCAAACTTTGAAACCTCAGAATTGCTGCAAAATGGAGTTGTCCTCCAGTCAGCTCAAAGGGCTGCTTTGTGTATCAGGAGCTTACAAAATAACTAAATCACGGTTCTGGGTCTGGCCTCATATTTTGTGACTGTGTTTCTGAGGGATTTTAAGGCAAGCTTGCAATACATCAGTGTCAATCTGTTTAACCTGAGTTCTGCCAGTATCAAATACTTTTTTAGCCTGTTGTGTGGCTTTGACTAGCAGTTGAATAGGCAGCAACTTCAGAACTCTCAGAAGCAGCGAATGGCACTGAAGCAGTTCTGTCAGTACTGGCTGTGCATTTCTGCTGCCCTATGCATTAAGGTGGGGGGTCCTAATTTTATTGCCATTGTTTTGTTTCTTGTTTCTGAAGTTCAATCAAAGGCATCCAATCCCACTTAAAGAATCTGCAGGCAAAGCGATGCTGTGCTTCCTGACTGAACAGGGGCTGTACAGTGTCTCCATTTTCCTTGGCACCTCAGCCCTATTCCCTTACTGTTAAGGCTTAGGTAGTGTTAAGGGTTGTGCAGATGGCTTGTGCTTAGTTTAAACCACATACAGGAAACTTTCTTTTAGCTCAGCTTCTCTATTGTTATGCTATATTAATAGGCTCTTTTGAAGCTTAAGAAAGGACTGATCTGCCTAAATAATAGTTCTGGGTGGGGAAAGTTATTTAGGAGCATGTTTGCAAAACCTGAAAGGCTGTTTAATTTAACCATTTCCTTGCCCAGCAGCATAGATAGGTTTTTCTCATTCCATTGCTCAGAAAGAGAAAACTGTACTCCCATTTTGAAATTCTGGGGTTTCAGTCACATGTATTTATTTATAAGCAAATGAACATATTTATTCTTAGATTCCTGTAGTTAAGCCAGAAAATGTTGGCTCGCCGCTATGCAAACATACAGATATGCTCTGAATTTTGATCCTGCCCTGACTTTGGACACAGATTCAATAGAGAAGTACCCCAACCTTAGCTTGTGCTGGAAGGGCTGATTTTGTTCTGTTCATATCAGCAGTCAATATCAAAGTCAATTCCAGAAGTGCCTTGCTTGGACAAGACATCTGTGCCAGCTCTTTGCTACTGCTATCCCCTTTAATTCTACCGGCAGGCAGCTCAGTCCCCTCCTAAGCTCAGCCTTGTGAGCCCTTACACTCAGTTCTCCCTCTTGGGTGCTCATTCTTGCACTTCCCATGCCTTGAGTGGGACTTGGCTAGTGTCTTCAGAACTGAAAATGAACGCATTCTTTGTCTTGCTGCTTTAGGTGAGGATGTGCAGCTATATGCTTCTCATCCCCTGCCTCCCTGCTTCCTCCAAGGGACTGTTCCAAAGCGGATGTGTCACTTTGCAGCAGGGGTGCAGTGCTCAAGGGAAGTGACCAAAGTGCTCAGCTTCTGCTTTGATTAAAAAATCTTTTCCGTTCTCTTTTAAGTGACATTTGCAACATCAACAGTTTCTCCCTTCCACCCAGAAATCCCCATGCACCACAGGCAGAGCTTTCTCTTGTGCAAAAAGAGGAAGAGCAGCCAAATGCGGCTGCGAAGTCTGCTAGAGATTTCTCAGCTGTAAGCCAAAATAATACAACCTGTCCTAGAGCATTTTAGGTATGATTGGAGATCATCACACAGGTAGCCATGACAGTCCAGGAGCGGTGGCTTTGAGTCAGTTTCTTCTCAGTTAGAGCTGACCATGCATGCAACTAACTCCAGCGGCTTGGAGTCATGGAGAGAAATTGAAAAGAGAACTAATACATCTTGGTTTTTCTCTCCCATATTTAGAAAGACGTTTGTATTTCAAATATCTATGCTACATATTGTAGCTCTGTGGCAATGAAAAAGGACTTAAACAGCTCTGAAGAGGTATACTCATATTCATTTAAAAGTATAGTTTATTATATAGATGACCTTACTCAGTTCTAAGAGGGGAATCCAGACTTCAAGTATGCTTTTCTGTGGTCAAGTTAAAAAAATAACAAAAATCAGAACAGAATCCCAAATGTTCATCAAAACTATTTTATCTGATTGTTACAGGTCATAGTTGCACTGTTGCACTTGTGGCCTGCTTGCAGCCAAAACTTTGAAACAGCCATCCCACAACATAGTTCTCCACCACAGGGTTGTTTCCCAAGTTCTTTATAAAGCAGATTTTTTGAGAGTGAAGAATGCACATGGGAATAAACAATGCAAATCTGCTTACTGGCAGTGACATTGGACTTCTAAAATATATTCCTCCAGTAAGGGCCATTTTAAAAAGCTGTGTTTTCTCCCCTGTTCAACATGTTGAAAAGCAGGTGTGCCTGTAATCTATGATGAACTTTTAAGTATATTTTTTTAATTTAAACTTTAAAAAGTTTACAATTTACTAACATTTTATTGCCAAGGGAAATCACTTGACAGTAAGGATTTGTGGTTTGTATAGGCATGGAAGAAGAGATTGGCTTAAAAGGCATTTTGCATAAATGAAGGAAGTAAATGCTTTATAGGTGCTGCTAGTGAATGCCACTGACCTGTGCTAGCTGGGGATGTCAGTGTTAGAAAGGCACTTCCTCTTCCTTGAAACTTTATCAAAGCGGCTAGGATTGAATTACTTGCTGTACATCTGGTTGATGAAACTTTCAAACAGAGGAAGCACATCCTGCTTCGGGATTCAGGCCTTCTTCCAGATGAAGAATATTCTCTTCAGATGTCTCATCACCTACCTTTGAGTAGCTGATGGCTCCTCCTGCTTGCCAGCTAGCTGTTTCTCCAATGGAAAAGTATAGCCTGGAGAAGAGGAGGCTGAGGGGAGACCTCCTTGCTCTCTGTAACTACCTGAAAGGAGGTTGTAGAGAGGAGGGTGCTGGCCTCCTGTCCCAAGTGAGAGGGGACAGGACAAGAGGGAATGGCCTCAAGCTCCACCAGGGGAGGTTTAGGCTGGACATTAGGAAAACATTTTTCACAGAAGGGGTCATTGGGCACTGGAACAGGCTGCCTAGGGAGGTGGTTGAGTCACCTTCCCTGTAGGTGTTTAAGTCACGGGTGGACGAGGTGCTGAGGGGCATGGTTTAGTGTTTGATAGGACTCGATGATCCGGTGGGTCTCTTCCAACTTGGTGATTCTACGATTCTATGAAACTTGAGGGTTAGAGGTACTGCTTGTTCTAATTGCAAAATCTTTTCCCCCCACCCATTTCAGCATTGTTCACATTCATTTTGAGAGGCATAGATTAGGGGAAACGGAGACTTGTGGCTAACATAATTAGTGGCAACTTCCCTTCAGAGCTTATTAAACTTTTCCTGACTTTTTGGCCCGATATACAGAACCTGAGTCAGTGATATTGCTGTAAACATCCACCAGAACATTGTTCTACCAGCACCAGCCACTTGCTTAACTCTGGTTGCAGCTTCAGTTGCTTTAGTCTGTTCAGGTTAGACTCCTAGGGCTTGTTCCAATCAATCCTCTCCCACGTGGAAAGGCAAAATAGAACATTTCCTCTGACTCAAAGGAAGAAATAGGCTAGGAGAGTACATTCCATGTATCTGATCAAATCAAGTTCAGATGAAATCTGACCCTCCTTCTTTGATCTGGTTTCATAATAAATCTGTTCTCTTTTAAACTGTTTATCTTCCTTAAGAAATACTGGAGTAGAAGGTCACTTCTAGAGGTGACAGGGCAGTTTGTGCCTCTAGAATAATGATCTGTATCATTCCTAGAACATCTTCCTGTTCTGGAATATGTCCCTGTTGTTCTTCAATTCCCTATGTGTTAGGTTACCTAAGATAGATTATATATTCCCTGTATGTATATTACCTACATGTTAGATTCCCTAAGAATGTGTTAGTGTGTTTAACCACAGCATCTCTGGAGTTTGGAGTGAGCCATCTACTGCTTGGCAGCAGGACAGCCAGTGTACAGCCAGCAAGTGGCACAGAGTGTGCCAGTTTTCAGATACAAAAAGTAAACGAGTTTGTGTGTGTGTGACAATTCTGATGTGTTATACAGGCCTGATTGTGCCTGCAGGATTCAAACACCTGTGTACACACAGGTGTTTGATTTTGTTCTAGCAACATACTTTCACATACATCAAGTTACGAGAATGAGGTTTAGTTTTCAGGTGTGTATGTAGGCATACACATTATGCCTGAATATTAACATGCAGTAGTTGTGTGCAGGCAGGTTCCTGAAGATGTCTTTATATGGATCCCACTGAAATATACTGGATCCAAAATGAGAACTGGGCGAGTGGGAATTCACATACTGCATTGTCTATTTATTTATCTTTGACAAATTAACGTGTTCCAGTCATTACTGGTTAGAGGGGCAGATGTGTCAAGAGTATATTGACCAAGTAAGCAGAGGAGACTTTATATATTGTATTCAGGAAAGTGAAGGTTTCATCCATAATGTATTAAGCGCCTCAGAAAAGAGCAAAGATATTCAATTACATTAGGTTCTTGCTTGTTCAGTTCTGGCTTTTTATAAGTAGATGGGGAAGTCCTGGTAGGTGGAGGCCAGTATACAGAATAGCATTTTAAAGTAGGAAAACAGTGACAATTTTTATTATTTACTGTTAGAAGAGGAGATTATATATTGCACTCTGGATAAGATATACAATTGTTCACAGCCTCTGTATACATGAAGCTGTGATATCTTTTAATGTATGCCTTCCTTCTGTTCTTCTTTACAGATGACCCTCATAAGCCAGAGGAGAAAGATGAAATTTCCAAAGTCACAATCATAAGTCTTGTCCCATTACTGGTGATTTCTGTTGCTGTGATTGTCATCTTTTATGCCTACCGCACTCATAAAAAGAGGAAGCTCAACAAGGCATGGGAGAAGAATGTTAAGCCCAGGAAACATAAGGATTGCAGTGATGTTTGTGCCATTATGCTAGATGATGACCGCTCAGACATCAGCTCTACCTGTGCCAACAACATCAACCACAACACAGAATTACTGCCCATTGAGTTGGACGTTGTTGTTGGCAAAGGAAGATTTGCTGAAGTATATAAAGCCAAATTGAAGCAAAATACATCAGAGCAGTATGAAACTGTGGCAGTAAAGATTTTCCCCTATGAAGAATATGCCTCCTGGAAGACTGAGAAAGACATTTTTTCAGATGCAAACCTCAAGCATGAGAACATCCTCCAATTCTTGACTGCAGAGGAGCGTAAGACAGATCTTGGCAAACAGTATTGGTTGATCACTGCCTTCCATGCTAGAGGAAACTTGCAGGAATATCTCACACGGCACATTATCAGCTGGGAGGACCTCTGGAAATTGGGTGGGTCCTTGGCCCGAGGGATTGCCCATCTACATAGTGATCATACACCCTGTGGTCGCCTGAAAACGCCTGTTGTGCACAGAGACCTGAAGAGTTCCAACATCCTGGTGAAAAATGATTTAACCTGCTGTCTCTGTGACTTTGGGTTATCTCTGAGGTTGGACCCTTCTCTGTCTGTGGATGACTTGGCTAACAGTGGGCAGGTAAGTTAGAAGTTTGAAGGAGGGGGATGTGTTGTATCAGTTGGTGTGTCAGTCCCTGGGGTGAAAAAAAATCCTCGTTCTGCCATATTTAATAAAAATTAATGTTAAAGTGTTGATAAACAAAGAGGCTTTAAGCATTAAAACAACAGTGAGAGAAGCGCAATGAAGGTTTTGTTATGACTAGAGAGCTGTATACATATATGATGCAACTATCCTCTCTGTACACTTACACTATGCACAACTGAGCTTGTTAGCAACAATTTGTGGTGCTGCTGCAATGCACACATGTTAAAGGTGTGCTTCACATTGTGAAGTTGTGCCACTGTTCTCATGCCTGATGACATTACCGTTATGTGAGAGTAGATCTGCTCCTGGTGTACCCCAGCGTATGTGATGTCAGTCTGCTGTCCTCAAGAGGTGTAAGCAGATAACTAACATGATAGATAATCACTTTAAAAGGCCAAAAATAAACTCATTGACCATTATGGTACATTCTCCATATTCAATCAAGTGGAAGACTGTCAAATAAAAATAGTTGCTCTGTTGTACATTTTCAAGTAAGCAGCATGGATAATATTGCTTTGCTTCACAGGGATGCCAGGAGCATGTTTATGAATGCTTTGAAGATGAAATTTTTCAAGTGCATGTCTAATTGTTGGCTCTTCTAATGAAAATACCTGTAGTATAAATTCAGGCCATTTATTAAGTTAATTAATTCCTAATTATTTAATGATGCATATATTTATATGTATAATTTATTATTTCTATTTTTATACATAGGTCCCATCAAAGCCTGTCTGTTTACACTGACTTTTACTTCACCTGGAACTAATGTCTTGGTTTAGAATATTTTCAGGGGCAGCTTGTCAGTCAGTAGTGCACTGTTGAGCTCATAGGAGCTTTGCTGTTTATCTAATAAATATCTGTCTTTGAAAGTCTCCTTACTGAGAGGCAACTGCCCTGGTCTCATTTTGAGGTTTATTTATCAGACCTGGGAGTGAATGATAACCAGTGGATCCATGTTTATGAACACCCGTGGAAGTGGCAGTATCAATGCTATCCTCTTACTCCTAAGTGTCTGTGAGCAATGCCAGAGAAATCAGCTTGAAATAAGGGTCAGCTTTAAGCAACCAAACTGTCTATGATATTGAACGAGCACCACAGACAGTTACATGTCATTTCTTTCCAGCATGCCAGACCTTTTTGGAGTTCAGTGAAGTTGTACTATATTGTCAATTAAAAGACTGGTCGTATTTGGAATAAAGTGAAAACAAGAGTATTTGACAGTGGCTCTGAAACTCAATACCACAGACATTTTGGCTGCTTGAAATTGACTCTTATTTCAAGCTGATTTCTCTGGCATTGCTCACAGACACTTAGAAGTAAGAGGATAGCATTGATACTGCCACTTCCACAGTACACACTGACACTGATAACAAAGCACAGTGCTGCCCAGACCAAGTTCCTGCTTTGTAGTGCATGTCCTTGAGCACTGGTGTTGAGTCCCACTGTTTCCTTTTGTTTAGCTCCAGTGAATCTGTTTGGGGGTGACCCAGATGGTGTCATTCTTCTCCGTGACAAAAAGTATGATGGTGTGAAGTGACTCCACTTCGACTTCCACCTTGTTTCTTCTGGGCATACAAGCACCATCTATTTAAATTCCCCAAGATACTAACTTTAGTGCTGCAGCTTTTGCTAAAGGAGTCTTGCACCAGGATTTGCCTTAGCATAATTTCTAAATCTTACCCTTTGACTCATTTCCTTTCACCAGGAGGTCCAGTTTTTTAAAGTGTATAGTGGAGCTGACCCAAATTTTATTTCAAGAAAACCTCAAGCTTCCTATGAAATAAATAAAAGACTATAAGTATTTTACCATTTTTCTGGTCAGCCTCAGAAGTTAATATTTAGGGCAAGTTGTTGGGGTTACAAAGATATCTTCTTTCCAGTCTACCCAACTACCTTCAGTATCATGCAGATACAGCCATTATTGATGATACAATACCAGTGCCCTTAATGACTAGCTGGAAATCATCTTTTTCCTCATTAGAATCTTTTTCATTTCACCTTCTGTGATAGTATTTGCAGACACTACTTAATACGGCCACATATATCTGGACTTTTGTCCCAGTGTGTCCAAAGGACTCGTAGCTGCCTGCAAGGCCAGCAGTTCCTCACCTCAGCAGCATCAGCAGCCTTATAGCAGATGGTCTTCCTAATCAGACAAGGAGGGTTGTCTGCTGCCCCTCTAACACAACTCCAGACACAAGATGTCCCCCAACAGCTTGAAAGAAATAAAAGGTCTCTGGTAAAAAAGATTCAAAAGTCATAAAAATTGCAACGTACTGCAGGAAGAGAGAGTTTTGAAAAGCAAGAACTGAAAGCAGATTTGTATTTGCAAAGAGAAAGCATATCCAGACTTCAGAGAGGCAATCAATTCTGCACTGCTGGTGTTTGGGTACCTAAAATGCCTTTGGGACCCAGGAGTCATGTTTCCGCAAGATACGAGAAAAGTATCTTTGACCTAAGGACCTAATAATCTCAGTGAAGATAAAAGAACATAATCAGAATGGAACACATGATAAAACCCAAGCAGGATGGAAATGGGATTGCCTTGATAGCATTCTTAAAGTCATTTTAATTTTTCTCTGCATTTCTCTCTGCTTTGTAGTTATAGGTCTTCATACTCAATTGTCCAGCAAAGCTGCAAAATAATTTTCACTGCTGCAAAGAGGGTGTGAAGCACCAGATCAGATCAGCAATTTGTGAGAATGTTAGGAATCTATATTTAGGCACCATTAACTCTTGAAAAAATCATCAGGATTTTGGTCTGTGGGACTGTGGGCCATAGTGTACAAGTAACACTTTTTAAACTTTGGATAGGATCTGCTTAGGGAAGAAGTTGTGTGTTGGGGAGCTAGGAACAATCTCTGCTGCAGGGCTGCTATACATTCATGTTCTGTAGAGGGAGGAGATGCTGGTAACCTCAGTCATGCTAAGACAAAATTGTCTCAAGTACCCATTCAGTGTATGGCTGCTGCTCACATGGTTGGCCTTAAATTTACTACAGAGTCCATATAATAGAGAATTTAACTTTAGGATTTATCACACAGGGGGGATTTTCTGTCCTCTGTTTATAAAGGCTTTAATCCTACAACCATTTGGATACAAAGCTATGTCCTTGATCTTTCCTGCTGTCTTCTTATGGTGCATTGCACCTTGTGGAACATCTTCCCATTTGTCCATAGCCTGGGGTAATAAGATGTGTTTACAAAAGCCTGTAAACTGGATGTCTTAGGGGTCTTTCAGGACTGCTGTTACAGACTCAGTAACAGAAATGATCTTTTGCAGTCCTGCTTACCGCTGGGCTCTGGAGTGATTGCTGTAGCGCAAATAGCTCATTTAAGCTACTGCATCACTGCCTTGTACTTGTTCATCTCTGTGACTAAGCGGTCTCCAGTTTGAAGCTGCCTTTGCTGCATGACTTATTATGGTTGCAGTTTTTCAAAGAGGATATTTTTTTATACCTACTCTGTTCTCATTTGAGAGCAACCATTGGTAATACAAAAATTCTTCCTTAAATCCTTTTTTTGTGATAAAAACAGGTGCTTAAACTTTGCCTTCTGTATTGCAAGGTCATAATCTAGATTTCAGCAAAGCTGCTAAAATTGCTGTTGGAAATTGCTCAGTATTAATAAAGTTTATAAGAACGGCTTTTCAAACCAAGGGGATGATTTTGGGGTGTGATTCAAATGTTTGCTTCTGCATTCAGTATTTGTGTATTTGCTTTCTTCTGCTAGGCCTGCATTTACCACTTTCCCTTTAAGCCTCCTGTGAAAAGAAACAGTTAACATGGTAATATGCAGTGCAAAAGAAAGACAGTCAGCAGCAATTGCTTCAGGCCCAAAGGGCAGAGTTTATCTGTGAACAGCCCGAGTGAGAAAGCTTGTCAGTGTCAAAAATATTTGCTTAGAACTAAAAAAGGTTGCTTTTTTTTTTTAATTATTTACCAAGGGAAGTGCAAGTAAGTTGGTAGTCAGGACAATCCCAGGTTGCCCTGGCAGCAGAAAATATGACCAGTGCCAAGTATGGCCTGAATTTTTGGATATGTGTCAAATGGCACCGTTTCTGTGAAAGTTAAAGTTAAATCACAGCAGAATCCAAAACATTAATTACAATTACAGCTCCTGAGCTGTCCTCAATCTCCTCTTCTCTAGGTTGGCACAGCAAGGTACATGGCCCCTGAGGTTCTGGAGTCCAGGATGAACCTGGAGAATGTGGAGTCTTTTAAACAAACAGATGTGTACTCCATGGCTTTGGTCCTCTGGGAAATGACGTCTCGCTGTAATGGCATTGGAGGTAAGTGCCATCAGTTTTCTTCTCTCTAAATATATGTTTAGACAGACACTCTCAAATGGTTGTCTGGGGAGGAGTTGGTTCTTTTTAACTCTCACCAGGTTTCTAGTGTATCTGCATGCTGTAAATTAACAAGCCTTCTGTAGTATGAGCTGCACATGTGCCTGAGCAGGCTTCAAGGGCACATGAGAAAATTTGTCCTGGGTTGGTTTAAGGATAATTCTCCTGTTAGATATATTAAAAAAAAAATTAAAGATCATTAATTTCTTGTCTTTCCTATAACATGTTAAGTAGCCATGGATTGACTCAGACTGGTTGACCCCACCCAAATTATTTGAAACATAAGACAATTTGAAATTTTAAGACCAGGAAGTGATAACTGCCTTACATTTACTTAAATAGAGTATTATTTCTGAAACCTAATGAGGGCCAGTTAAATTTCATATTTACTAATTGATCATTTCAGTAAGAGCCATCATAGTGATACAGAAACCTTCCTGCTTTCCCAAATTCTCCAGCTGCTGCTCATGATGTTTTGTGATGTTGCAAGAGATATTCCATATGAGAAATCAAGGGATGTTTGTTGTATAAAGCACAGTAACAAAAAAAAAAATTATTGGAACTGACTTGTCAGAACAGCTCTAGGAAAACCTGCTATGCTTGCTCATATTCAGTGTTTGTTCACTGAAACAAAATCTCCATTTCTGCTTTGCCTAAAGCTGCCCCAGAATTCCCAGTGTGTAGCATTGGTATGCACTAGAAATCAGAAAAGTTGCTGTTGAGATATCTGCATTACAAATTGGCATGTTGGAAGATTTTCACCTTACTACAGGGACTGAAATGAGACTAAGTTACACATAAAATTCTTCAATCTGCTGGAATTGTCTAACATTCGTTCTAACAAAAACTGCTGCGTGGTTCAGGGCTCTCACAGGCAGAAGTGGGGCTGAAAAGGTAAATTTAATGTATTATAGTAGATATGCAACCATTATTTGATTTCTTACTCTTCTTTCAAAACCACAGAGGCTCCCTTTTCATTGGACTTGGCAGGGTTCCACCTTGAAGAGCTGCCACAGAGAAAGGACAATCTAGCAGGCTAGAGCACTATAGTGTGAGGAACACAGTGTACAGGAGGAAAACCAGTGTCCCATGGGAAGATGTGCACAGCCGCTCCTTGTTTCTCTACTAACATGTGTGGGATACCACAAGCGTGTCCATGAAGGACTCTGAAGCTACACTGTGCAGTGGCTGTGTGGCTATATGACAGTATCTATGTGCAGGAGGGAGGAATGTCTCCACCTCAGTCTCTTCCTATGTCTGACCAGCATTTGGTTTTGCTGGGAGGGCTGGATTGTGGGCAACAGATTTGCCCCTGTAGACACCCTGCCGGGAAAGCTACAAAGCAAGTATGTGTGCAGAAAGCTGGTGCTAGCATAAAGACATGAAAAAATAAAGTCTTTTCTGGTCGAATATTTCAGGAAAAAAACATTTGGTGCTTCAGAAACAGAACTGAATGTCAGTTTGTCATATTCCAAGGCAAACCTGTCCATATTTAACTGACGTGGTCATGGCTGTTTCTAAGTGTATTGGCACACCCTCAGCTTTTCAGTTAGCACTTTGTAGATGTGGCTGAGAAGATTTAAAATATAAGAATCTTTGCCCTGTCTCTTGAGTTCCCTCTGTTTCTTGCATTTAGCAACTCACCTTATTAATACAAATATGAGCTGTTCACTGTGGTGTCTTTTATCTTTACTGGTGCCTGAGTCCCTTCCTTTTCATATTTGCTGAGTACAGTGAAATGGAGACTGTGGCAAAAGCAAACCTTATTGCTGCTGTTCTCAGAAGGCAACTGCCTAAAAGAGGATATAAAGGGAGTTTCATAAGGAAGGGAAATCACCAGCATGTTTATCTAGAAGAGTCTGACCCCTTATAACCTTGACAAGAAGATCTGAAGTAATTTCAGAGAAAGGACAGATTTCTCTGGCCCAGTATCCCCTCAGCTTTCATGGTGGAGTTTAACCTCCATCCATGTGCTGATTTTTTCCTATTCATTTCATCCATCAGTTATCCTTATCTCCAGAAACACATTTCTTGAATTTTGTTTCCCTATTTCAGTCATCTTTCCAGGGTTGAAGTCCCCAGCAAAACCATAGGAATAGTTGGGCAGATCTATAGTGGAATTTTGGCTTAGTGGGTTTAGAATAGTTAAATACAACTCCCACGATGTACCTCGCTGAGCTTGTTACTGGTACTGAGCTGCAGCAGCATTGCACAGTTTCTGTCATTTCATTCTCAGATTTTCCCCTGGTTTGTGCAGTCTGGCTGTCTTTGCAACCAGCTGGTGAAATACCCTTACAGTGATTCATGACTACAGCTCCTCTGCTTTCTCTCTCCATCTGTCACTCATAAGACTCCCTCCTCTCCTCACAGCCTTCCCAAGGAGCTGCCTCCACTCACACAAACCTCTCTTTCCTTCCTAAACTGTTAGGCACTGAGCTCCCTGTAGCTAGAGAAACCTGTTGCAGTTTAGGGGGCAGGAGTGGGAGTTTAAGCTGAGGCAGCAGCATTAGCAATTTTCATTAGGGAGGAAAGCATGTGGAGGGGCTAATTGCCATTCAGCCCTGTAAAAGGTACAGTGACTTACTTCTTTTACAAAGGGAGCTCTAATGTTTCACTTGTCAGCATGCAGGTGCTCAGTGAGTGTGGGAGGTGATGGAGGCAGGTCCTTTCACTACAGCAACTTTGTCAAACACAGCCTTTATGCCATGCCAGGCCTTTTCAGTCAGCAGACATGTAAACAAAAATACCCAGCAACATAATCCATATGTGAAGCTGCTGTAGTAAATAAGCAGGTGGGGACTGGCTTTTGAGAAAGGCCATGCTGTTCATTGTTACTTTATTATGCTAAATATGGAGAAGCAGAAATGGGGCACGAGGGAAAGGGAGACAGAGGCAAAGATCGAGTTTGACTGATTTTTCACCGGAGTATAATTTAAGAGGCATATTTAGAAACTCAGCGATGCTACTTTGGGGAGAACTTCAACTGCTCCACACTGCCGTTAACTTGGTATTTCATTCAGCACAACAGCTGTGCACCAGATGCTGCACGTTGCAAGAAATACAATTTTCATCTCAACCACTTGCTTTCAGAGCAACACAGCTTTGGCGACTGAGGCAAGTGTAATTTCTCTGACAGCCTCCTAGAAAGAAAACCATCTGTTTTGTATTGGAGCTGCTATGGGTGGGGGGCTGTTAGGACTAGCAGGGGAGAAGGAGAGAGAAGGGAACTTGTGGATACATGAGGCTGGTGAAGGGGAAGAAGAGAAACCCCTCAGAAAATAGTGATGTTGCTTGTGCAGTATTGTACTGCCTGAACTGGTGGCTGGCTTTGGTATAGCAACAGGACTTCGTGTGAAATGGCAGCCTTACTTTACCAGAGCTGTGCTTAATGTGAATAAAACCACTGACTGATCTTATGCTTACTTGGAAAGAGTCAGCCAAGACCCACAGTTTGGTAACTAAACACTTGTGCATTCTGTACTTTGTGAATTGCTATTGACGTGGAGAGGTGACAGTTTCTGGCAGCAGGGATCATTTTGATGGTCCGTACAGCAGGACTATGCCTGCTGAGGTGGCTGCAACTAGGGCCTGATTTAAACCTCCCCTTTGTGGGGCCCAGTAAGGTCACATCTGCACTGCCTTGGCTTATGGCAGCATACAGAATCACGGAATGACCTGAATCAGAAGGGACCCACAAGGATCATCAAATCCAACTCCTATCCCTGCACAGGACAATCCCAAAATTTACACCATGTGTCTGAGGGCGTTGTCCAAATGCTTCTTGAATATTGTAAGGCTTGGTGCCATGACTACTTCCCTAGGGAGCTGTTTCAGTGCTCCACCACCCTCTGAGTGAAGAACCTTTTCCTAATATACGACCTAAACCTCCTCAGCACATCTTCCTGCTGCTCCCTCCAGTTCCCTCACTGGTTACCAGAGAGAAGAGATCAGCATCCTCCTTCCCCTGTGAGAAGACAGTAAACTGCTATGAGGTCCTCCCTTAGCCTCCTCTTCTCCAGGCTGAACAGACCAAGTGACTTCAGCCACTCCTCATATGACTTCCCCTCTAGACCTTTCACCAGCTTTGCAGCCCTCCTCTGGACACTCTCCAGTAGCTTGATATCCTTTTTGTACTGTGGCATCCAAAACTGCGCACAGTACTCAATGTGGGGCACATGAGTGCAGAGTAGAGTGGGACAGTCACCTCCCTTGACTGGCTAGAAATGCTATGCTGGATGCACCCCAGGACATGGTTGGCCTTCTTGGCTGTCAGGGCACCCTGTTGGCTCATGTTCAACTTGCCATCAACCAGAACCCCAGATATCTTTCCATAGGGCCTTTCGCTTCCCAGTCTGTATGTATATCCAGGGTTACTGGCACTTGCTGTTGTTAAACTTCATGTGGTTGGTGATTGTCCACCTCTCCAGTTTGTCTAGATCCCTCTGCAGGTTCTCTTTGCCCTCAAGAGTGTCAACAGCTCCCCTCATTGTTATGTAATCAGTGAACTTGGTTAGTAAACCTTCGAGTCCTGCATCCAGGTCATTTATGAAGATATCAAAGAGTACTGATCCTAAGATGGATCCCTGGGGAACCCTGCTAGTGACTGGTTGCCAGCCCAGTGTAACCCTATTCACTATGACCCTTTGAGCCCAACCCATTAGCCAATTGTTCACCCACTGCATTATGTGTTTATCCAGCTGTATGCTGGACATTTTGTTTAGGAGGATACTGTGAGAAACAGTATCAAAGGCCTTGCTGAAATCCGGGAAGATTACATCAACAGGTTTTCCTTGGTCAGCTAAGTGAGTAACCTTGTCATAGAAGGAAATTAGGCTTGTCAGGCAGGACCTTCCCTTTATAAACCATTGCTGGCTAGGACCAATGACTTCATTGTCTTTCAGGTGGTTTTCACACCCAGAAATAATCTCCCAGATTAATTAATTTTTGCTCCCAGAATAATCTTCTCCATAATCTTGCCAGGCACTGAAGTGAGACTAACAGGCCTGTGGTTACTGGGATCATCCCTGCTGCCCTTTTTGCAGACAGGGGCAACATTTACCAGCTTCCAGTCAATTGGTACCTTTCCAGATCCCCGAGAGCATTGAAAAATCAGTGACAGAGGTCTCGTTATTACAACCCTCAGCTGGTACATCCACATAGTGCAGCTCACCCCATGACAGTAACTCATGTCCTCGAAATTCTCTAAGTGCCACCACAGTACACATGTAAGGTAGTAAATACTGTCCTTCAACAAATCCAGGTAGCAGCAGGAAAGGTCACTGCACTACACTCCATGTTGGGTGCTGATGTGCTTTACAGTCCTCTACTTTCCCACCTTAGGATCCAGCACATAGGGACTAAGCAGCCTGTAACCATACCCTGATGGCAGAACTCATCCAGTGCAAAAAACACTGGAAGGGTGGCTCTGTCTTTGATCACCAGATGTGAAGCGACATAAAAGGCATCTGTGCAAGGGAAACTGCACAATGACTTCACCCATCTCGATGTACTCTCACAGTTCCCAGCTAGCACTTGCATTCTGAAGGAGTAGAACAGAGAAACCTAGAGAGGATGTGAAGTAAGCATTTGACAGATCCTTAAACTTGGCCATGAAATGGCTTTTGAGCATCTGCTTTATGCATTGTTATTCCTTTGTGCAACAGCTAAATATCTGTACCACCCAAATTCCTCCAGTATGACGAAAGACACAGTCTGCATGCACACACTCTGTGTGTGTGTGTGTGTGTGTGTGTGTGTGTGTGTGTGCACGCACGCGTGTGTGCATGATCTATCACAGTAGCCCTACCATAGATTGATTTATTCCTTCTGTCGCTCTCCCTTTGTAAACTCTAAAAGGAGGGGTGTTTCAGAAAGACCTAAAGGTTCCTGAACACAAGCCCACTGTTGTGGACTGTGCTTCACATCTGATTTTTCCTGGCCTTCTTTCACCTGACTCCTGCTATGATTCTACAAATGAGGCTTCATCTTCCAGCAAGAGTTCTCCCACAGAAATCAGTAAGACAGAACACATGAGGGAGTGTTGACAGGGTTTGTGGATACGCTGTTCTGACCCAAAGAAAGACAATCTCACTGCAAAGAGCTTAGTATAGAAAAAGATTACATGAGTAAGGTGTGTTTTTCATGAGGAACCCACAGCCAAATTTTCCAAAGCATTCATTAGACACAACAAATAGATTTTCAGTAGTGTTGCTGGAGCTAAAAATCCAGTTCCAGCCTTTCTAAGAGTTATGGTCAGGCCAGTATCAAAAGAAAACAGAGGTACAACGACTATTAGTGTAAGGTAGCCCACAACCATAAAGATTAAATGCCAGTGGTTAAAATTGAAAGAACTCTGCCATTACTGAACACTAAAGGTGCCATAGCTCATGATATGTGAGGTATTTACGGTACTTAGGCCAATTGTCATTTTTAGGGCCTGACTGGCCAAAAAAAAATCAAAAGAAATATATATGGCATGAAAAATAGGTTCAGCATCTGTATACAGCTGTGTACAAGCAGCTAGGCACAATCATCTTAACCTACCTCAAAATGACATCTGTTAGGTCTACTGCAGCACATTAACATGATCCACGAATAACCCTAGCTATTTCTGCAAAATGTGTCTGACACCTGAAATTCCACAGCATAAAGATGATTTACTGCGAGAGAATTCCGTGGGTTTTTCTTTCTAAAAGAAGCAAGATAATAAATAGTAAGAGGATTCTGCATGCTTTTCAAACCGAGCAGAGGCACTACTGTATTGATATAAAGTCGTTGCAGTGAATTGGTATCTGGCCTCAATTTCTCTTTCTTTAATGTAAACAAAACAAAACAAAACCAACAACCAAAAAAACCCAAATCTGAAAAATCTATTCAATCTTTATGTTTGGAGGAGGAATGCTCATAGTGTAGAAAGAATTTCACAAACAGGGAAAGTATATTGCAAACCTATCAATTACCTGGGAAGACTTTCCCCTCTCCTATTTGAACCTTCTTATGAACCTGAATGGCCTTTGGATTAAGCTCATTGAGAAGGAACATGTTAGTACCGCAGTACCAGCTTCCCTCGGTTGGACATTCAGCCTCCCTTAACTTCTCATGCATAAGAAGATCTCAGAGCCTTGCTGGTGTCTATAAGCACTACTATAATCAAACCATGACTGACAGAGGTGGCGTAGAAAATGACCATTTAAGTCATGCCGTTTAAATTTTTCCAGCAAACTTTAACAGTTTGATTAGCTTTTTTTTAAAGTCAATGTATCTACTTTGTAATCATTGTATATCCACTGCAGAGTAATCCAGGTGTGACTAGCAAGATGGCAACTTCCCAATTGACTTATAGGGCTAAAGACTTGTAAAATTACTTGGGCTGAGTAATGTCTTAACTCAGATTGATGCAGGTGAAATTGTTATGCCTTCTTGTAGAGGAATGAAAGCAAGCCAGATGTTGAGTCTTACACTGAACATGAGCCAGCAGTGTGCCCAGGTGGCCAAGAAGGCCAATGGCATCTTGGCTTGTATCAGAAACGGCGTGACCAGCAGGTCCAGGGAGGTTATTCTCCCCCTGTACTCGGCACTGGTGAGACAGCACCTCGAGAACTGTGTACAGTTCTGGGCCCCTCACCACAAGAGGGATGTTGTGGCTCTGGAGCGAGTCCAGAGAAGAGCAACAAAGCTGGTGAAGGGGCTGGAGAACAAATCTTATGAGGAGCAACTGAGAGAGCTGGGGCTGTTCAGCCTGGAGAAGAGGAGGCTGAGGGGAGACCTTATTACTCTCTACAACTACCTGAAGGGAGGTTGTGGAGAGGAGGGAGCTGGCCTCTTCTCTCAAGTGACAGGGGATGAGACGAGAGGGAATGGCCTCAAGCTCCACCAGGGGAGATTTAGGCTTGAGATTAGGAAAAAATTCTTAACGGAGAGGGTGATTAGGCATTGGAACAGTCTGCCCAGGGAGGTGGTTGAGTCACCGTCCCTGGAGGTGTTTAAGGTGAGGGTGGATGAGGTACTTAGGGGCATGATTTAGGGATTGGTGGGAATGGTTGGACTCGACGATCCAGTGGGTCTCTTCCAACCTGGTTATTCTGTGATTCTGTGATTCTGTGAAGACTGGAGTTGTATTTCAGGACTATAGCCACTCTCCAGAGCACCGTGTGAACAGAGGCCAGCACCAGGTGGTTCAGGAGAAGGGAGGACAGCTCTGCTGGAGGCATCTGTCAGGTGATGTGCTGCACTGCACACCGTTGTTTGCAGCTGGATCTCTAAATGCTGAACATTTGAAGCATAGGGTTTAATATTCCTTCAAAAATGTTTATTATCTTAAGTTGGCTATTCTTTTTAAGCATTAGAAATTCTTTTTGTTTGGCCTGATAAAGTCTTCATCTCATGGCCATTGCATAAAAGTGAGATCTACAGGCTGTTTTTTGAGAAAAGTCCATGTTTTAGTCATGTTCAATACTACTTTGATTTTATCACAAGACATGACAGAAGGACCTGACCTGTGTTAGTTACTCCCAGTATTTTATCATATGACCCCTTACCTTTCTCTCCAAGGTAAACAAAGCCAAGGTTTAGAGGTTCTTTCCATTTTTTTCTGGGCCTTTAATCATTATCAGCCTTCCTGGAATTTCATTTTACCATAAAATACACCTTGAAAGAAGTGAGGAGCACTGGAAGCTGCGTTTGGACTTTGGTTGTAACATTACACAACAGTACTGTGTCTCCCTTCTCCTGCATCTCCCTTCACACATCTTTCAGGAACTCACATACGTTCTTCAGATGACCTTGTAGATTACACTTCAGTTTTTCTTGCCCTCAATTAATTCCTAGAAAGAAATAAGAGGCAGCAGAACAGGCCAGCTTCATAAATCTTTATCTAATACTAGCAAGTCATTAGGCCTGTGAGTAAAGTCTCCATCTGTTCCCAAAGAAACCACAGCATTTTCTACTCTGTGTCAGCATCTACTATAATATTTCCGCTCTCAGAGATTTCTTGAGTTTTCTCCAAAGGTCCCATATGTCTGCCTCCTCCTTTCTCTCTCCAAAGAAAAGCAAAGAAAACATGGAGCATGCAAACAAAAGCTAGAACAGCAGCAGCCCCTTCAGGAAGCTGTGCCCCCTGCATCATAGGCCAAAACTGACCTATTTGGGGAAAGAGTCCTAAAATAAGAGCAGACAACTACTTTCTACAAAGGAACGTAGCCTGGTAATTAACAAGGGCAGCCTGACAGCTTCTAGCACTGTTCCTTACTGCATCTTTATCCTTTTCAATCAACTGTTAGCTCCTAGCAATCTGGCACGTTAACATCTACCATGATCTAGATAGATTTCAGTTTATATTGCACTTGGTAAGTGTGTGTGAACTTCAGGGGACCGAAGAAGGACTAGTTCTTGCAAGCGTGGCTCAAGCAAAGTTCACTTTGAACTTCCTATGTGTTTTGCCTCAGTGCAGATTGAAAGGCTCACGAACCATTGTAGGTTACTCTGCTGCTCTGACTGTTACTAATATGATTATGTACTAAAAGTTTTAAATGAAAATTGTTTAGTTGGCTAAGAAAGAAAACTGGGGGGAGGGAGCGTGTGGGAGAAATACATCTGAAACATTTCTGAAAATGCCAGCTGACTGTGCTTTGTTTGGAGCTGGTCAAGCAGAACAGGGGCACTGAGCAGCTAATCAGTAGCTCCTACTCCTCCAGAGAACAGCCAGCTCCCTTCACATTTGGCATCAGCTCAGCTCAGCTGAATACCCTTGTGTTTGCTTATTCTTTTGGCAGAAGTGAAAGAGTATGAGCCCCCATTCGGTTCTAAAGTGCGAGAACACCCCTGTGTGGAAAGTATGAAGGACAACGTTCTAAGAGACAGAGGGCGACCTGAGATCCCCAGCTCCTGGCTTAATCATCAGGTAAGAGCACCACATGTGAGCCGCTGGGAGCTGCAACATAAGTTTAGCTGCTGTCTGAAGCCTGAGCCTTAACTCTGTGTCCTGCCCAACAGGCTGGACAGATTAGAGCCCTGTCACGTGGTGACACAGGTGCTGCTGGGGTTCAGACACCACAATGCTCTGCACTGTGCCATCCCCAAAGCCCTGGGACTTCTGCTGACCACCAATGTAATCTAAAAGTGATCAAAACAGAAAGATTGGAAACCTGAGATCCAACGGTCAACCAGACAGCCACGGAATAGTTAGGGCCTTAAAGCACACTGTGTGCAGGCTCTGAAAGGTCAAAGGGAACAACCATGTACATGGGCCTCTTCAGCAGAGAAAACAAATCTCAGTACTTTATCATGGAAAGCAGTCATCATTGTATCCCAGCTGTTGACAGGTCTAAGAAAATAGGAAATTAGTCTTCAGCAAACCAGTCTGGTTTTATTCAGGTTGCACATTAGCAATCCGTTTCCTTTGCTTGTCATTAAGCACTCTGTCACCTTTCCCCATTTGCGGGCACCGTGGTTCCACTTCCTAGGCAACAGTAGATTTCTCAGTAGATGAAACTGAATGGAAATAAGCCAAAGGTATGCATTTCTTCACCTTTACTCTGAGCAGTTTTATCAGCAGAGATAAAATGAGAGTAGTATCATAGAAGTAGCTTGACTTGGTCATTCCACTTGTCAAGGAAATATGTTGAGTGGTTTTCACATAAAAAAGCAAAGCATTGTGAACATTTATAAAAGCCCAGGCAACAAAGATCAGCTAGTATTTCCATCAGGAGCAGTGTAAAATGCCCTTTTTCATTCCAGTTGGGATGTTGAAATCATAGTCTAACATGTACTTAGAAAGGCTAAGTGTGTGACCAAAATCAACCAAGAACAATGATGCATCTGCCACCTGGTGACTATGGCAGAATGCAGCACAGGGACTTGCTCCTTCTGTAGTCATCTCTGGTGGGCAGGATTATTGAGGAGAGGCTTTTAACTGGGGAGGAAGCCTATGTTTTGAGGCACCTGAATATCTGGTATTACCAGTACTGAAAAGCCCTTTGTCATTTTTAGGAGCCATGGATACAACCATCTTTTAAATGACAAGTTGAGCTAGGAAGGAGAGATTATAATAATGCTTACCTTTCTAGAAAAGAAGTAGTTGTGGAAATTTTATAAAAATTGTGGATGAGCTAGTAAAAGAGATTATGAGTTGATTGTAGTTGTTTGTTTTCCACAAAGGCAAAGTGAAGTCCAAACCGATGTGGTACATTGTGGTGCAATTAGCAAAACAGAACAGAATCCTGAGCCAGATCATTTGGAAGAAAAAAAATAAATAGTAGAAAATGCTCAAAATCAGGCATAGTGTGAGAACATTTCTCCAGATATTCAAAAGACATGGTCTTGCATGTGAAAAGAATTAAACTAAAGAAGGGTAGAGAACTGCTTAGGGAAACAGAAGAACAATATGAAAATCTGTACAGACCTGAGGATAATTCTCAAGAGCAAAAGGAAATCTAACTTAATACCAATCTGTTGCTGGATATGAACGAAAGATACTGCATATGCTAATGCAAAACCAGATGTAGTCAGAAAACATTTCTGTCATGCATTCGGGAAGAGTCAGATAATGTACGTGCAATAGAAGATGAAGAACGCCCATAAAAGCAAAAAAGCAGACCTGGGGCAGTGTTAGGAGGCATAGAGATTTGTCTGTGTTTGCGACAGGGCTACTCCTGCAGGCACTGCAGTGGGTCACTGCATTACGTGGCAGTAGAAATTGGCAGTACTGCTGGTTAGGCCATGGAGAGAAGTGTTGAGGAGCTCGTTTCATGCACAGTCAGTCAGTTGTAGTTGTAGATCTGCCAGCATATGCCCAGGGCACCTGGGTAGCGAAGCGCTGGTCTCAGGATCTCCATGGTGCTCAGGCATGGGGCAGGCTCACAGCTTGTTGTCATGACAGCAAGCCTGAGCATGTGAAGGGCTGCGGCTCAGGGTACTGGATTAGAGCTGTAAGATACGCGATGAATTTCGTTACTTCTGGGTTTCCATAGCAAGTAAAATGATCATAAACTTGGACCTAGGTGTCCTGCGCTTGACTTCAGAGATTTCTTTCCTATAAAACTCAGACCTCAGCTTGCCCCCAGTACAGGGTACCCCACCAATTGTGAGGACCATGCATCTATGCTCGTGTGTCACCGCGATGGGCACAGCTGGCTCCAGCAGGATTCAGCAAAGAGACTAAGGCAGGAAATGGATGCCTGATAACACACTTGCAGGACATTTAATGAAGGTGGATTTAATTCCCTTCATCTGAATCCCTTCAGCATTTCAAATTGTGCTATCTAAAATGCAGTGACGCATCGGCTTCTGTGGAGCTGTGACAGTTTGCAGCAGCTGAGGATCTGCTTTGAACTCCATAGAAGTTGCTCTTACTATAATGGCTCTTCCATATTCATTTCCTTCCTCTGCAGTCGTGTTTTTGTAATGAACTCATTATTCATCATGATAAAATTCTGGAATGGATTTACATATTACAATTTTTCCCTCCCTTAATGAGATTCGTTGCACTATTGATTTCAAGTTAATGTTTAATATCTAATTTAATTTACTGCTTATAATTTTAATGCCAGCAGAAAACTAATGTCATTTGTATACAGACAATAATATTCTGCTATTAACATTGGCATCAGTCAACATCACCAATTAGGTAAATTATGCAAGTAATGCGGTGTTGTGAAATGTTATTTTTTTAAATAAGAAGTTTAAGATAAATCCCACTTAATGGGCTTTTAGTGTCATAAAGCAAAGCACACAATTTCCTGGCAAATACCTCATGTTTATAAAATGCATTACAGAGATGCAACTGTTTTTTGCTCCTGTAAACATGTGCATCAGCATTGGAATGAAGGTTAAATAGTTACATCTGTGAGTGACATGTGTTTAAGTGTTTGTGGGACTCTGGCCCATATTTGCACATAGACTTAGTTAGTCTGCAAGGAATTCGTAAAGGGCTGATGTAGAGCCTGATATTACTGGCAAACAGAATTTTGTTCAAAAAATGCAGATAGACTTAAGGCACTCAAAGGCATGGCTTGAGCAGCAAGTCACATTGTCAAAGAATATTGATCATATGTATTAAAAAAAACCCTACTTGATTCTATAGGACTAGTACAAAGCATCATTTTTCTTGATACAAATTATCAGAACGTAAACCCAGAAATTACAGTACCGACTGAAGTACTGAAAACTTTGCAGTAAGGTTTCTTTTAGAAAACAAAAAAAAGCATACCCCCATGACAGTAGCAGCAGAGCCCACAAAGCACCTCCAGGACACATGTGAATAATGCCCTGAACTTCAGAGGGAACTAGAGCAACCCTCGCACGTGGGCTTTGGCGGTGACTGGCCCCATCATGGCTGCTCTCTCTCTGTGCTCCCTGCAGGGCATCCAGATGGTGTGTGAAACTCTTATTGAGTGCTGGGACCACGACCCCGAGGCTCGGCTAACAGCGCAGTGTGTTGCAGAGCGCTTCAGCGAGTTCAAGCACCATGACAAGCTCTCAGGAAGAAGCTGTTCGGAGGAGAAGATCCCTGAAGATGGCTCCGTGACCACTGCCAAGTAGCACACACCTGAGAGCTCCAAAACGGAGGGAAGTCGCTCCTTAACACGTTCACCTTGGCAAAGGAAGAAGTCTCAATCAGTGCCTTGACTTTCTCCATGGAGGACTGAGGCTGTCACTACTCCTTTTAGGCTCTGGCTCTGGATAGGGAGTTGTATTTGTGGGAATTAAAAGCCAGGGAGCAAGTGTCATACCCTAGCATTGGCTGCCAGCATCATGTCATAGGAGGAGCTATGTTAGGACTTCCTCAGGAAATGAGATTTGAAAATAGCCAATAACATTATGCACTTTATTAATGCCTGTATATAACTATGAAATTGCTAATTATATATATATATATATATATATATAAAATAAATGTGCGTGTGTGTGTGTGTGTGTATCTATCTATCTATACATCTATAAACAGCCATGCTCTGGAAAAAAAGAGTTAAAACAAAAAAAAAAGTGCTTCCAGGAAATTACTGGTGTCTTGGAGATCCCTCCCCTCTTAGGGAAGTAGCCTGGGGAGACTGGCATAACAGGACACCAGCAGTTGTGCACTAAGCACTCTGCCAAAAAGACAGGAGTAGTAGGTGATAAGAAGTACAGCTTTCAAAGCATGTGCTGTAAACATCCAGCTGGGACCCTGCAGTTCACAATTGCAGGACCAGGGTCACAGCAGACAGGCCAATTTGGCTTTGCAGTTGTACCTATGCATCCATGTCTGCAGCACGTTTTGGAAAGTTGAGGGATGCCTTTGCTCTTACCTTAACCCCAGCATCTTCATAATGTCCCAGAACCAGAGTGTGAGGAGGTTTGATCACTCCCATTCATGTATTTCCATACAGAGGTCATTAATGTTATATGTTTATTGTTTGAATTCATGCTGTTTGCAAGCAGGTTACAAAATATCAGGTGGTTAAGTTTCAAACAAGACAGGACCAGCAATAATCCAAGCAGATGTTTTGTATTTGCTGTGCATTCTAAGTGCAGGCAATACTGGGTTGGGGTTTTTTTTCCTTCCTTTTACCTTGATTGTGCTGCTGTAAGAACAGACATTTTTTCCCCTGTACATCTAATCCCCTGACACACCACAGTCTGACTCTGTTCCATAGTTTCTACTGAAAATGAAGTGTAAATGGCCAGAGCCTTTATTTTTACAAAAGGAATTGGAGATGAAGGAAAGCTTTGTAGCATTAGGTTAATGGCATATCCTGCCCTTAGAACTGCTTGCATATAGGACTGCCCTCAGCAAGTCAACAATTAAAAGAAAAAAAAAAACTAAATCAAGTAAAGATTATTTATTCAAAAATTCCTCAGACATTGCTTACATACTTTCAGTTCTCAAAAATGTTTAAGACAGTTAACATCACATTGGGTCTATGTAAATTACAGCAAGTGTTTAATAAGTGCTAACAATTTTTTCTTCAGGAGTTTTGCAGTGATTTTTTTACATTTTCTCTTTCCCACGGCATGTAAATGGGCCTTGGAAATTAGGCATTGAGCCAGCACAAACCAGTCCTGTACAACTTTGACAAATCAATAACAGTATTGCTCTAGATTATATTGTGTAAGTCATCAAAAATTCAAATTCAAAGAATCAAAAATTCAAAAACAAGTTAAAATTTAGTGACAGGTATTTTATTTGAAATGGGTTTGTATCTGCTTGGTTTTTAGATTAACTAAACTACTCAGAAATATTTAAACAGCAAGGCAAAACCTCAACAACTACAGTGAAATTCAGAGGAAACTACGTAAAATTTTATGTGTGGGTGTGGTTTTTTATTAAAAAAGAAAGGTGAAAATTTGGCAGGTGGGGGGGCAGGAGGTGGGGCCAGTGGCCCTCTAGCAACCCCTGGTGCCTTCGTCCTGCTGCTGCTTCACTGTCTGGAGTAGAGTGAGGGGAAAGGGAATGACATGGCCTGTTTTTCTTCCTCCATCCACGCTGAAGGTGAAGGAGTGATGTCCAGTAGTTCCTGACAATACTGACATTTTTATGGTCTTTTTACTACTACATGTAAAGGAAAGTTTTTATTCTTTTAAGGAATATTTCACCTGTACATCATGTATGAAATAGGAATGTGAACATTATATACTCTTGTATATCAAATGTTTCAAACACTTAACTTGCTTTGAAAACAGTTTTGATGTTTTTGGGGGGCTGTTTTGTTTTGTATAAATCAAATGTCTATTGGAGCAAATAAAATAACGCCGACTCAAGTTTGTCTTTGATCTGTGGAGCACCCAGAATAGGGAGAAGGCATTCCCTAAAATGAGCCCTTCTCAAATGCTTCAGGCTCATTCCTTCCCACCAGTGCCTGAATATCGTGCTCAGTGTGCCCAACGTGTGTCCTGCTGTGCAAATGACGTCCTACCCTTCAGCAAAACAGCACTAGCAGATCCCCAAACTTGCTGGTCTGTTATCTGCACACTGTAAAACCTTCACTAGTCTCAGGGGAGGGGAGGGTGAAGAGGCTTCACAGCCAACACTCTCCTACTTTTAGGGTTGTTCAACTCACAGTGTTAGATATGGCACTTGGGGCTATGGTTTAGTGGTGAACTCAGCAGAGTTAGGTTAAAGTTTAGACTTGGATAATCTTAAAGGTCTTTTCCAACATGATTCTATGATAAGGCCTTAGTTAAACCTCGGTTGTTTTGGTGCTGGTATTAAAGTAAGCCAGAAGACAGCCCACTAGATCTGTGTCACTGAGAAGTATATGATTAATGTACCTTACAGCTACTGTGCTCCACTCAGAGCTTTGACACTGTTACGCTGATACCTCTTCCATGGAAGACATGCAGAGCACAAACCCCACACAGACAAAGAGTGAGTTACCTCCCTCCTTCACAAGAATAATTAACTGGACTGTGACAGGTTGAGTCTAAGCCTTTACACAGGATGCCGTCCACCAGTGCCTGATCAAGACATCGGAGACTCTCGAGGTACCACCATTTTTTTTCAGATAAGGTATTTTGGTGCCAAAACCTCCACCAGAATCGTGCTTGACTGCACTGAATATTTCCTTTTGTCCCTTCAAGTGAGGATTCCCCAAACAGGCACACGGGTATCTTTGTTGGTGAGTCAGGGAGAATCAGAGCATAACTGCCTGGGAGGGACATCAGGTCCAGGCACTACACTTGCTGGTCATCTGGTCCGGGATCCTGTTTAAAACAGGCAGCTTAGATCTGGTTGCTCAAGACTCATTTGGAGTATGTTCAAAGCTAATGATCCCACAGCCTCTGTGGGCACCTGGTGCTCCAGAGCAAGACACTCAGCCACTGTCAGGTGTCATGCAAAGGACAGCAGTCACATCTCGTCTCAACTAGCAAAATGAGAATTTGTGAAGAAGCCCCTGCCTTGGTGCACTCCAAAGGCGCAGGTGACCACCTCTTCCTTCAAGCCAGCTGCCCTCTGCCCCATAGTACCAGACTTAAACTCGTGCTGCAGAGTGAGGATGCCCTGCAACCAGCTGAATCCAGCTACCTAGAAGCAGCATGGAGAGGCCTTGCTACTGGGCTGCTGGTGAGCCTGCAGCCAGGACAGCAGCCTTGCCAGACGCAAGGCAGTGCTGCCAGCACCAGCCTCACCATAGCTGCTCTAACAGTGAGGGGCAGTGGAATGCTCTAAAGCCTTCCCTTCTCAGCAAGCAATAATAGTGTAGCCATCTCTTCTCTCCCGTTCTTCAGCAAAGGCCAGGTACAAAACAGCTCTCAGCTTCCCTACAGGTATCCAACGCATCACTGCCTGTTCTGCTGCGGCTTCCAGCAGCACCCTGCCAAGCTCTAGGCAAGGCTAACATCACTGTGGTTGGCCCCAGCATTTGCTAGTGCACTGGTGACCACACCTCACCAATGACTAGCTGCATATTGACAGAGATTGTCGAGCCCTGACCTCCTATTTACACTGGCTCAAAGTCTTAAGTCCTTTGGGTATAATAAGACAAACAAATGTTGCAAAATCAGATATAAAGTGTATTAAGAAAATGTAGCGGGGAAAATGCACAGACCTTTCAGTCCTGAAGTACACTATATCCTTGAAACAAAGTACACTATATCCTTTTAATATTTTTTTTTCAATTAAGGCTTTTGCCCAGCTACCTTATCCTAAATATAGTATTCAATGTCCTTTTGCAAGCAGGTCTTAATTAGCATGTCAATCAAGGAGGCTCCGGCTGTGCAATATAGAAGGCAATCGTCGGGTTTACTACTGAACCATGCAATGGTCTAAACAGGATGGCAAAGTTCCCCGGAGCAGCCTGCTTCTGTGTTACCAGTTCAGATAATTCCCAGTACAATGGGGATTTCACCCCCTTCTAGGATATTCCCAATTGCTACTGGAATAGACATGAATGATAAAAGAAGAAAAAATCATGACCCAGCTCCTGGGGGGGTGGGAGGGGAAAAAAAAGAAATGCATTAAGATATTGTTATTCTGAATGCTCCTGGAAACAAATTGGACCACATGTAGAGCACCTGCAATATTGTCCTCTTGTCAAGCCAGCTGTGTTGGGACCCAAGGGCTTTCTTTGCTTCCAGAGGAACACTGATTAATTTATTTCCTGATCCTTAGCTCTTTCTCTCTCTCCTGCTTGCCTTTTTTTTGGCATTATGCTTTCAATAAAAAGCTGCCTATGGCAATTTTTCCCTCCACCCACAAAGAAGACAGAGCAAATTCTGTTCCAGACTGTCTGCTTCTTGTGCCTGAATGCAGTTTGGCTGCATTCATGCTGCTTATTACTTGGCAAACATTCATGGAAGTGGGTGCACACCATGTGCGTGTTCAGAAAGCTCTTGTTGGGGGTAGAGGGGAGAGGGGCCAGTGCCAAAAATTCCAGTTGCATGCCAGTAAAGAGGGGAGGTGTAAGTGATTGGTGGTTTTTTTTTCAAGCACCTGTGTCCTACTGAGTTACATTTCCCAGCATGGCCCAAAAGACTCAGTTGGCCTGAACCTGTGGTGCCCCACCTTGACTGTCCATACCCCGTTTCCTCACAGTGCCTTGACTTCTAGCAGCTGAAAGGTCTTGTTCATGAGCAGAAAGTGGAGGGCAAAGTCAGTGGTTTGTTGAAATACAGACAGATTGTGAGGCTCCTGGGAGAACCAAGCCCAGGAAATAAATTTAAAACTCTTGACTAATGAATGCTTTGAGCACCATCTAATCACTCATGAAGCGGCAAAGGCAAAAAGCAGCTCATGAATTATCTGCTGCAAATGATTCGCCTGGTTGTAATGGTGATAAACCAGTATCTTGGACAGTTGCATTTAGGTAGCTAAATTCTTAAAAATAAAATGACCTCTTAATCAAGTTGGCATGATTAAACTCACCATTGAAGCATGTTTCACAAATGTGCTGCCATGCAAAATCAAGTAAAGAAAAGATCCCTGGCATTTCTTCCCCAGTAAGCCATCTTGTGTGTGACACGGGAGGAATGGCTCACAGCTGAAAACCTCTTCCTCCTCTGCTGCAGCAAGGCTCTCCTGTGGAAGTAGAAACTAAAAAACAATTCACCCCTGTTGGGTTTTTTTTTTCACCCATCCATGGCTTCAAGCCCAGGCCACTGCCTTTCCCCTCCCTCCTGTCTCTGGTTTTGCACTGGGATGCTGATCTTTCTGGTGGGTCATTCTGTGATTCTGTGAATTGTTTGAGAATCTTTTAAAATAAAAGCATATTCTACAAAAGACCAAAGGGTATATGAACACCTGGAATGATAAAAACAGTATTTCAGCTTTGACCCAACAAAACTGAGTGAAATGTAAGAGAAAGATCTGGTAAAAGAAACCACAAAGCCTGTCTGCTCACACCAAGAAAATCAGTTACGTAGTGCTGCCACCAAGGAGAACTATTACTTGCAGCCACAGGTTAACAGGCAGCATTTTCAGGAGCAGCCCATCCATAAGAGAGGCACTTAGCAAGTGAAAGTTGATAACTTCTGGTACTTGAATTTGGTCTTAGAAAGGAGAGGATTCTTCCTTTGGTGAAATTAAAGCCAGGGTATCGATTCTCTTCAACTGAGACATTCACTTTCCGTCAGCCATCCAGTGCTCCTGGAGGCAAAAGAAAGTAGTCTCATACCTTTAATTAGCTAAAAGGTTTTGAACAGGACATAAATTTCACACCAAGACTTTTAATTTTTCAGTTGTTAACCCTCGTACAGTTTGACAGAGACTTGCTCATGTGCTTTGGCTACAACTCTCTTTGCTTATCTAATCCCCATGTAAAAAGCAGAAGCAGTATTTCTATAACATGACAATGTCACCAACACTTCAGCCTCACTACTGAGGAGTTTGCAAAAGCAAATTCCAGGGGATTAGACTGATGTTTTTTTTTCCTTGTAATGCTTTGAATGGCATAGAGAAATGCTCCTGTGTTTTAAGGCATTAATGACATCTCCCATTAAGTAGCAGTTTGTGTAGCCTGAGTACTTCTGGAAAGGACACATAAGCCTTATTAAATAAGGAAAAAAATTAAGGCAATTTTATTTTAATGTGGGAATGTTAACATTAATTTGCTTGTCTTGCAATAATTTCTGGAATTGTTGCTTTTAAGAATCTAATCTTAACAAAGCCATGTGAAATGGAAGAAAGAATTTAAATTAACTTACTTCATCCATTTATAAACTGTTTAGGTTAACCACAGTAAACCAAACAGGATTCAGCCATACTTAAACACAGCCTTTGCCTAAGTATAAACTGTTTACTATATCCGTAACACACAACCAGACAAAATTAATTCCTGACCTGGGAAACAGTCTAATTTGGTTTTATTAGCTCTAGAGGAAAACATTTTGGCAGAAGAAGGTTTGCTTTTCAGTATAAACCCTTCTTAGGAAACCTCTCCCTAGAGCGAGCAAGTGATGCAGCAGAGTCTTGCCACCTTCACCACTTCAGCATCTTGGTCTAAAACTATCTCGTAAGGCAGGACAGGTCCTTCCCCGACAGCAGCCACAAGAGAGGATGGGCAGCTGATGGTAAGACAGATGAGGCTTGGAGAGAGAGGAACCCTAATCCACATGCCTTCATGTGCTCACATCAAGAGATATTTAATAAACCATCCCTTCTCGTTACTGTAACACCACTCAGGTCAATAGGTTTTAAATCAGTACTTTGACCTATTATTCCTATGGATTATAGGCAGACTTCTAGTATGGACAATATACCTTTCATTCCAACATATGAAGAGTGGTCACAGACTAGCTTAAAGAATGCTTGTTGTTTTCATTATGTGTCTTGATATTGTTGCTAATGACATAGAGTATTAGGTTAGAAATATCCTAGCAAGGTATATACTGGACTTCTACAAAGAAATTTTTGCCTCTCAATTTTTCAGTGAGAATTTTGACAGTTCTTGATGAATCTTGATTGCATGTGGGTTGGCTAGGCTGAAGCTCTGTACTTTTGCACTACTTTCCCTGATGTGCAAAATCTAATCAGACGTATTAGCTTCTAGAAATGAAAATTTATTTCATGGACAAATGCATGAAATAATCTTTGGATATAGGACATGACAAATGATGGTGTTCATCTTTTTCCATCTCCTTTTACTTTACATGAAGCCAATGAATTAGCAATTGGAATGTATGAATGCTATAGAGCGAATGACTCCTCTCACCATCATAGCAATATATTTCTTGCTTGAGCCACACATCCTGGCAATACTAAAATCGTAAACTTGACGATATTAAATGCTCTGATTAATACCTTGTGTATGCTCATGACTCTATTTTGCTATACTTTATGGTAACAATTGTGTTTTTAAATAACTGTTTTAATTGTCTTGCAGAATAATCAAAATGAAATTACAGGTATTGTGAGCTGCATGTAGAACTTTCATTAAGACGATAATTATGAGGGAAAGGCTCTTAATCAGGCAGAAGGGGAAGGTTTTTTTATTTGTGTTATGCATATATCTCCTACATGATTGTCTCATCAAGCTCAATACTCCAGGACCAGAGCAATGTCTTTGTCTTCCAGTTCCAAAAAAACACAGAGAACTAAATAGGTAGGGTACTTTTTATGAAGAAAAATATTAAAAAAAAACCAAACAAGAAAGAAAACCCTTTAGGAAGAACTGCACAACTGAAAAGAAAAAAGAAAACTTGGTTGTATCAGTCTTCTCTCTACCTACAATCAGATGATAAAAGATTAATTCTCGAATCAGCATGGGATGAGAAAAGGTTGGAAAATGCTTAGAATATTCTATTCTTTCAGCATGATAAAATTCATCCTCACAGTTTCAGATCCATTCATGCTTGTCTGGCTACTCTGACTCTCCAGTATAAAATGGGAGTACCTGGCCAGCTCCAAACCCAAATGCACATCTCAGCCATGTCCAGCACCCTTCTCTCTACAACTTGCTTTCAGGTAGTTGTAGAGAGCAATAAGGTCTCCCCTCAGCCTCCTCTTCTCCAGGCTAAACACCCCCAGCTCTCTCAGCCGCTCCTCATAAGGCCTGTTCTCCAGCCCCTTCACCAGCTTCGTTTGCTCTTCTCGCTCCAGAGCCTCAACATCCTTCTTGTGGTGAGGGGCCCAGAACTGAACACAGGATTCAAGGAGCGGTCTCACTAGTGCCGAGTACAGAGGGAGAATATCCTCCCTGGACCTGCAGGTCACACCATTTCTGATACAAGCCAAGATGCCATTGGCCTTCTTGGCCACCTGGGCACACTGCTGGCTCATGTTCAGTCGGCTGTCAACCAACACCCCAGGTCCTTCTCCTCCAGAAAGCTTTCTAGCCACTCTTCCCCTAATCTGCAGCACTGCACAGGGTTGTTGTGCTCCAAGTGCAGGTCTGTACGTCTCAGGAAATTACAGAGGGTGCGAGAAATCAAACTATTCAAAGTCAAGTGGAAAAACAATGAGAAGAGGGTAGCAATTAACATGGATTCATCATGCTTAGTTTTTGGTTTGTTGGGTTTTTTTCCTTACAAGGTTGTAGCTTTTGTAGAATGGAGAAGACACAGTAAATATCATATGGCCTGAACTTAAAAGGCTTTTGATATCAACTCAAGTGATATCATTATTCGATAACTATGGAAATATTGTCGAAATTCAAGTGCAAAGTGGCTGAAAAGCTGGCTTAAAAGATATAACAGTTACTATGTAAATCCCTAGGAGGCCTTGAATACAGTTTCACAGACACCCAGGTCTAGCCTAAAATCTGCATGTGCTGCAAGACAAAACGATAATTCAAATTGTTCTTAGCAGGTTGAATAAATTATAGAGCATCACAAGTTGGAAGGGACCCACAAGGACATCATAAACTCCCTGATTCACCAACTCCCAGAACTATGTAAAACTAAACTATATGACCATGAACATTGTCCAGACACTCCTTGAACTCTGCAAGGCTTGGTGCTATGACCACTTCCTTGGGCAGCCTGTTTCAGTGACCAATAAGCCTCTCAATAAAGAACCTTTTCCTAACGTCGAACCTGAATTTCCCTGGCACAGCTTCAAACCATTTCCTCATACCTTTTGCTGGTCACCAAAGAGAGGAGATCAGCACCTCCTCCTCCACTGCCCCACTTGAAGAAGTTGCAGACTGCAATGAGGTCACTCCTCAGCCTTCTCTTCTCCAAGATGAACAAACCAATTGACCTCAGCCAATCCTTGTAAGTCTTGCCCTCAAGACCTTTCACCATCTTGGGTGCCCTCCTCTGGACACCCTCTAATAGTTTGATGTCCTTCTTGTATTGAGGCTTCCTGAACTGCACACAGTACTTGAGATGGGCCTGCAACAGTGCAGTGTAGAGTAGGACACTCACCTCCCTTGCCCAGCTTATTATGCTGTACCTGATGAAAAAACATGATCCTCTTTAGTGAGGATACTTACTAAGGAGTAATTAAGCATACAGATACCTAAGGGAGAAAAGCCATGTAGAGTATCTCTAGTTCTCAGAGTGGATCACAAACCTAACAGGAGTCAATAGCCTCTTGCTATTACAAAAGAAGGTGAACATCACACTGTGATGTCTAAGCAGCAGTGGTGGCTGAGAGATTGATCCTGCCTCTCTTTTAAACCCTGGCATGGTTTCAGAGGACTGTTCTGTCTTATTTTCGGCAGCAGAATAATCAGAAGACTTTCAAACACTGTCTCTGTGGAAACAAGGGGGAGTGACCGTAATTCAGAAATAGAAAATAAGACAACATGTGTTGGCCAAATAATGGTGGATGGATCAGGGAAAATTTAGATTATCCATTAAGAAAAACCTCACGGGAAGGCTGCAGGCAGTCCAGCAATTCTGGTCATGAATTACAGACTACGCTAAGGTTAGGCACTACTTCTGCAGTATCACTGATCATATCTTAGGTTGGAGATCATATCATCTTCATGACATCTCGAGATCCTTTCCTGCCACAGGGGTTGCAGTTCTATGTTTGGTCTGTTCTCCAAAGGTCTGAGGTCAGGGCGGTCAAGAAGCTGGATATTTTGTTCTGTGGGAAATTCCAAAAGGTGCTGGGGCATGGGGGCTGGACATCCTCTTTTGTAACTCATGAAGAACACCAAACTATCTCATGGAAAGGAAAATAAAAAGAAAACACAGATATTTGGATTGCTTCAGAATAAGATCAAGCCTGGAAACTCCACACTCTGAGGCCATATAGCTTAAAAGTGCTTTCATGCTCCTAACTCCATTTTTAACCTTGGTAAAGAGCATGAGAAAGGAATCATTGCTCAGCTGAGGGTCTCAGAATCAGGGAAGTGCATTTTTCATGGCACCCTGAGCTCCTCATTCCTCAGCTTGGATGCCCCAAACATACAAGTGTCATCATGGGTTACACAGCATAGAAACGCATTCCCATCACTATTTAGGCAGAATGACAAGAAACAATTACAGGTCTGCACGTAGTTCCCTAAAGTCCATTGAAATCCAATGTTTTCACACAAGACTTCCTAAAACAAAGTAGAATTCTGTCTGAAAAATTCCAAGAAGTTTTAGCTCCAGCTCCCTCTTCTGCCACATATGAGATTTCCAAGAGCACTTTGGAAGAGACATCTGTGTGTGGCACAAGTTATTTACCAGAGGACATACCAATAGATGGAGCGCAGGACTAGGCAGCACTGCTCTTTGACTCTCTAAAACCAATTAATATTCTCACTGTTGACTTCTTGCAGCTTGAGGCAACAGGGCTGGGGGATAGAGATTGGGACCAGCTACTGTGTCTGCCACCCAGCTAGGGTTTCCTAGCTGCCTAGCTGGCTGACTTTATTTATATGGCATTTAGGCTTAGCTCTTTATGCCATCATTATACTTATCCCCACAATCTTCTGTTTCCCAAGCATTTAGTACACCCTACCTCTAAACAAAAGGTCCTTGCACATTTTCGCAAGTGCTCAAAGATTTTGTATTTTGTTTTACTGAGCCTCCCTTGCCACAAGATGTTAAAATCACCTAGATCTTCGTTCATGTCAAACTTTAAAACTTCCAACATAGCTTCATCAGGAAATTTCATGAACATATGTATGATCTTTCTGAAAGTGTTCATGATGACAGTATGAAGCTAGATTAGCTAAGAATCCATACCAGTACTTGAGTGGTATCTTCAATTCTCCATTTTAATTTTTTACTAGGTAATCCTACCCACCTTACATTTTCCATCCCGATTCCAATCATGCATAGGTTTTCCTAAATGACATCACATCAAATACTGTATGAGATCCATCTAGAAAAATAAACGTGGGGGTTTTTCCCCTCCTCTGAGAAAGTTCCTTAGTTAGCCTAGAACCATCTCTCTTTGCTAAGCCCATATCACACTATCTCCCATTTTTCATTCACTGCTGTCTCCTGGTAGTGACTCCTTCAACAATTTTTCTAAAACAACAGTGCAAGCCTTCACAAAACTAGAAGTTTTAAGTTCCTTGTGCATCCTTCTTCTGTAAAACAGGACACCTAACATTTCTTTCTCCCATTCCTTGTCATCCTTAGTTTTCCAAGGCCAAATTGGTTTCCCATGTTGCACAGTGCACAGTGAGGTCCTCATCATGGCATTACCATGACTCTGATAGGAGCAGTGAGTGATGATCATTTGGGCATCTAGACAAATCCATTCCTGAGAAAGAGAAAGCAAAATGTCATTTCCAACACACCAACTTAACTACTGCTTCTGCTTCAGCTTTCAATCTTCCTCCTTCTGCTACTCCGACATTTTTCCTATGGTGCCAAATAGTGAAAGATCTCCCTCTGAAAAAATGTCCAAGAGAAGACACAGAAACAGAGCAAGAATGAAAAATCTGTATCACCTGGCACAAAAGGGGTAGGATGTAGCCAATGTCTGCCAGATTTAAGGAGTCACTTCCCAGAGTGACAAGCTGCATGAAAGTTTCTTGGAAGAACAGTATTGTGCAGAGGACAATATAAACCACACAGTGCCAAAGGCAGATGTTATTTTCCATGGGCCTCTACTATTTCATGGCAAGCACTTTCATCATACTTTTCATTTTGAAATATCACTGCAGAAATTAACGCTTTCCAAGTTACAAGAAATAATTTCACCAAACCAGAACATCTATGTTTAACAGAACTACTAAGGGTCGCCACTTTCTATTATTTGCCTTTATCCTTCGTAAAATACTTTGCTGATTTTACTGAATTTAAAAAATGTGATCCATTGTACTTCAACTGTACACAAGCTGCTAAGGTATACAGTGGTCATCTCCTAGACTTTTTCAAGATAACCCTTTCAGTATCACTTTTATTACTGAGAACACTTTAAAACAAACTTTACCTGATACATACAAAAATTGTTACCATATTACAGTACTGCCTTCTGAAAGGATTTATCTCAGTGGATGCATCATACTATGCAGTGTTAGGGTATGTGCCAGTTCTTTGATTACACTGTGATGGGTACTGCTCCACCACTCCACCTCTGCAGTGCAGCCACAAGGTGCATTCAGGTACATTAGATTTAGCAGAGTTTAATTGTTCCCATGACCATTGTTTCCTTCTGTGGGCTTGCCTCAAAACCTTTGACGTTCTCTTTATTGTACCTCTTGCTGTGCAGATTTCCTTGTTTTGTTTTGCTTCTGAAAGTAATTTTTGGTTGACTATTGTGTAGTTACAGAATTAGAGTAATAACAGCTAATTGTACATCAGAAGCAAAAACATGTAATTGTAGGAGAGTGGGAGAGTAGATTCAATTTAAAGAAAGAAAACCCCTCCACCAGGGTTTCTCATGGTTTGCACAGTGCATTTGTCAGGCAGTGCTGCTTTGATTGCATCAAACCTGCAATTAGCATGTGCAATTAAGACATAATGAATGTGTGCAATTGCATTATTTCAGGATTAACAGTAGCAATATTTAGCACTGTACTAGACACAGCGCTTATAAGCTCAAATGATTTATCAGCATTTACCAATTATGCCACAGGAAGGGGGGCAGGCATGTGAGTGAGCCTCACCTACAGCTGGTTTCCAGGATGAACAGACTTCGCTCTCTTGTTGAAAGCCCATGGAAGCAAGCAGCAGGGAAGAGAGGTTGCACAGATTTGGCACCGTTTAAAATGAGGGACTCAAATAACACTTTCAGCTTACCACTGGCTTGCCACAGATCTCATGTGTGACATAAGAGAAGAAAGCTGACTTAGCATTTAATATTTCTAAATTCTCCTCCTCCTCTCTCTTCAACATTTCACATCAGTTTTGTGAGCCCAATCATGCTGTCCAAGGATTTAAAAATAAAAATTATTTGAGAATGAACTAATGCTGCGATCTGTGTGTATGTGGAACCCTCAGGCATATAACAGGTTTTTACCTCTCTTACCTAACATTCTGGGAATACTTTACCAGTGCCACCATGCTTCTCTTAAATGACAGTACTTGTCTTTCCAACTTTCAACAGATTTTCCAACTATCATTTGACCCTTAAAGGACAAGAACTGTCCTTTAAGGGTCAAATGATAGTTGAAGTGTCTCTTAATGCATCATTGAAAGATACAAATAAAAAATATTTCAACCCATTCTTACCAAAATAAAGATAAATTTGAATCTCTAGGCACAGACCTCGAATAGATAACTGAGATGTTCTGAATGCCAAAATGCTGGTGTTGAGATGAAAGATCTGAGTGATAAAACTCAATGCCAAATCAAGCAAAGGTTTCCAGTTAACTCAGTGAGAGTTAGAAGCACTAAAACCATACATAATCAGACTCTATCGATATGTATTATCTATCACAGAAAATGATATTTGAATTCTTAAGACCAGGACTGCTTGTTCCAGGCACGATAATTTATGTAAGTGATTTTGCACATGAACCCAGCACAAAATACCCAAAGTTCTTACAAGATGCATCCACACAACTGAGAGTAAAAACTGCATCAGCATCCCTTCTGTCTTAATGTTTCCTTCCTTTCCTAAAGCTCCATATTCAAAAAGAGATTACTAACAGTACACACAAGAAATTACAAAGATTGAAACAGCTGGTAGATCAGTTACTACATTGATTTATACCTTTCCTTCATTACTTCTAGGACTTGGTTTAGTATTCTGAGAGAAGGCACTTCTCAGTAACTGGCAGATGGAGCTCAAGGGCCATTCCCATCTATCTAGGATAGTAAATAAATAAATAAAGTGGCCATTTCTGCAAAAATGATCTAACTTCCGTATTTCATTGGAGGAACAAGATAAATTGTGACACATTTTCATCCAAGATGTTTATTAAAGATGATATGAGCACAGCACACAGAAAAACCACATCCTGAAGTAGGGTTAGACTAGGTTTCACATTTTAAAGCTGTGCTGGCAGGTTGTTGTTTCTCCATCTGGAGAGCTCATGCATACCCTCCTTATCCATTTTGCTGCAGTTTTAAATTGACAAATGACAAACACAGCCTGTAGTTATAAGGGTGTCATTTACTTCACTTTTATTAAAATCACCAGCTACAAAACAGACATTTTGCATGTAGTAAGATACTAGTCTTAAATTAAGATACTAGTTCTAAATAGGAACTATGAGAAAATTATATTAGTCCTGAAATGAGACCATCATATTGCACATCTGGGGTGTGATAAGGGGTCAGCAATAATAGTAAATATAGACATGAGATAAGGTACTTGCATGACACTGAAAGATTAACCTATACATTTGAAGAAATCATTGCACGTGTTGATCAGAGCCCTATTTTCTGCTAACATTGAAAAAGTTCCATTTTGCTCTTATTTAAAAATACTACCGCCACTACTGCTATAGAAAGGAACTGGTTACTTCAGTCAGACACGTGCTGTAAGTGTCACAGTAGCTGGAAACAGAAATGCACTAGCAACATGATGAGAAGCAAGGCAGTAACACTTTTTTTTATGCTAGCAGTGTCAGCAAACACCAAAATTCTTAGCTGACAGAAGGTGACATAGCTCAAAAAAATTCAGTACTCATGGAGAACCTGAACCATAATCAGAACATCCTGATACTGTATTTTGTCTTTCCCTTCAAGGCCAAAAAAGAAGGGAAGGAGGACCAGTCCTACTTAACTAAACAAGCAACAGCAAAATCATCCCATTCATGAAGCAATCCTTGCATACTCTGCACTCCATCTGGAGTGGCTGAGAGGCTGAAGAAGCCTTGTAGACCCTGAATTTAGTTAAGTACTTTCCAAGCTGGTATAGCCAGAAGCACAAGATAATAAATGATAAAGTGATAAAGTGATAAAGTGAACTACATGTATTGCAGGGCAGAACCCAGGAACAGCATTGTTATATTTGTTTTTATGTGGGTTTAATATCAATGTGAGGTTTGGCTTACAGTTCAGTATCTCATTATAACACCACAAGAATATTCACTTCCACGACACTTTTAAAGGCATCTGTCAAGTGCTGCAGGGTGACTCTTGTTCCTACCTACTGCTCTGATAGTGTGGCCTCCTTGGATATCATGACTTTGTTAAACTTTCCATCACCCTGGAAATTGGAAGTAGGAATGTCACACAATGTCAGATCCTAATACAATGTAGGAAATGAAAACAAGAAAGCATTGTGTTTAAAGACACATTTCAGCAGGATAGAAAACATTATAGCAGAAAGGTCCATATTGGTCAGTGCCACCCCATACAGAGAATAACCAACGAACATCAAAACACTGAAGTTAAGTAGACATTAATTACAAAGAAAAAGATATGGTTATTTCTAATAGTTTGCTGCAAGAACTGCTCCTCGAGAAATAATTTTTTATCTTTGTAAAATGAATCGTTCTGTAGAATAAAAACAGATAAACAGTGAACTTGTAACACAAAGTTTAGTATTTAATTTTACAATTTAAGTTTGACCAAAAATACTCAGACTGTTCATATCCTAAAATCACTGGCAAGCTTTCACTGATCACCACCACTGTAATCTCAGTGTAAAACTATAAATTATATACCGATAACATAAGATTAAGTCATCTCAAATCTGTAGGAAAATAAAGACAGACAATGACAGATACGTAATTTTGCCATACTCTTAATATATAGTCACCGTGCATAAAAAATATATTTTTTTTCTCTGTTACAATTTTAAAGTGCATCTAAAAGCTGCTAAATAAATCTTTACACTTTAAAAAGAGAAAGTGAACAGCAGTTCAGAAATTGCAGGTAACTCCTGTTAATAAAGAGGTAAGAAGTTTTAAGTGTTACTCCAATATTCCCAGCTCTGCTGAAGCGGTGGTGGTTTTTGCATGAGCAACAGTAGCAAACACTGACAAGCTCCAATCATTGTATTTCACAGAATCGCAAAATCAGTTATGTTTGAAGGGACCTAAGTAGGTCATCTAGTTCCTCCTGCTCAAAGCTGGGTCAATATTGGTTACCTGGGGCTTTATGCAAGTGGGAGCTGGAAACCTCCTGGGATGGCAACTGCATAAACCTATATTGACTGTGCCCATAGCAGAAAATCCACCCAATTAGGGGTCTTGAGGAACGCTTTCACTCAAGTCCAGGATGTTCAATCTTAACAGTGTAATTACCAACCAGGCCTCCACCCTTACACAACATACCAAACTAAAATGTAGACAGAGTATTAACTAAGATTTTAAAGCTCACTGAGCTAAATACACTCCTAACAGTAACTTCAGAGGACTAAGTGACCAGTTTGAGCTACACTGTGCACAGGCACCCTGTAAATAGCTGCCCTCCCTGGACCATAGGCACCATTTTCAGAAGTGCTCCCTTCTCAAGGAAAGACTTCCCAGAATGGCTGCAGTGATGCTGCAAGCACTGACCTGCCCCTGGCCACTCTCAGCCCCCATCAGCAAATACTTTTCTGTGAAGGGGTGTTCTACCTGCAAAACTCTCAACATCACTTTGTAAAATGACAGTTTCCAAACTATGTGTCAAGCTTTTTACTACCTTTCACGGAACACCACCAGAATGCTGCTGCCATTTTCTCTCATAACTACCACATGTGAGCAGCACCTGGTGCTGTGAACCTACATTTATAAGTCCTTAGCAAGCAGTTCAATTTCATCCAGCAAGAAGTCCATGTCCTCTCGACTAACTTGCGGGCTGATCACCACCTGGCGGAAAAAGTTGACTTTGCCCTGGTGAGGCTGGTACCCAAGCATCATGCTGCCCTTCTTCATCATCCTTTCTTTTATTACAGGAGCAACCTGAAAGCAGAGAAAAAATAGGGTTGATGTCACAGTGAGAAATATAGCAGACTGGGGCAGAAAATGTATTTTGTGACTTATGAAGTGGGGTTTTTTTTTCAAGTGTCTAAGTTCTGCACCTCTTGCCTGCCTTCCCATTGCCTGCCCCAAGAAATATTGAAGGTAGACCTGGTTTAGAGGCACACTGTGCACTGAGACCCTCAGGTTCTGGGACTTCAGGCAGAATCAGAGGAAGATCTGAAACCCTCAAAAGCCTGCGGCTTGGGGCATCCATGTGGGACATGGGAAAACCCAGGTTGAGGTCCCTGGTCTCCCCGATTTACATCAAAGGTTTGAACTCAGGAAGAATGTCAACTGCAGCTGGATTTCTCTTCTTGTGTTAACTAGGCTAAGCCTGACTACTTGCCCTTGATGACCCTTCTCCACAACATCTCCACATCTGCAAATTAGCTCTCCCTAAAGGATGCTCTTCATTGAACTCTTGTGAAACTTAAGCTGCTGAAGTAGTCAGTGTGATGCAATATTAAAGGAGAAGGCCTGATCCTGGAGCTTAAGATTTCACATCTTTGATTTAAAGCATAAGCAGCATTTGGCTGCACTGCACTGTGCTGAATAGGATGAAATCTCATAGGTGCCTCATTGGAGAAAAAAACCCATGAGTAAAACTGGCAGAGTCAAGTCCTTATAGCTGAACACTTGATCTCATCCCAGCAAGGCTATTAACCTCATTCAATTAATCTTTTGCTTAACTTTTAAGTATGTGAGTAGTTCCGTGTTCTCATGCTTGAAATCAGTCATAAGCTTAAATGCATTGCTGGATTAAGCACTCTGTTCCTTGGAAGACAAAAGTCAACATAAATAAGTATTTTGACAGAAAGAGTATTTTTAAAAAATGTGCTGCATTTTAATACATTACTAATAACACTAATGTATTTCAGAACAGTGCATCCCTTTTCTTGTTTTTGTGATGGTTTGACTTCGAACTAAGCAAACAGGTGTATGACCTAACCTTGGTTTCTGCATTAATTTATTTCAGTTCTAAATGTTACTGCCAGAAACTGCCACCTGATATACAAGGAAAAATAATGATGCCAACCTTACCTTAATAGCTTTATTTTCACATTACACATCTTAGCAGTCAAGTCCCACACAGTTTGCTTAGATAGAAACAGCTAAGGTTTTAAAACTAATAGCCTAGCTTTCCCATATTTGTTTCGTAGTACAAATTAGCATTGTTTCAACATGTATATTGAATTCAGAGAAGTGTTTATGGTTCTAACCTAATTTGCCTCTCATTTTGGTTTATATTTGTGACAAAGCTACGTGGTTTACTTAATGTTTGTTTTTTAAACTATGAGAACGATAGAGTCAAAATTTAAAGTCCAAAGCTTGACATCAATATGAATTACGCACATAAAAGCAACGAATATCCTTTCAGAATACAATGTATAATCAAGATTTTAGGGTTTTACATATTGCTGAAAGCAAAACATGGGATATAAGTTGTAAAAGATGTTCTTATAAACATTTGGAAAACGAGGAGATAACAATGAGGACAGGAACATTCAGAATCACAACAGAAAAAGGCATATTGTGATACCTTCAGTCACATTCAGTAACATCTTTTTCCATAAAATCTAATGTGGAGCTCTAGATAAAGCTCCTAATGAAAACTACCAATGAAAACAGAATTCTGCTGTGTATCTGCAATGTGTACATCAATTAGAAACACAAGTAATCAAATGTATCCTTATACCATCACTCACTTGGGCTCCTGTCTGGCTAGCAATTTATTAAAGGATTCCTCAATTTTATTGTTCTATAGCTCAGAATTACATCATTTAATCCACGCACAAGAAAAAAAGAAACAAAAAACCCTCAAATGCACTGGAGTTCTGCTTCAATACAGATGGTAGTTACTTTGTATGAGAGCCTTCTTCACTCTGAGAAGCATGTCCCTTGGCAAACAATCCTCTCTGCTTCAGACCAAATATTCCAAACTGCATCCTAGCATCTGGCTTGATGAAAATGCCTCTGTTTCTACAGTTTGCATGTGCTGAACCCTTGACCAGCACACAAAGCTATTAAAAGCTCTACTTTCCCATTTTCATTCACACCAAGTACAGGCTGAGACAGCAATGACACTGTGACAATGCTCAGAAGACATCACCTAGGAGGCATTGTGCTGGATACTGTATACATACAGAAAAGAAAAAACTCCTCCACTCCTGTACTTGACAAGAACCCCCGGGCGACTTCTGCTCATGAAATAAAGACACAACAAGTGCAAGGGGAGAAGTGGATTCTTCTTAATACAGTTTCTCAAGCTCTTCTTTAAGATTTAAATCCCTGTGGCAACTTTTAGCCTTTATTGATGTTCTATCAGAGTTATTTCATCTTTTGTATCACACTATTGATTCTCTTAATCTCAACCTCCAGTGCTTCACAATCCATCATCCCAAATGCGCAGTAGCACAAATGGAGACCATGAAAGCAAACACATTTATAGCTTCAGTAATTTGAGGACTGTAACTATACTGTGTTTCAGTAGGTCTTCTTTCATGGAAAGGAAAGGTAGAAAAATCTCACTTTCATTATCTCATTTATTATCTCATTCATCCTCCATGCTAATTAAGTTGTCCTCTTAATTTGAAGTGCATCCATCCTTTTTGAAGGCAAAACACACTCCCTACTTAAAAGAAACAGGATCACAGAATGGTTTAGGTTGGAAAAGGTCTTTAAGATCATTAAGTCCAACCATTAAGCTAACACTGTCAAGTCCACCCCTAAATCACGTCCCTAAGTACTACATCTACATGAGTTTCAAATACCTCCAGGGATGGTGATTCTACCACTTCCCTGGGTGGCCTGTTCCAGTGCTCAACACGCCTTTCTGTAACGTAATATTTCCTAATATCCAGTTTAAACCTCCCCTGGTGCACCATGAGGCCATTTTCTCTCATTCTATTGCTTGGGAGACAAGACCAACATCCACCTTCCTACAACCACCTTTCAGGTAAGAATGCTACGGTCTCTTCTCAGTCTTCTTTTCTGAGGGGTAGGTGTTGGTCTCTTCTCCCAGCAAAACAAAAATATAATACTGTCTTAATGTCTTTTGACAAGATTATTTTTTGACATGTTTTCCATTAAGTATTTTGCATGTTCCATTTGCTAATGTGATGCAGTCAGTGTAACAAAACTATCAGGGATCCTATTCAGAGAAAGCAGTAAGGAATAGAACATATGCACAAGCTCAAGCATATGTCTCACAAAAGGACCATCAAATGATGTATGTATGCTAAGGCTCAGACTTGAGGAACTCAGGGTATGACTGCTAACTGAAAGTAAAGGCAGCTACCACCTTGCAGCACAAAAATTAGACCCACAAGGAACTAATCGCCTAGTAAGGAGTTCAACAAGTTTAATTCCCACTGAAATCAATGAGAGTTGAGGATGCTCAAATATCAGGAAGATATGCACAGTCCCATTCAGGATAGGCTCCTCAGAAAGCAATTTAATGACACTGAGATTGCTTTACCACTCCAATTATTTTACTACAGAACATACCTGAAATTGTAAATCTAATTCTTTATGTGGCTCATCAGTGAAGCAGTCTCAGAATTTAAAGTGTAATGTACCCTAAAACCAAAGCCCTTTTCTCTCCTTTGCTCCCTTCACTTCTTCTTCCCACTTGTGGCCTCTCTTGCCAATCTATCCCAGAGATTATTATTGCAAATACTCACTACAGCAGCATATTCGTTATCTGATATGCCCTTCTTCCATCTAGGAAGGTGGGAAGTAGGTGCAGTGCACAGAAGGCCATCCTGTAGCAGAGCTGCTCACATTGCAGCATGCAGCTAGAGGCCCAGGACACTGCTTTGTCTTAGGACTGATCGGTTCATTACAGTTTCTGCATGCAGACCTACACAGAGTCTGTGACACCTCGTGCTCTCCTTACTGTTAATAGCAGAGTTTTTTAACACAGAGCAAAAATGCCATAGTAGTTTAGCTCCTCCTGAGTGACAGGCTAATCTCTTCTCTGACTCTCAGCCAGCACACAGCCACACTACAAACAAAAGAAAGTTTCAGCCCTAAAGTTTAGGCTTTTCCTATCAATAGTCCAGTCCACATCTAACCCTTATATTTACACACATAGAAGATGACAATGTTCTTTCCCAGCACATGTACACATACAGAGCAGTGTGATAAGCAGCCATGGCTAGCTTTGACACCAGGACAATCAAGAAAGCAACATATTTCCCTCTCCATATCTCAAGTATTCTTGAGAAGAATAATTCTGCACAATTGTACCACAGGTCAATACCTTAGAAAACACTGTGTACTCCTTGATTGACTCGTCAATGGCTTTTGATGCAAGTTCCTCAAAAACAAATTTCCACCAAGCTTGGGCCATGACCGCATCACACACTTCAGCAACCACCACTAAAAACTGACTCGTCAATAGCGTTGAGCACTTTCTCAGCAGGAGAAGCACGTACTTACTATCTCTAAGAGCTAGTTCCCAAGTCTGGACACCTGAAATTCTTTCAGAAGACTTGACAAAACACCTATTTGAGATAATTTCTTCTTATTCCAGCTAGCAAGGTCTCCAAAACCATTCTCGCAGTGGTCAAGCTAAGTAAGCCTGATTCTTACGCTAAGAATGATTTTCTAGCACATGAGTTTCTTGTGTAAAGTGAAATGTCCAGAGCAGCTCTGTTAAATATGTGACATTCTTACCCCATAACTCATGGCTCAGCACAATGCTTTGGAATTCATTCACTACAAGCTGCATTCTGTTGAATAGTATAGGTATTTGTAATTAGAATTGGTTTGTACAAGTTTATTCAACAACAACAACAAAAAAAATCACAATAAGATAACTGGATGTGTAGCTTTTTCAAATCACACTGTCCCATTACTTTCTAAAATACATACTCTACTCTTACCAGCTTACAGTACAAGTCCTGCTTTTAGTCCAAAATAGCTGGTGCTTTCTGATGAAAAGCTACAGAAAAGAGTAATGTAGCTCTTTTATTCATATGAAGTAAATCCACAGAGCCCCCAGCCCCAAGTGCCCTAATGCCACTGGGTATAGATAGACAAATAAAGAGTCACAAGGAGAAGCAGAATTTCTCAACAAACACGCTACCTTGTTCTTCTTGCTGAAACACAGAAATAAGCACCTACTGGGCTTAATTAGTCTCTTATTTTTTCTGCTCCAATGTGATCTCTGACAATTGCAATTAACAGATACACTGAAAACACATGAAAGCTCAAGTTAGACAATTGCAAAATAGCTTGGTGATAATAGAAGATCATGCAGAACCTTGGTTTTAAATTTTTTTTCTCCATGCCTTCCCATGATCTGTAAAGGATCACATATATACCTAATCCAGTACAGCCAAACTGTCCCATCAGAAATTATTTTCTATGTCCATGACCCTGTAACTCTGTTACTTGAATGTTACCTGTACTGCCATCATTCTTACTGATTCCAGTTGAATTAGTCTACCAATACTGTTGACCTGGATGAAGGCATTGAGTGCACCCTTAGCAAGTTTGCAGATCACATTAAGCTGGGTGGAAGTGTCGATCTGCTGGAGGGTCGGGAGGCTCTGCAAAGGGACCTGAACAGGCTGGACTGCTGGGCAAAGTCCAATGGCATGAGGTTTAACAAGGCCAGATGCCGGGTCCTGCACTTGGGGCACAACAACCCTGTGCAGTGCTACAGACTAGGAGAAGTCTGTCTAGAAAGCTGCCTGGAGGAGAGGGACCTGGGGGTGTTGGTTGACAGCGACTGAACATGAGCCAGCAGTGGCCCAGGTGGCCAAGAAGGCCAATGGCATCTTGGCTTGTATCAGAAACGGTGTGACCAGCAGGTCCAGGGAGGTTATTCTCCCTCTGTACTCGGCACTGGTGAGACCGCATCTCGAATCCTGTGTTCGGTTCTGGGCCCCTCACCACAAGAAGGATGTTGAGCGAGTCCAGAGAAGGGCAGTGAAGCTGGTGATGGGGCTGGAGAACAGGCCTTATGAGGAGCAGCTGAGAGAGCTGGGGGTGTTTAGCCTGGAGAAGAGGAGGCTGAGGGGAGACCTCATTGCTCTCTACAAATACCTGAAAGGAGGTTGTAGAGAGGAGGGTGCTGGCCTCTTCTCCCAAGTGACAGGGGTCAGGACGAGAGGGAATGGCCTCAAGCTCCACCAGGGAAGATTTAGGCTGGACATTAGGAAAAAAATTTTCACAGAAAGGGTCATTGAGCACTAGAACAGGCTGCCCAGGGAGGGTGCTGATTCACCTTCCCTGGAGGTTTAAGGCACGGGTGGACGAGGTGCTAAGGGGCATGGTTTAGTGTTTGATAGGAATGGTTGGACTCGATGATCCTGTGGGTCTCTTCCAACCTGGTCATTCTATGATTCTATGTTGACGTATCAGAACAGCTTTTCCGACTATATGCTAGAGGTTATAATCTTTGAAAGCAACATTCTGTAGATTTTGTATTTAAACACTAAGGCAACAGGAAGGAGTTGAAAATTGATAACAATGCTGGGTAAAAATATTGTGCTAAGCAATGAATTTATGAAAATACACTGCTTCAGGAAAAAAAAATAGTGAATTTGACAAATAGCCCAAGTGCAAAGATAGCATTAGCCAGAAAAATAAAGAAACCAGAAAGGCCTAGAGGTTTTCTAAATTATCTGAAACAAAAGGGGTTTGAGTATTTGTTTCAAAATACTGTTTTTAATTAAAACTTAAACTCAATTGGAATTTGACCCATTTTTATTGTAGCCAATAGAAAAGGACTGAGGAAACTGAAACTAAGCAAACTTTCATTTTAGCTTGTCTGAAAACAAAAATTCCTTCTGATCAACTAAAACGAAGAATTGCTTCCACTTTCTTAATTGAATGGCCAAACAAAAGAATCCATTATTTGTACAACATATATACGTGGGATCAAAAGTGCTGACACTGCTTAACTGAAGCATCTGTAGAATTTTTGGCCCCCAGAAAAGACAGAAAGCATAAGAAAATTCATGGAACTGCCTGTTCTGTTGGCTAAATTTGTCTGGGAATCTAACATGAACAGCTTCAAGTACCATGGATGACTCCAAATGTGCTAGTCCAGCAAGTACTACGAAGTCAGAATGCCTAGAAAACTGGTGTTAATACTGGCAACCGCTATTAGAAACATTTTTCCAAATCTTTTGAACAGTTCCCAGGTCACTGAGCATCTATGCACATAAAGCTGATGAGCTATTCCAGCTGCTGGCAGCAGTGATTCCCAGACACCGGACCCCATCCTGCTCCTCCTGAAATCAATTTCAAAATTGCCAGGAACTTCAATGAAAGCAGAATGCGATTATTATCTAAATTTCCTCCTTATGTGTCTGCTTCAGGTGGCAGTTTGCAAACAGCTTTCAGCTTTTGCTAGAGAAAGCCACACTCGCAGTAAATCAATAACCTTTCTAGGAATCCACAAACGCAGGCTAGACCGTGTTGGAAGGACAGGAGCATATTTGCAGCTTGAACTATTCCTATTCCTCAAATACAGCCTTAATGAAACTTTTTGGGGTACAAATACTGCACTAGAAATTGGCTGAAGATTTGTAGCTAGAAGACAAAAAAGTTTCCCTTTTAACAAAATGGAAAGATCACATTCTCATGTATTTATAAAAATGGAAAACACATTTTGTGTTCTTGCCTCAATCATTCTTTGCAAAGGAAGACAAGTTTATACAGAACAGTCTCTCCCATCTGACCACAAAAATCTATTTTGGCTACCCTGGAAGAGGCAAATTTTCCTTTGGAAGTTCATAATAGTTACTTAATAGGCAACTTATTGGCTATTCAAAGTCTGACAATTCATGTTTTCTGCAAGAAATGACCAGTTTGGATTCATTTATATTCATAAGAAAACAACTATTGTACAGCAATTGCCACCCAAAATAAAGTGAAAAAATTCCCAAAATTCAGCTAAGTATTTGGACACAGTTCTAAACTTTTATATATGGACTATTAATTTCATTGGGTCTTCACAGTATTGTTCCTTATCTTGCTTAAATGATGGCACAGTGGTTGAAGAATTGGATACGGGCACCACAAATAGGACTCAAGCCCAACCTTGTCAGAGGCAGTCTGGACAAATCACTCCATCTCTTTTGGGTAACGGATTTTTTTTTTTTCCCTTCGCAGGAGGCATATAGCCCTTCAGGGTGGCAAAGTCTCTACGTGTTCATACAACTATTGTAATCAGCCCCGATACCTCGTGCGTTCTCTGTAAACTAGTATGATATATATTAAATAATTTCTGTGCCAAATAGGTCTCACAAACATCTGTCACAGCATAGCTGCATTTCCCGGTGTGAGTGCAGAAGATAACTTTGATATCAATGATAGCAATCAGTATCAAGTAAGAAGAGTAGCTGGCATTTTAATATCAATCATCACACGCAATACAAGTGAACAAAACATTTTCCTTGGTTGGCTGTAATTACAGAACTAGCTAAATACTATAAATATTTAAAAGTAATAGTGCTTTCAACATATTATAATGCTGAGAAAGTATGTCTTCCATTGTTAAATATCTTTTCTTGTCTTGTGTTGAAACATCAGTTCCTGGCTTTAAAATAACAGGCTTTTTCCCTTTTGGTGATAATTAAAAGCAAACTCAGACCATTTGTCAGCTGTCACCCCAACAGGGACAATCGAAATACCAAATATTTGCACATCCAATCACAGCTTTGTTCCTGTAGCCAAGGCACTCTGTAAAACCCAAACATGTTTTTCTTTTGTCTAGAATTTGTTCTGGGCCCACATCCCTAAACCACTAATAAATTATTGCTGTACACTATTGCACCAGTGTTCCCCTTGTGTCACATCAAGCAACAAAAGGAGAAATAAGTGCATTTGTCAAAATAGTAGTAACCACTTCCACATTCTTCAGAGAGACCAGCATATTAAAGGAGAATAGATACTGCTCCACTTTCGTCCCTATACCAACATTCTCCATGCACCCTCACTCAGAGCTGTGCAGTATTGTATTTTGCATATTATCTTCTCACTCATTACTTTTTGCCACAAGACAGATTAATAAACCACACATATCACTGAAATGACCTAACTAATAGGAGATGATGGGCTGGCTTTAAATGTTGACTTCTTTGGCTGGTCATTGACACAACAAAAAGTAGCCTTCAGACATAGGCTTTTATACTAATGGTATTCGCCTCTGAAAAGGAGAAGGCAGAACAGACATCACCCAGAACACAATTTATGCTTAATCATCATAGAATCATAGAATACTTAGGCTTGGAAGGGACCTTAAAGATCATCCAGTTCCAAGGCCCCATCCAGCCTGGCCTTGAACAACTCCAGGGACTGGGCAACCTGTGCCAGTGTCTCACCACTCCCATGGTGAAGAAATTCCTCCTTATGTCTAGTCTAAATCTGCAGCTCTCCAGTTTATACCCATTCCCCCTTGTCCTATCACCAAAAGCCTTTATGAATAGTCCCTCTACAGCTTTCTTGTAGTCCCTTCAGGTACTAGAGGGTCGCTATAAGATCTCCTCTGAGCCTTTTCTTCTCCAGGCTGAACAAGCCCAACTCTCTCAGCCTGTCCTCGCATGGAAGGTGTTCCAGGCCTCTGATCATCTTTGTAGCCCTCCTCTGGACCCATTCCAAGAGGTCCACATCCTTCTTATGATGAGGATTCCAGAACTGGACATAGTACTCCAGACGAGGTCTCACAAGAGGAATAGAGGGGTAGAATCACTTTCCTCTACCTGCTGACCACACTTCTTTTGATGCAGCCCAGATTATGGCTGGTCAGATTATGGTGAGCACATACCCATCCCATGCGAGCCATCCTCATGTTCCGAAAAAAAAAAGCCAGCAGGGGAAAAAACAGCTTGGATGAACAGGGAGATCTTGAGTGATATCAAGAAGAAGAGGAATGTTTATGGGCTCTGGAAGGGAGCACAGGCCTCTTGGGTGGACTACAGGAGGGAAGTGAGATTGTGTAAAGAAAAAATAAGAAGGGCAAAGGCTCAACTAGAAATCGGATTGGCAAAGTCGGTGAAAGATAACAAAAAATCTTTCTATAAATATATAAATAATAAAAGGAGGACTAGGGAGACCATATAGTCCCTATTGGACACAGAAGGAACAACGGTGACAGAAGATGAGGAAAAGGCTGAGGTACTTAATGCCTTCTTTGTCTCAGTCTTTAATTGTAAAGAAAGTTGTTCCCTCTGTGTACAAACCCCGGAGCTAGAGGAACAAAATGAGGCTCCCATGGTCCAAGAGGAGGTGGTCAGAGCCTTGCTAGCCCGACTAGACACTCACAAGTCTATGGGGCCAGATGGGATTCACCCAAGGGTATTGAAGGAGCTGGCGGATGTGCTGGCCAAAGCCCTTTCCATCATCTTCCAACAGTCCTGGAAGACTGGGGAAGTTCCACTGGACTGGAGGCTGGCTGATGTTGTGCCCATCTACAAGAAGGGTCACAGGGAGGATCCGAGGAACTACAGGCCTGTCAGTCTGACCTCAGTGCCAGGGAAAGTCATGGAACAGGTGATCTTGAGTGCTATCATGAAGCACTTGCAAGAGAACCGGGTGATCAGGCCCAGTCAACACGGGTTCACAAAAGGCAGGTCTTGCTAAACTAACCTGATCGCCTTCTATGACAAAGTGACTCAGCTGCTGGACGAGGGAAAGGCTGTGGATGTATCTTCCTGGACCTCAGTAAAGCCTTTGACACAGTTTCTCACAGCATTCTGCTACCGAAACTGTCAGCCTCTGGACTGGACAGGCGCACGCTCTCCTGGGTGGAAAACTGGTTGGATGGCTGGGCCAGAGAGTGGTGGGAAATGGTGTTAAATCCAGCTAGAGGCCAGTTACAAGTGGGGTTCCCCAGGGCTCAGTGCTGGGTCCAGCCCTGTTCAATGTCTTTATCAACGACCTGGATGAAGGCATCGAGCGCACCCTTAGCAAGTCTGCGGATGACACTAAGCTGGGTGGAAGTGTCGATCTGCTGGAGGGTCGGGAGGCTCTGCAAAGGGATCTGAACAGGCTGGACCGCTGGGCAAAGTCCAATAGCATGAGGTTTAACACGACCAAATGCCAAGTCCTGCACTTGGGGCACAACAACCCTATGCAGTTGTACAGACTAGGAGGAGTCTGTCTAGAAAGCTGCCTGGAGGAGAGGGACCTGGGGGTGTTGGTTGACAGTCGACTGAACATGAGCCAGCAGTGTGCCCAGGTGGCCAAGAAGGCCAATGGCATCTTGGCTTGTATCAGAAACAGTGTGACCAGCAGGTCCAAGGAGGTTATTCTCCCTCTGTACTCGGTACTGGTGAGACCACACCTCGAATCCTGTGTTCAGTTCTGGGCGCCTCACCACAAGAAGGATGTTGAGGCTCTGGAGCGAGTCCAGAGAAGGGCAACAAAGCTGGTGAAGGGGCTGGAGAACAGGCCTTATGAGGAGTGGCTGAGAGAGCTGGGGTTGTTTGGCCTTGAGAGGAGGAGGCTGAGGGGGGATCTCATTGCTCTCTATAACTACCTGAAAGGAGGAGGGTGCTGGCCTCTTCTCCCAAGTGACAGGGGACAGCATGAGAGGGAATGGCCTCAAGCTCCACCAGGGGAGATTTAGGCTGGACATTAGGAAAAAATTTTTCATAGAAAGGGTCATTGGGCACTGGAACAAGCTGCCCAGGGAAGTGTTTGATTCACCTTCCCTGGAGGTGTTTAAGGCACGGGTGGACGGTTCTCCATCCAGGATGAAAGTGTAGCTTGTCAACTTGAAAGCAAGAGTAACTAACAAAAAATATATATATCCTTTTTAGTTTGTATACATAGGGATGAGCTTCTGTTCTACTCCACTGGGGGAAAACAGAAATCACAGTGCAATGCGAATGTCTGTGGCTGGGAGGAGCACTTCATAATCGGAAGATTGAATTATACGGTGACACAAGTTCAAAAACTCAGCATGCTTCTGGTGCAGAAAAAGGAGTGTCATTTCAACAACTTGGAATGATTCCCAACTGTTACAATCTTATTTACTACTTGTGCAAGTCAGCTGCTGGCATAAGGTAGCAGCACCTTCTGTATTTGCATTAGAGTAAGGATTAAAGAACAGTAACGTGTCTTGTTCATATTCTTTAACCAGATAAAAATAAAAACTAGTATTACAACAAAACGATATCTTTCGTGTCTTTCTTTTCCTCCTTTAAAAACATCATGACCTTCTCAGAGCATGCTTACAATTTCCTGGGGGGAGATGAGGGGATGGTGTCTACCATAAACCAGACTACTACCACAAAACCAAGGCTGTTACCTGATCAACCAATTTAACAAAGAAAATTATTCACTTTCCACCTCCATACAGTGGATTATAGGACCAATAATTGTCAATTATTAGCATTGTTTTGCCTATCTGAGACTCATTCATTTAAAGCCAGATCTGTATGTGAAGTAAAGGCCAACAAACCCTTCCAAATGGAGCCCTATCAAAGTCAACAATGCTTTCCTCAGGTACATCTTGGGGCAGTGTTCATTCCAGTTCAACCTTCTTCTCTTCATCATCACTAGTGAGCATTATTGTCCATGACTTAAATGAAACACGTTACAATCCTCTATGCAAAATACAATAGCAACCAAGAACTGCATAAACAAACCAGGATCCCCAGGGTTTCAAAATTTGCCATTTTTCATGCAGTCTGAAAGGGTGGAAAGTGACAGGAAAATAATAATTTGCACCTACAAGTATTTGCAAACTAAAGAACTGAATTACAGGCAATTATGATTAATAAAAGTCTTGGCTGTATGGATCTAGACTACAGTCAGTCCCTAGATAATTTAAGAACAGTTGGAGGGAGAAAGGCACACTGGGCTCAAAATTTAGCATCTGCTTTGCAGAGCTTAGTAACGATGTATTTACCTCAAAAGGAATACACGGAATAAAAACTTTGCTATCCTCAGGCCCACCCTACATTTCTACAGGTATGGTGTAGCATTTAGGGACACAGATTAAATCATCTAGTCCTGTACACCAAATGGCTTTGAGAACCTTATTCTTTCACCAGTCTCACCAGGTATTCGTTCTGGACCACTGCAAATGTCACAATTGCTGTTAGTGCCACAGCTACCTATACATCACACCAAAAAGGTAAAATTGTACAATTAGAAGCAAAAGAATAGCAGGGTGGGAAAAAAAGTGAAGAACTTGCATGTTTTTGTCAGGCTTCCACATCAGCATGTATATTTTTACAAGACAGAGAGAGAGAAAAAGCACACAAGAACAATCTTTTGATCTTTGAAAGCAGTTACGATCTACTCTATAAAACTCATCCATTAAAGTCTGCTAGATTTCACTTCCTTTATTGAAAAGGTTCCACAGAATCAATAAATACAAATAATATTCCTGCAAAATTTATAAAGTCTCTGATTGATCAGTGGCTCGGGAAAAAATTCTCTACATCAATCAACATTCACCTACAGAAGTCTGTCATTGAAGTTGCTGGGAGTTTTATAGCTGAATTCATCTGCAGTAGAGTTAGACTAACACATGTTTCCTTATAACTCTATTACATTTGAAAGGAAGGGCTTAATATCTGCCAAATGGATATCAATCTCCAGTATTTTCTACTGCTTCTCAGTTATAAGAAATTTCACAAGACTCGTAGATATTTCTGACCATACTGATCCCTTGGGAGAGTGACAAGAAATTCCTTCCTTGTAGGCATGGAAAAGAAACATAGTCCATCTCAATCCTCTTGAGATGCCTACAGTTAGAAAGGAATCTGTGCTTAAATATCTGCAGACCAAAATGAAATCTTTAGTCCTAAAGAAAATGTTGTACCTCAGTACACATGAAGGAGCAGGATTCTTCACCCCCCCTAAATATTTCTGACACCACTCACAACATCACACAAAATATAACAACAGCTTAATCGAGCAGATTATGCCATCTATGCACTTCTGTGCTATTACTATTAATAGATTGTTTCTGAACATTTCTGAAATGTCGACTTCTCAAGCAAAAGTAAGGAAGGGCAGTTTTATGCAAAGAAAGAAAGAACGAAGAGTTTCAGCCCTGACCCTTTTCTTCTCTATTTGCAAACTGAATGGATTCTTACAATTTCTCAAAGAAGCGTTTGATGCAGCAGGAAGGAAGCACAGTAAGAGGAGAGGGGTCTCTTCTTACTGAAGTTGGTGATAGGAAATAGAAGAGTGCTAACATAATAAGTAGATACTCGTTTAAGTAGAGGCAAGCTTAAGATTTATTGACCTGAGAGCAAGAGCTCAATATTTATTCAGAGAACAATAAATCCTCATACTTGGTTCTAACAGATGTTAATCCAATGTATTATTAAATCCATCCCATTAAAGCTAATTAGATTGTGTGTCCTCATGAGCCTTGTTGCCAATAGTCATTAGTATTGCATGGGTCATAATTACCTTGCTTTGATAACTAAATCATATAATTTCCAAGAAAATTAAGTATCTGGGGATAGACAAACTTATTTTTCTCTACCATCACTATATTATTGTACATTTCATTGGGTTCTTCCTTCACGCTGCTGTAGACCTTCCTTCTATTCTTCTGCCAGGACCAGCACAGCTAAGCAACCAAAAGCTCTGTTTGAGCTACACAAGTTTTTTAACTTTCTCATCTCCCTTAAAACCCTGATACTCCTAAAGCCACACTCATCTACTAATCATGCACTAGGCAAGTAAGGAATGGGGGCGAAAATCAACAGGTAGCTTCTGTCAGGAAAAAGAAAAATAGAGAAAAAAGAGGGGAGTTACTCCTAAATATAAGTGAAAAAAAAGTATTTCTATTTTGGAGTTTTATGGTGCTTTCCATCCCCACATTTCAATGTACTTCATATATAAGAAGAAAAACTATCATCTCTGTTTTCATCTCTGGAAGGAGCTGAGGCACACAGAAAGGAAATACTAGCCAAGATCTTAACCACAACTCTATGCCAAAGTTAGACATCATGTAGGCACATTAGTGAGTTAGTGAGCAGGTTGGGGCATTTTTAGTGCAAAGTTGTCTTGCAAATACTCTTGCAGAATACACATAAACTCGCCTCCATTTGGGTTGTTTCCTTCCTGAAAGAACAACAGCTGAATTTAGACATCAGGGTGCAATGTGGAATGCCCTGCTTGCAGTGCAGATGACAGCTCCTCCAGTGGTCAGAACTCCCTGCACCTGCAGCGCACACCTTGACTGGTGTAAACGTCACTGTTGGTGAAGACTTAGTGAGGACACGAGGAAATCTCAGAAAATCAAATCCTGGTTCTTCCAACTTCTTATGCCACAAATATCAGTGATATAGACTGCAGTTCCCAAGTATGAACTTCGCAAATTGACTTATATTGATCCTTGACAATATTTTGCCATCAGGACCTGTATTGTTTACAGACAGTAGCTGCTTTTTTTTTTTCTATTAGAGTCTCACATATACAGGGAATAATAACTTGAGAGGAAGTCTTAAGTGCATTGAGCTGTACGTCATGTATTACCCAGAGACATGGCCTCCAGCACTGAAGGTAAAATGTGGAAAGGAGGATTCAACCACCACCAACTTGGCAGTCTAAAAGTTGGACATCTAGGATTTGCCTTTAATTATCAGAGAAAATGAGGCACCTCCAGAGAGTGATTCATCTCATCCTAGAGCAGGCAGCAGTTGTAGTCTGAGGTAAATTAGAGTCAGTTTTGTGACTAACTCAGTTGCTGTAAGCAACTTCATTTTTCTGAAAGCTAACTGCATGTTTTTGAGACAGTGCTCTTCTCTAAAAGTGATAACACTGGGAACTGGTATGCAAGAAGGCAAATGATTATATTTAGCCAAGGCCATCCTGAAGCTGGTGGAAAATGGGCAGCACCTGCAATGAGGGGCGAATGGGGCAGGTGATCCTAATTTGACCAACAGAGTATTCCATCATATACATCATATTTGTATAAAACTCAGAGATAGCAAGGGACTCTCTCTTCAACGACAGCCAACATTCAGTGAGGACCTCCTCTGTCTGGTTGTTCCTGATCCCAGATCCATGTGTACCTAAAACCAGTTCCTGAGTGCAGCTCCCTCCTAGCCATGGACCCATTCCCTCGTGTCTGCTCTACAGCATTTGTAGTGACATGCAGTCGTCAAGGGGTGTGGGCGTGATCTCATATATTTGTATATATTTTATTACCTTTAATTAATTTCATTAGTAGTAGTAGTATGATTTCATTAAAGCTGTAGTTTAAGTTTCCAACTCGCAAGTCTTCTCTCATTTCCCTCTCCTCTTTTCCTCTGGGGTGGAGAAGGGATTTTGCAAGCATGATTTTAGCTGCTGAGATTTAGCCAGATGGGGCTAAACCATGACAGCATCTAATACAGATCGTCTCAATTTGGAAAAGCTTCTCTCCTCTTCCATAGGCTTCAGTGGACGACTGAAGTTTTAGAAGGCTAAAGCAAAGTAAGATGAAGTCTACGCAGACAGTTTATCTCAAACCAAAGATATCTAAAGTCCACATTCCTCTGCTGTTTCTAGGCTATGGAACTGCTGGATATACCCAAAAGCTACACTGGTCACAGTGCAGATGGAGGACATTCAGAGTACAAACAGAATCAAGGGGAACCAAGTGCTCCTCTGGTGACTAACATGGTAGCCGTACATTAGATGATGTGATAAAAGGCCAGCTACAGAGAACAATGACCCTGTAAGGATCAGATAAACCACCACAAGCAGAGGAATACTAGTAATTATCAGTAAAAATGGAGTCCATCACATTGACTACTCCATTGACTTTTAAAGGAGGATATTTGCTCCCTGTGTGAAAACAACCAAGATAAATAAATTAAAAACTCTCACAGGAATTCCAGGCAAGGGGTACATTACAAAGAAAATTCTGGGACTGCAGAAAACATATTATGGGATACTTAAGTGAAGGACCAAAAGTATGGGCAGAGGGAAGTCAAACTGGACTGGGGAGAAACAACTGTATGGAAATTTGAGGGAAAAGTACATAAACAGGGCAGTCAGACACAGAGGGATGGCTGGTCAGTACACTCACCTAGCTGAACAGTGCACTTGATCATAGCAAATTCTCCTACATTCCTATTAAATCTTTTTTTTTTCTTCTTCGCAGATGTGTATCAAGACAGATAAGCCAGCTAGCAAGGTAAGAGGTCTGAGTAACTGTAACCTAAGAGGTTTGCAGACCAAAGCACCAGCTGCTGAATAGACTCAATATCTAAAACTAGCTACCAGAGAGATCATAACGCACGTATCTTTACATTTTAATCTCTACCATATCTGCCTTTCAGTTCTCATCAGCTTTAGAGAATTGAGTGGTTCACACTGTTCATACCTGCATGACCATTTTATGTGTTTATGGAGGTGCCAGTAAAGACACAGTCTCTGTGGTGATCTGCGTGGCCAGCTGTATATAGTCTGCATTTTGTGTTTATGTGTGCCCATGCACATCCATAGTGTGTGGTCACTGGACCCGGGGACAGGGAACCACAGTGGCTTCATATCTACTGGGCTGGGAAAGGAGGAAGCCCCTGGGTCCCAAGAACACCTGAATTCAGCCATCTTCTGACATTTTTACTGAACTGCCACTGCTTTGAAGTTCTTTTCTGTGGTTGATGATTCTCACTGAAATCGTGGGGACATGTGCTTTGAATCATTTTCTCTATGTAAGAACTCGTTTGTATTTGATCCCGGGAACATCCCATTGGTCATACATACACATACTGATCATTATAAAACTGCCTTCGGGGTGGAGGTTCATCTGATTCCATCTGGCAGGAACTTGAAATGAAACTTCAGACTAGGATTAAATTCACAGATACTTTTATCTCATTATCGTATTGTATGTTAAGTTCTCCAGGCTCAGAAATTTAAAATGCACACAATGAGACAATGTGAGGTTTGCAGCTCTGATTCTGTTTGAGAAAGAGACATCTTTAACTAGAAACAGTTGTGAGAATACGTGCTAACACTATACTAAGAGTGTACCCTCAGCTCTCTTGATGCTACTTCCCTTCATACATTCACAGCCAATTTTTATAAATTTAGTGCATGCAAATTCCCTTGGTGCACTGCTGCCAAGCTGGCTGTGTGTACATGCAGGGATCCAGTTTTCATGTACACACAGACTATTTGCATGCATATACTATATGCATGAAAGTATATACAGCTGTGTAAGACCAATTTAGAACAAATGTCAGACTTGCAGTGGACTCCTCCAAGAAACAGAAACACAAAAAAACAAGCCAAAGACAAAACTTCACGTAGTATATGGCACAACCTCCTTCTCTCCAGTATGCTACAGAACAATTGACTTGCATCTAGCATGGCTAGAGGCTACTGCCCTCCTACAGTTTCAAACTGTTGTTATTTTACTTTGCTCAGATGATTCTCGTTATAACACGGCTGAGCGCCGAGTTAAAAAGCAAGCGTATGAATCATATCATCCACTCAGTTGTCTGGAATCTTGCTTTTCCATGAATTTCCTCATTGCTACACAGATCACCACTGTAAAACATGTTGTAGCTGCATCAAATTTCCTTTTGCTTTTTTTAACCCTACAATTGCCTGTGAGTAGTGTCATCCAGCTTCCTAACCACTGACAATCTGTGCCTTCACTGCCTGCATTTCAGAAGTTGCAGAGAGTTACAAATAAATTTAACTTGAGGTTACTGCCCAGGGCAATCTCTCTATCGAGCTTCTGGGTCAAGGCCTCTGCACTGAGTGCCTATGTTCTGCTCAGGAAGAGAAAAAGAGGACTCACAATTTAAATCTAATGTAAGTCATGCCATTGCTCCAGACACCATCAGATCTCCCCCATCTTTCCACAAGTGAAGGTGGCTCCACTGCACCATATCTTTTGCTACAGACATCTCTCCTGGGACTACTCACCCTGGAGCAACTAGAGGACTGGTTCCACCAGCTTTTAACTCTGCTAGAGGAAGGATGTACAGCTCAGAGCACTAAGTCCTAAGACAGGCTTCTGCTGCCTTACTTAACAGGTATACACGGTGCTATTAAGACTTACTATTTATATGACACCCTCCTTCCTTCACCTGTTTATTTGAACTATGCCATTAGCCCACAATGGCTACAGTCCAGTCCAGTGTGTTGTACATTCCTCTTCTACTATTTGAATTCTGCACCTTACACATTTTCTACCCAATATTAGTGCTATACTGTATTGTACTAGCTTTCCCCATGTCCCTAACTTGTCTAAGTCTATTTATCAGCCTCCATTTCTGAAAATTATACTTTGATTTTTTTAGTCAGAGGAATATTTTTGACTGAGTCTCTTCATTGGAATTCATTTTTCTAGTTATATCCAAAACTCATCTTGAAATCTTCCCCTTTGAAGCCAGCAATATTCCCAAGGTACAGGATTAGAGCAGCTTTTATAATTTCAGGGTGGGCAGTATGTAAATGGCTTGTCCTTGGTTTGTTTTTAATCTTATCAAAATCTACAATCATGTTTTCAGAGTAGTGCTCCCCCTTCTCCATTACTACTCTGTGTTAACCACTGGTAACCAATTTCTACATTCAGATTTAGTCTGTAGCAACTATTTTTTAAGAACTGGTATATCTGAATTCCTTCATTGTGGAAACAAAACTAACCCAGCTTGAAGTTATGGGATATTCCATGAAATATGATCACACAGACAGAAGTACTTTGTATGTGTTTATCAAACAACTGATTTAAAAATTAGAATTCCAACAGGATATAATAATCTAGCAGCACCACTAAACACTCTTACTTCTACCTTAATCTTTAAGAGGATTTTGCTAAATCCTTCAGGGACAGAGAAAAAACTTTAAAATCTTGGCAGGAAAAATGGTCAGTCTCACGTGCTCTCATTTCCCACGGTCAACTGTGACTTTGAGAAGCAGAATAGAGCATACAACATGGGCTGCTTTTGATCACCATCTAGTGCATGAATTAAGGAGCTGCACACACTTACAGAGTGACTTCTTGATTTAAAGTTACGCAGCAGAAGGATTAACAGTTCTTTTAATCATTTTTTAAAGACCTCACATAGACTTAGTGAAGTTGAAAAAGCAGGAATTTATAGATGTCCCTGCCTACCTGATGAAAGCGAGATGTTTCATAATTGCACCGTTTTCTAGCAGTGCCATGACTATGATGGTTTCAGAATATAAGGTAGCAAGACCTGCATAGGGAAGTAGTAACTTTTTTCAGGCCAAATTATACAGTGAGAAAAAGCAACATGGTTTCAGGCAAGACGTCCTTTTATCAAGTCTCTGTGTCATTTCCTGAAGGGAGGTTGTGGAGAGGAGGGTGCTGGCCTCTTCTCCCAAGTGACAGGGGACAGGACAAGAGAGAATGGCCTCAAGCTCCGCCAGGGAAGATTTAGGCTTGAGATTAGGAAAAAATTCTTCATGGAAAGGGTGGTTAGGCATTGGAACAGTCTGCCCAGGGAGGTGGTTGAGTCACCGTCCCTGGAGGTGTTTAAGGTTAGGGTGGATGAGGTACTTAGGAGCATGATTTAGGGATTGGTGGGAATGGTTGGACTCAACGATCCAGTGGGTCTCTTCCAACCTGATTATTCTGTGATTCTGTGTGTGATTCCAGGTATCCAAACATTACATTGGTTCCAGGGTCACACCTTCAATATTTAATAATAATAGTGTAAATTTTCAAAGATTAGGTTACAGAAGACACACTTGGAAGACATCTTTGACTGTAGAGAGCAGAAGAGAGCCTTCTTTTTAAATGAAATAATACTATGTTTTCCCTACAATAAAGGCAGGCATGCTCCTGCTAATTATTGTGAGGCCTGATCAAGGAGCAAGCATAGATACTTTAGCACCATGACCTACCAGTATGCTATAGTCACTGCTATGCAGCATCTACCCATGCTAAAATCCACACAGAGCAACTAGCCAGAATGGCTGTCCTTATGTATTCCCTTTATATCTGAAGTTCAGATCATCATCTGAATAGTCATTCAGGAAAAGTAAAAAGAAAAAGAGCACCCAACACTCAACTGCTATAAAAACTCTATACTTACTGCTCAAACATTACTGGATTTGGATCCCATATAAGACACTCAAACGCCTAGGAAGGAGAGAACTGTGAAATCTTTACAAGCACTCTTTCTTATTTTACTAGACACTGACCTCAGTGATAATTATTCAAAATATCTTATTCAAAATTAATGTATAGTCTAAGCACTGAAAGCAATACATTAATTTATATAAAGAATTTAATAAAATTAATGTATAGTCTAAGCATTGAAAGCAATACATTAATTTATATAAAGAATTTAATAAAAAGAAGAAGAAGAAAATGTTAGTGCTGCCTGCTATAGTTTATGCTTTAACAGCTCATACCTTCAAAACAGAGCCGGCAGTATTATTGAGGAAATCATGTTGATTTAAGAACTGGAAGAAATTTCCTCCCCTCCTCAAATACAAGGCTTTTTCTTTACTGCACCAAAGAGACATTAACAGCTTGTGCACTAATTAGCAGTTAAAACAAATTACTGTTGTTCTGGTGCCCCCCAATGGACACCTGCCTTCACTACTTTCATTACTAGCTACAGCTTAAAACCCTTCGTTGAGAAACTATGTTCCAGGTATAGTCTCCAAATCCACTTGCAGCTCTTCATCCAGCTGGATCTGACCGCTGAGCCCTGTTGCAGTAACTGGCACTACAGATTCCCCATTCGCGGTTTCCAGGCTGGGTATGCAGGGCAGGTCCTATTGACAGGTACTAACCACCATCCCTAAGCTCTTCCAGCAGAGTGCTTGAGGAACGACCCCTCCAAATCAACACAATTACCTCACAAGTACTTTTGATTGTGAAAATTAACCTGATTCACAAACCCAGACGCTATGTCCAGGGTCTCTGTAGAAAACTGCATTACACTGACCGAACAGTGGCATTATCCAGGCAGCTAAGGCACATGGATACCCAGCACTGGCTGTGCCTTCCGTCCCTTCTCCAGTCACTGCTTCCCGTTACCACACATGCTGACCTGACACATCCAGACACTCCATCTCATACAACAGTCAGTTTTGCACAGCAATGCATCCTGTCTCGGCTCATCACCAGGGGCGGTGCAGAGCTAGTATGAAACATCTTCATTTCCAACCATATTGTGGCACAGAATAAGTAACCACTGGTCTGTAAATCAGCATTTCCCTTCTGTGTACTGATTAGGATAGGATTAGGATAGGATTAGGGTAGGATAGGATTAGGGTAGGGTAGGATTAGGATTAGGGTAGGGTAGGATTAGGATTAGGGTAGGATAGGGTAGGATTAGGGTAGGATTAGGTAGGGTAGTGTAGGGTAGGATAGGGTAGGATAGGATAGGATAGGATGGGATGGGATGGGATGGGATGGGAAAGGGAAAGGGAAAGGGAAAGGGAAAGGGAAAGGGAAAGGGAAAGGGAAAGGGAAAGGGAAAGGGAAAGGGAAAGGGAAAGGGAAAGGGAAAGGGAAAGGGAAAGGGAAAGGGAAAGGGAAAGGGAAAGGGAAAGGGAAAGGGAAAGGGAAAGGGAAAGGGAAAGGGAAAGGAGGGAAAGGGAAAGGAGGGAAAGGGAAAGGAGGGAAAGGGAAAGGAGGGAAAGGGAAAGGAGGGAAAGGGAAAGGAGGGAAAGGGAAAGGAGGGAAAGGGAAAGGAGGGAAAGGGAAAGGAGGGAAAGGGAAAGGAGGGAAAGGGAAAGGAGGGAAAGGGAAAGGAGGGAAAGGGAAAGGAGGGAAAGGGAAAGGAGGGAAAGGGAAAGGAGGGAAAGGGAAAAGAGGGAAAGGGAAAGGAGGGAAAGGGAAAGGAGGGAAAGGGAAAGGAGGGAAAGGGAAAGGAGGGAAAGGGAAAGGAGGGAAAGGGAAAGGAAGGAAAGGGAAAGGAGGGAAAGGGAAAGGAGGGAAAGGGAAAGGAGGGAAAGGGAAAGGAGGGAAAGGGAAAGAAGGGAAAGGGAAAGAAGGGAAAGGGAAAGAAGGGAAAGGGAAAGAAGGGAAAGGGAAAGAAGGGAAAGGGAAAGGAGGGAAAGGGAAAGGGAAAGGATGGTCCCAATCACAAATGGTGTTTCAAAAGACTTAATTTCCAGAAATCTTCAGGTGGAAAATATAGATGGAAGTTTAAAGCTCTTCAAGAAAGACTAGATGGCCAAAACCTGCAATCCTTCAATCGAGAGAGAAGACAGCTTCATCTAAAAGCTCATCCTGGTTTATTTGCAAAAAGCAGATAGCAAAGTGATATGTAACAAGTTGAAAGGGTGAAACGGATCATATAGCAATCAATACAAATGTGACATGGAGAAAATTTATCAGAAGTAAAAGAGATCCTAGACTGACAGGACTAAGGAAAGAGAACACACTTAGTATGTACATTAAGGATAAGTGAAGCCCTACATATGGTCAATCATTAAAAATGTAAGCAAGGCAGAAAGTGTTCAATAAGCTTTTAACTTCTGCAGGGAGGGATTCTACCACAAATGTGATGAACTTTCCAAACCAGTAGTAGCTATTTGGATGTTAAAAGTCTACTGAGGACAAATCTTTAGATCAACACAGGTCTGGATGGTTTGTACTCAATATTAAAAAAGGGCTCAGTGAATCTTTGAATAACTTGGGGCATACTATAGAAAAAAAAAACAGGAAAAGCGCAGGTATCAGAAGTGGTAAGGAGATGGACCTAATTAAATAAAGATGCTTAAGCCAATATGAACATAAAGTTAAAAAAAAAAAGAGAAACATTTGCACCAGGTCTAGTTTACAATTAATTAAAATGTAACAATATACAGCCATTTTAAAATTGACAGAAACAGATTTAAAATTTAGTCTTTCGTGTTCAAGTACACTTATAACTTTGGCAAATACTGGTTTTTTTGGTCAGTCTGCCTGTTATTTTGCTGATATTACAAGTTTTCCTGATGATTTATTTGCACTTAGAGCATTAATAAGAAAGCCTTACGCAAGCCATTTAGACGAAAAATAGCAAGAACAATTCACACAGCAAGAGCACAAAAAAATCCCTAGGACCACATAGCAGCAACGAAATAAAACAAAGGAAGACTAATAACTAGCATATCTCCTCAAGTAGTAAATAGGGCATCCATCAAATGTTGCTGCTACTGAGGCTCCACACAGATCAGGATTAGCCTTGATGGTAATCCTCACTGTTGGTTTTCTGGAAGTCAATAAACGACAGCTGATACCATTTGCAAGGGAGAGAATCACAAAGGGAAAAAAGTCATCTCAGAAGTGCTCAAACTTACTCTACCATCAGCTTTTTAATGCAGCCAAAAGCTAAGTTGTGCATGTAGAAGAAAAAAAAACAAACCAAAAACCACAGAAACACAGACAGCTCAGAATAGATGGCTATCCTACAAACATTGACTGTGAAAAGACAGTAGCAGTCAACAACAACAGAACAAAATTCATATGAGCTTCGAGGTCACCCATCAGAAACCAAGAATCCTTCCTGGCAAGAAACTGAGTTCTCTGCAATTCTTTTCACTCTACATCAGAGCCAAAATCAGCTTTAAAAAGTTCTGTCAAGAGAAAAACTACAAAGCTTTGCAATTTATGTGAATGCTTTAATACAGTCAGGGCCACTCTTAGACACATATCCCCAGATCCTAGGACCACTGCTTAATCTGGGATATCACTCTGTTTTCCATGGGTCAGTGAGGGGAAAAAAAAGAACAACACAAAAAAACCAAACAAGTCTTGACAAAGACAATTTTTCATTTCAGCATTCATCATCACAATATGTATTTTACAAAGTCTCATCAGCTTGAGCTCCCAAAGAAATACAGTGGAAGAAAAAAGTTAATACAATCCACAATTTTATAAACAAGCACACAGGCATTAAGGAGGCAATTTTATCTCCACCTGCAGTAGAGGAATCTCAGGTGCTGACAAATGATACATAGTTCAAATGTTCCCTTTTTTTTTAACAATAATGAAAAACTGGAAGGATGCTGGTGACAGCACAGAAATGATTTAATGGCTAATGAAGACATAAAAATGTGAGCCTGTTTAGTTTGTAAATAAAAGAATGAATGGTGATGATGACAGCTTATGAAAAAGAGAGTAAAGGCAGCTATTTTAGAGTGGAAAGGTATTTTTTCACCACCTTCCTCTCTATTCAATCAATCTCCTTTCATACCAACAGGCTAATTAGCCATTGAAAGAAGTTGCCAGGGAAAATGGTAGTTTTACCATTCTTTGGTATTTTCCAGTCAAGAATAGATGCCTTTCTACAAGATGTGCTTATATGGAAGTCACTGGGCTGCCCAGAGAAAAGTCCCCACAATACAAAGTAGGCCAGGTAATTGTTTCTGTTCTTAAGGTCTACTTGATCTTAGGCTCCAGTTTTATGGCTAGATGCAATTCAGCTGCAAATATGTAAGTTAGTTTAGTCATTTATTTTCATAAGGCATATGCAGCAACCTAAAGCCTGCTAATACAGTCCTGTCTGGCAGGTACAATTCCATTTAAACATACCTTCAAAGTAAAAAGGTAAAGCTAGCTGATGTCTTCCCACAGATCTCTAGGTCAACTGGCTCATTTGGTCTGACCAAAAGAGGGAAAGAGAAGAGGAACCGCATCCTCTGTGTGGATGTATCGCTCCCACCACATGTGGTCCATTCAAAGAATACGAGCAAAACACTGTACTGGTGAAGAGCTGTGGGAAGCGGCAGGAAAGGCTGGAGAAGGAGTGGAATGGCAGGAAAAGCACAACATTTTCATTGCTTTTCTTTGGCGGAGGGCATGCTTTCCTCTGTGGTACTGCCACTCCTATTCCAGTGTCAAAAATTGCATCTTTCGGGCTACCAGAAACAAAGTGACGACAATTCCATACACTGCTATTCTTCCACAAATTTGTGCAAGTTGTCCAATGTAAGCAGAAGTGTAAAGCTGTAGATATTTCATTCCTACCCTAAAACAACCAATAAACAAGTCTTTAATCAAATATTTGTAAACCAAGTACGCTTGTCGCTCTTTTCTAGAAATGCTGTATATCCCCAAAATGCCGACACCCTTTGCAATTCCACCCAATAAGGATGTTCCCTACTTATACCTGATATAGTAAATACAATTAACTACTTCCCCAGGCAGGTTAAGCCAGCGTTGAAATTGTCATCCATGATTCAGACTACAGCAGAAGCTTACCTTTTCTATGAGGTAAAATAAAGACTTATATTGATAAGCAGCTTCTGTTTTCTGGCTGATAAGGCAGAAAGATATCTTATGCTGTTTTCCATCAAATACATAGTAACTCATGCTGTAGGGGTCCATTAATTAAGGGTGAAACTCTAAGATTTTATTTTCCTTCTGTCCAATTCCCTATAAAATCACCAAAGAAAAAATCACTGTGCTATTTCTCCTGTAATCACTATTTCTGCACTTCAACCAATTCATTGTTGTAATTTATTAAACATGCCAAGACCAAAGGAATGCTAGGAAACACCTGGTTTATTTAGAAAGCACAGGATGCACCAGTTGGCAGGGCAGAATGGTCACGATGCCACCAGAAAGATTTGTAACTGGAGGGAACTTTTTTGTGTAGTGTAGAAAGGGTTCCTTTTAAAAGCCACTACCAATTGACCACGTTAGCACTCACTATTCATTCATGACATTGTTATTCAGCCCACCTGCAATTTCTGATGTTTGAGTACCTTTTATAAGATACTTAAAGCATTCAGAGAAGCCCCTGTTACCACACTCTTGCAGAGAAATAGGAGGCACTTAAAAGGTGCCAGGCAAGAAGTGGTGGCTTCCGTTCCATATTGCTCTTCTGCTGTGTGCAAAAGCAAGAAAATTCATGCACCCACAATTAAACAACTGCTGGAATTAGCTTTTGCTCGCTCATGCTCTTTGCTTTCATTCTCAATGAGATTCATCCTACACCAAGGACCAATGGGAGGGACAGATATTACTTTTATCCTACACATATCCTTCAGCATTGAAATACCAAGTATTAGCAAGGTTAAGAAATATATATAACTATGTATCAAGCCATTGCCTTTGCAGGGCAGTCACCTCATCAATCCCTAGTGCATCCTAAAAATGTTCACTGCGAGTGCTCACCTAAAAATCATCCATTATTCCCTCATTTGCATTCCTCAGTTATCAACCCTATCCAGTTCAAACTCCCACTGTATATCAGAAAAGTCAAAACCCCCGATCCTTCGAACTGCATACTAAAATCCTCACAGGGATGGGGAGCCGCAGTTTGAATAGCTTCAGGAAGGGTAGCTCTAGGAACAGCTTACAGGCACAAGGTGAATAATGGAGGAGAAAGACCGTGTTGGTTGACAGCCGACTGAACATGAGCCAGCAGTGTGCCCAGGTGGCCAAGAAGACCAATGGCATCTTGGCTTGTATCAGAGACAGTGTGACCAGCAGGTCCAGGAAGGTTATTCTCTCTCTGTACTCGGCACTGGTGAGACCGCACCTCGAGTACTGTGTTCAGTTCTGGGCCTCTCACCACAAGAAGGGTGTTGAGGCTCTGGAGCGAGTCCAGAGAAGAGCAACGAAGCTGGTGAAGGGGCTGGAGAACAGGCCTTATGAGGAGCAGCTGAGAGAGCTGGGGTTGTTTAGCCTGGAGAAGAGGAGGCTGAGGGGAGACCTCATTGCTCTCTACAACTACCTGAAAGGAGGTTGTGGAGAGGAGGGAGCTGGCCTCTTCTCCCAAGTGACAGGGGACAGGAAAAGAGGGAATGACCTCAAGCTCAGCCAGGGGAGGTTTAGGCTGGACATTAGGAGAAAATTTTTCATAGAAAGAGTCACTGGGCACTGGCATAGGCTTCCCAGGGAGGTGATTGATTCACCTTCCCTGGAGGTGTTTAAGGCATGTGTGGACGAGGTGCTGAGGGACATGGTTTAGTGTTTGATAGGAATGGTTGGACTCAATGATCCAGTGGGTCTCTTCCAACCTGGTGATTCTATGATTCTATGAATGAGGTGAAACAACCTCAACACAGGATGGGATTGATCCAGGCGCCATGGTGCGCCTCGCTACATCCAACCCCAAAGGCTCCAGATCAGCCAGCACGCCCCACTCTAGCCCAGTTCTGCTACAATCCAATGACACAGCCCTGGCACAAGAGCCCTGTGACCACAACCGAAGAAAGGCCCGAGGACCTCAATTTGGCCAGGTTTCCTACAGTTTCAAACCAAGTTGTTTATTTTTTTCTGTCAGTAGGGTGCTGCAAAAGTCAGCCTTTCCTCCTCGTCCTTCACACAGGAATAGAATTTATCCCCTGTGCAAACCAGAGAGCACTGAGTCCACAAAACCCTTCTGTGACTGCTGGTTTTGAGACAAGACTATAAATCCTCCCCATACCCACACAATACCACCTGCACAGCCCTAGGGTTGCAAATTATTGCATGCTCATCTCCAAGGAACTAGTTAGGATCCCCTCAAAGAGCCCCCAAAGGCTTCTCACATCATAGAATCATAGAATGACCAGGTTGGAAGAGACCCACGGGATCATCGAGTCCAACCATTCCTATCAAACACTAAACCATGCGCCTTAGCACCTCGTCCACACGTGCCTTAAACACCTCCACGGAAGGTGAATCAACCACCTCCATAGGCAGCCTGTTCCAGTGCCCAATGACCCTTTCTGTTAAAATTTTTTTCCTAATGTCCAGTCTAAATCTCCCCTGGCGGAGCTTGAGGCCATTGCCTCTTGTCCTGTCCCCTGTCACTTCGGAGAAGAGGCCAGCTCCCTCCTCTCTACAACCTCCTCTCAGGTAGTTGTAGAGAGCAATGAGGTCTCCTCTCAGCCTCCCCCTCTCAAGGCCTAACAACCCCAGCCCTCTCAGTCGCTCCCCACGAGGCCTGTTTTCCAGTCCCTTCACCAGCCCTGCCGCTCTTCTCTGGACTTGCCCCAGAGCCTCAACATCCCTCTTGTGGTGCGGGGCCCAGAACTATGAAAGAGATAAATTCAGATCTGGCATGTAGACCAGCTTCACAAGACCCAGAGAACGTGTTCAGTACCCCTGTGGGACCAGTCTGCAGCACAAAGAGGAGGTAGCTGTGAGTTGTGTGTACTGGACACTGAAATGCTAATACGTCTGAATGACTGCTTTTCTCATTTCACAGAAAATTAGGAGGTGGAAGAGGAAGAAAAGGGAGTTCATTATTCCACTAAATGCCAGATAAAATCATTTAAGTCCATGCATTAAAACATGATTACCGTTTACAAAAAAGAAAAGATGAGGGAAGGAGACGGCTTTTATTCCGGTAAAAACTGAGCACAGAATGAAGCTTCTCGTGACCTCAGGACTTCAGTACTTAAGACATTCCTGGGATGCTTCAATTATTGAGTTCCCCTGGGATGTATATTGGGTTTCATTTTGATCCATAGGCTATTAAACATGATCTATGACACTTTCAGAAAAAGCTGTAATTTGGAGTTCAGCCTGTAACTCAAACTTTTTTTCTTCCATCATTGGTTATTAATGTACATATGGCACTGAGAGAGCATAATGAAGAGGTGCACGGATAGACAGAAGCACAGTGCTGCTTTAAAAGAACATAGTCAATAGGGTCAAACAGACCTAAATTAACTGTGTTGAGTGTCTTCAAAATCTGCGTTCTTATTAAATGTAGTTCTCTTCACAGGCAGGCACCAAAGGCCATTTAAAATATTAGTCAATATGTTCCAACTCCAAAGTGAAGCAAAGGAAAGGAAGAGTAATTACTCCTATTTAAGCAGAGGAAAATACATGCTGTTTGGGCAAACAAGTACTACGTAGCCAGGAATCTGGATGCACTAGCTGAAACCAAGAAAATATATCACAAGTACAGTAATTTGCCATAGCTCAGACCTGAAAATATTTGACCGTAAATAGGCTAAGAATGCATACTGTATTTTTGTCAAAGAATTAGATTTAGAGGTCACCTGTCAGTTTATCCCTTAGCCGGCAGCTAAACAGCATGCAGCTGTGCTCTGGGTCCCCCCTCCCACTCCCCAGAAGGATGAGGGGGAGAATCAGAAAAGAAAAGATAAAGACAATTTTAACAGAATAGCAAAAGAAGAGAGAATAATAATCCCTACAAATAAATTATTAAAATACAACTGCTCACTGCCCAATGATTAGCTCCTCCCAAGCAGTGATTTCAGCAAGTACAGTGACAGCATTAAGCACAGAGATCACAGGGAGCACGGCAATAACAGAACACCAAACACAGAACTCTGATCACCTAGCCACCCTCAGGACAAAATACCATTTTTCGTATGAGCATGATGTTACGGACGGGAATACTCTGTTGGCTAGTTTGGGTTAGCTGCGCTAGCTCTGCACCTATACATTAAGAAAACATGGGAAACTTAAAAATCCTTGATTTCTTAGCAACAGCTAAAAAAACATCGTCTTATTTTCCACATTCTTCTCATCCTAAATGTAAAAGAAAAGCAGATGCTGGGAAGAATATTAATTCTATACCAGCTGAACATAAACATCACCTGGCAACAACTAAAACAATACATGTTATTGACATTATTTTCATGCTAAATTCAAGACACAGCAGCTACCAGGAAGAAAATTAACTATCCCAGCCAAAACCAGGACACCACTATTTCTTGGAAGGCATATATTTGCACCGAATAAGGTTGTGTTTGCTTTTGAAGGTTTTGATTATCAGTTTGTTGGTTTTTTTCCTAAAAGTAGCAAAACTATTAAGATAGCAAAGATGTTCACCATATTTAAGAGAAATTGGAACACACAGAAATATAGGCTGGAGAAATGGGCTGACAAGAATCTCATGAAGTTCAAAGGGAAATTCCAAATCCTGCACCTGGGGAGGAACATTCCAAATCCTGCACCTGGGGAGGAACAACCCCATGTACCAATAAATGCAAGATGACCAGTATTTCCAAATTGGGAGCGGCTCAATATCTTGCTTTTTCAATTCTTCACAAATAAGGAGAGAATGATTTTCTGAGGTATGTCACCAACTGCCTACTTAATTTCCATGAACTGTGCCACCTGTTTCCAATTAATTCCCTCAAAAATTCATTTTTCTGTACAAGAAGAGGGGTTTAGTTTTAACCTCTTGATCCTTCTACAAGTCTAAGACTGGTAACAATAGATGCAAAACATTCGCTGCTCAGGTAACATCCTGTATCTATTTGAAAGCCATACAAATGAAATAGTACTGTCTTTGTTCACACACAAATAGCAAAAAGTCTTTATGTAGTGCTTAAGCATCCTTTAGTCAATTAAATCTGTGGTAATAAAGCAGAGAATGCAGTCCCACAGAATCTCCACGGCCTCTATTTCTCTGACGTTTCAGTTAAAACACAAGGATTTTTAGAAGCTTCCTGTAAGTAAACAGGAAGACTTATTACATATGAAGCTTTTAACAGTACAAAGGTTTAAAATCAGCTTGCTTGTTTTCTAGCTAGAAAGCTGGAATGACACTCATGTTTTAGCAAGGCAGTATGCAAAATTTTTAAGATACTGGGCAAGTAAAATCTAAGCTTCCCCTGTAACAAGGAAGGACATGCACAAAAAAGCATGTCCCACTATTGTGAGTGAGTCACTTGGGTGCTAAAAGAACAGTCACGTTAGCAAACTAGGCCTAGTGAGATAGTTTTTAACCCGAATTAAGAACCATACATACGTATGGCCACACCACGTCTAGCATCTGAGCTAGCTAAGCTACCTTCAGAGAGCATTACATATGGTGATGAAACTATGTCTTGTGTTGATCTCCCTGGAAGGTTTGGGTGCTTTACTTTGAATCCATCAAATCTCTCGTGATTTTACTTCCCCACAATATTTTTCTCCATTTTGTGTACCTCCCCTCCAGCTTCATTTCATGCCATTATGTGTATTACCACACAGAGAAATGATTGGACCCTCCATTATCCTTAATAGGATTTCAAGCAAGAAACAACTAGTATGAAAGCTACTTCACCTCTGGAGATCTGAGCAATCCTGCTCGGCAGGTGGCCTGGGGAAGATGAAATCCTTGTTCAGCCTGAATGTAACATATGGAATTGCAGCCAATCCGTTCCCCACAGTTTCAATCATTTCTGTAGGCTGAGCACCAGGGATCAATAGACCTCAGTCCCCAGTGGGCCTTGAATATGCTCAGTGTTAAGTCACTGACAAAAGTTGCCCTGCATTCTCATCTGGTAAAGCATACAGCAGCAAAGCCATTTGGGTTTCTTCTCTTTATTCTGAGAATTAAGGGGTAGTTTTAGCAGCTGTGTAACACTGCTCTTGCAGTAGAGATGTTTTGTTCACAGGTGTGTTATTGCTGGATGAGATGTAAATACCATCAGTTCAAGACATCACCTGATATTATAAGTCTGGGAAGGGACTGAAGGATAGAATAGAAATAGCCAGCAACCCACAGGTCAGAATGTAGATGGTTAAAATGAAGTGGAAGGTAATTTAGTAATGTTAATTCTTGCCTATTTGCGTCAATTGAAAAAGCACCAATAACATAAAAACCCCCAAGGATTTCTGTAATGAATAGAATTGCTTTTAACTGGAGCCAAAATGGTACTACCCATACCTGAAGAGCCAGTCTGGAAGAAGGGCAAAGCAGAGAGCTCAAATAGAAATCTCTACAACTGACATATCATGAATTACTACAATATCACTTAGTACTATTATAGGAAGCACAGACTGGGAGAAGTTCACTTCTTTGCCTTGACTTCTTACATACTGTAGGTCACAATACAGCCATATAAATGTAGCTCCTTTCTATTTCCATACAGACATCTAATATGCCAGTCACACCATGAAAGAGCAAGCACAAGACCAGGTGAGTCTCACAAACCATTATATGTGGCTGAAAGTTAAGCAGGTGTAAAACCTCACTGCTGTAAAATGCATGCGGAAACGTTGCTAGCACCTGAGCCTAATGCCGAGATGGACACCGCTAAAATAAAATGCATTGATCGCTACTTCTCCTGATGGAGATTCTAACAGTGCATTTGGCCCCTTAATCTAGCACTACTACTTCAGTACTCATGCAAGAATAAATATAACAGAACAAATAAATAAATTCCAGTTATGTGCTGATATGCATATAGAAACTACTCTATTTTGAATTAAATTCTTTTCAAAAGGCATGTTAGTTTGTGTTTTCACAACTCAAATCTATGGAGGAGACATTTAAAACAAAGTCATGCTAAATATCTTTTTTAATTAACAGCTACGGACACTTCGTACTGACGAGTTATATAAAACTGCAGAAAAATATATTATAAGTGAAAGTGTGCAAATCCCTCATTAACAAGGTACTGAAACACTGCTATCATTTTCCTCTGCTATTGTATTCCACTGTACCGTTTCTTCTCATTTATCAGAGTTCAAACTTCTGCTTAGCAGGCATTTATATGCAGCCAAAATACAAAGATTTTATCCATTTGCTGGTGTATATTTATGTACTATTAGTTGCAAAATAAGAGATGTTGTTTCTTTTACGACTAACTACTACTTGTATTATTAAATTTCTGAGTACCATCCTCTGCTGAGGAATGGCCACACCACAATGTAAGTCCTGGTTATTATTGCAGTACTCATTTTGTGGTTTCAGGGCTTATTATACTTTTCTCCCTTAAGGTCCTTGCCTGCAGTGCTGCCTCCACCTTAAGGTCCTTGCCTGCAGCTGGCCTCCTGCTCTCATCTCTCAAAGACTGCTGCATTTCTGCCCCTCTTGAACACAATACTGAGAACTCATCTGGACCCACTGAATTAGGAGATTTTGCAGCTCTTCCCTCTGGAAGCCTGTAAAATAGTGATCTAAATCAGCACACAGCACACATGGGTTTAGCTTTGAGGTCTTTGTACTTGTGTTTATGAACCAAGGCAACCGAACTGGGATTCTGGCATCCCTATAGTTCCTCTCCTGAATAATAAAGCCAGACAAGCCATTTCCAAGGGTGGTTCTGACTTTAGGTTGCTGAGTCATGACCTTGTATTTCTCGGTTTTGAAGTTGGAGGGAAACTGTGCCAATTCCTCAGGTAGCTTTCTTGGACAAGTGCCTCAAGTTACACAGAATGAATCTGGAGCTTTTGTTGACCCTGAGGATTTCCCTCACAAACAAAATTTCTTCAGATTAAGGTCCCCATCTGATTCCTCAAAATGACAATCCATTCCCATGGAAGGTCCTTCTTTAAGATCAAAGCAATATCTTCTACTTGTAGATTTTTGTTTTTTGAAGTTCATAACACTGTTGTAGTTTGCTTTGAGAGAAAGCAAAAGGGCTAGGGGATGGCACCATCTCTTAACAAATCCTCACATACTGGCAAAAAAAGCCCCAGAACTTGGCCCACTATCTCTCTTAAATTCTTTTCAAAACGCATTTCTACATGTTGACATTATTTCAATGCAACAAGAAAGCACATGGGATCAGAAACAATTAGATTAACATACACTATTCACAAATGACCAATGAACAGCTCTAGATCCATCAGTCACAATTATTTAGCCAATCTAACTCCCATATACTTCTGCATAAATCTTACAATTGATTTTCCTATTGTTTGATGTGGATCTCCACTGAAACTCGTGTCGAAACAGAGCTAGGTGCTAGAGTCAGAAGGTTACTTGTTACTCTAAAAATTACTCATGTAACCAAAATTCACAGACATGGATCTCTATCATTCCTCTTCAAACACACATTAAAATATTGTTTAATTGTCCTCTTGTTCAAGTGTAAAAAAAACTCGAAGCGTAGCACACAAGGGTGCCAAGCATTCGAGGAACAGTTTGCACGCAAAATACAAGCGGAAATACACTTAAAATGATATGTTGGGGACCTTTCCTGTGCATAAACCTCTTGTAGTTATGGTCCATGTCATTTTTTTTGTTGTTCCTAACGTTATTAATATAACCAATTGGAGGTCTTGTTTTCCCTTCTCATTCAAACCTTGAACCATAGTAAATAGGTATTTTGAATACATAAAGAATACTGAATCAGGTCCTTGATTAGTGTTTGATTTATACCACAAAGACCACAAGATTCAGAGGTTGCCAAGGCAACACCACTTCAACCTCCTTACATTTCTGCTTTGATATGAAACCCCTCATTATATAAATATATCACAACACCAGTCAGCATGACAGGCTATTTTACAAATATGCCTTCAAATAGTAGACAGCTATATTCTTCTCTTAAGTGTGGGGGGGCGGTGCTGGCAGGAATAAGGAGGAGAGGGGAGAGGCAAAAGCGATATTCCAAGCTCTATAGGCTTTAGAATGAAATGGTATCTTAAGTCTTCCAATATAGCAAAAAAATTTTGTATTATTTGGCAAAAAGTCCACAAAAGAGCAGGACGCAAACAAAACAACAACAACAAAAAAAAAAAACCCAAACCCACGATGTAAATATAGTCTGAGACTGAGAGGCTAGACTATTGAGTCATTGAAACAAGCAAACGTGTATAAAAGCTTTACTGAGGCAATGGAAATCTGATACTCCATAGAATCACAGAATAGTTTGGGTTGGAAGAGACCTTAAAGATCATCTAGTTCCAACCCCTTTGCCATGGGCAGGGGGCACCTACCCCTAGATCAGGCTGCCCAAGGCCCCATACAACCCAGCCACGAACACCTCCAGGGATGCAGCATCCAGCTTTTCTGGGCAACCTGTGCCAGTGCCTCACCACCCTCATAGTGAAGAAATTCCTCTTTATGTCTAGTCTAAATCTGCCCCTCTCCAGTTTATACCCATTGCCCCTAATCCCATCACTACAAGCCTTTGTAAAAAGTCCCTTCCCAGCTCTCTTCTAGGTCCTCTTCAGGTACTGCGGCATATGTTGTTTAGAATTCTACATAAGGGAAAGTATAAAAGAGATACCAGAAATCTACTGAAATTCCTTTTGGCCCAGATTTTGGGGTCTAAAATGGTACTTAGCAATGTACCGCTATCCTTCTTCTTCACTGAACAGTACTCAATATGCAGTAGTTTACCTACAGTTCTGCTCCAGAACCTTCAGCAAAGCCAGGCTCCCACAGGAGGAGGGCTCTGTTAAAGATGGTTACTTCTATGCTCCTTTCTAGTCCTCTAGACCATACTGAGTTTGGGCAGACTACAACCTGATCCAGAATGCATAAGGCATGGCTGGCAGGTTGGCTTAGCAACAGGACAGCAATAGCTAGTTCCAGATGCATCCCTTGAAACGATTCCTTGTACCCTAGCACCCTATATGCTGCCAGGAGGCCTTCCAGAGAAGTATTACTAACAAACAGCTAATTCAGCATTGTTATCTCTGACAGGCATCATCTAGAGACACTTCAGCATAAGGTGACAAAACTCTCTTTTACAAAGAGAAGATTTTTTACAAGTAAGAATATGCATAGATATTTGTAGTTATGGAAAAATATGAAAATTGGAATGTTCCAGGCTTACATTTTTTACTTCTTCCCTCACCTCTATTTCTGGTTTGTAATTTACAGTTAAACTTTTCTCATTGTGACTCTGTGCCACACTGACCATCCTCAGCAGCAAACAATGTAGATCTTAACGGTGTGTCGTAAGCGGAGCAAAAACACCACTAGGGGGCACGTCCAGCCCTAGCAAAGCCATCGCAAGGTTTGTGCCTCCATCCCATCAGTTACGTCAGTTCCAGGTCAGAGACAACTGCCCCGAGTTTGCAATGACAAAATAACACCACTTACAAATATTTCTAGTTGAACGTAACAGCAGCTCTCCAATTACCACAGAGTGCCCACTTGTCTGGTTTCTACAAGAAGAAATCCCTCTTTACTTACTTGTGAATAATGTCACCGAAGAACACCTTACATCACAGATTCCTTCACGGGTTATGCCATCTGCTATGCACTTAAAAGTACTGCAAAATGTCACAGCAAGGACTATCTTGGGCAGCCCAACTGCATCCAAAGCTTTCCTATACTATCTATAAACCCAGTTTCACTACACAACCAAATCCCACTGCAAATGCAAAAGATGTAAGTGTTGTAAGATTGTAGATGTTCCCAGAATTCTCAGTTTCACTGGGAAACACAGCAATGTACCATTTATGTTGTCCTTTACTTCGTCACCTCCATGTTCTTCCTCTTTCCCTGAAGTATTCGAGTGATGACTCAAATGACCAGCTAGTGGCTGTCTGAAATCCTTCAGGCTGCTCTTTCCTATCACATATTTTGCATGTGGGAGACTCTGAAGAGACTCCAAAGAGGGGAAGAGACTCCAAAGAGAGGAAGAGACTCCAAAGAGAGGAAGAGACTCCAAAGAGAGGAAGAGACTCCAAAGAGGGGGGGAATTTTTACTTCTGAAGTCTAAGGCCCCAGAATCGAAAAGAAACAAACAAAAGCATCTCTCACACACACACAAAAGCTTCTGAGAGTCACAGTTTATGTAGGACAGCAGGAAGACTGACATCAGATTCTGGTATCATGCTGCAATCCAATCAGTCTTGACACATTTCCACATAAAGTAGGCCATGAAGCTGGAGAAGAGCCAGTACAGCAAACCTTTAGGGTTATTTTGCATAGGACTATGCAAATTCTTCATGAAGCTGATGACTTAAGAGCAGAACTATTTGCTTATCAATTTTCACCAGCACTAAAATTCACATAAGTAACCTTAGAAGACAGCATGTTATTTTAAACAATATTGCTGAACAAGCAGTTGAATAAAATCAATTACTTGTTTAAAGGATTTTAAGACATACATTTCCTTAATTATGGTCAGATATGCAGGTCAACAAAAAAGGAAGACTGATCTCTAGATAAACAGAATACCTGCGATGGAAAAAGTTGTGTGGAAAGACAAGTTCTGAATTAAAACATTTAATGCTCATTTTAGGGAAATGATGGAAATATTCAGGAAGCACTCACAGTCAAGAAACTGTACACACCCCTATCTGCTTGTCAGTGCCATAATGCAACAATCTCTCCAGTCTTCAACTTCTTATCACTTGCACCTCGCTCATCAGGATCCATTCCTCCTTGCTCAGCCATATATTTGTACTGATTAATGCAATACTAATATAATGACTATGTTGTTTGCATCAGCAATGTGAGAGCAAATTGACATTAGCTGAAAAAGTCATGTCAGCCTTATTTTTTGTGACCCAGTGCTGTCATCTCATCTGAACTGGACCTCAGCATCCAAAAAGGAAAGTAAATCTGAACTTGTCCCTGTAGAAAATCAGGGAGGCGAAATAACAAATTTACTGGTGTAACAGGCCCGTTTCTGTAGTGGCAAAGAACTTCCCTGCAATGCCTAAAGCAATGTAACTAACAATCACTATTTGTTGCTTCCTCTATCCATCCCCACAGAGAGAAATCTGAGCCATTCAGTGCTTTGCTTTGCTATAAAGTCTTGGTCTCTTTTGTGGAAGATTTTAATTTGGGCTTACATGGGGAGGAGGGAAATAGGTTATGTTTTAAGATTTTGCTTTTTTTAGTCTTCATCAGATGAGGCATAAGAATCAAGAAAATGCCACCTTGCCCACAAAAAGAGTCGTTGAGATCTGCAGCAATGCTCAGTTCTTGGGAGAAACTGCACACAAACTCCTTCCCCTCCGAGTGGCCTCTCATTAAACACTAGCTAAGAAATCTGCATTTCCAGCAGTAGTCTATCTATACCAGTACATAAAATAAAGCCAGGCATCTACTGCCAACCCTGACTGGAAGCAGCACAGAGCAGCAGAGCAAAGAACAACTAAGTTGCACTCAAAAAGCCACTGAAAATATATGTATTCAAATCCTTTTGCTGTGCTTCATCTCTTCCTTTCTCAGTTCCTTCTGTAGCATACATAAATCAAAATAGTGGCAGTTGCAGCATTATTTCTCCAATGCCTTCTCATTGCTCTTTTCCAAACCATTGCTCTTTACATGTATGTATATCTATACATATATGCATACAGGTCTTCTACTCTAACAGGAGGAAGAGAAGCCTCACATGAAAGGATCATTATCCACCTATGCTTTGTGAAAGTACAATAAATGAAAAACCTTTGTTTCCACCCAGTAGCTATGCATGGCTTTGTACTGCAAAAGTTCAATATACCTTCCAAGACAATACAGACAGCGTTAAGGAGAACCTCGTCCTTCAGAACACTAACATCCAGCATAAACTGAAATAAATTCTTGTGAAAGAAAACGTGCTGAAAGGAGAGTAGACATTATAGGAAGTATGTATGTACCTATAGTACGTATACCATGTATATATAGTATGTATACCACATGCAAGCATGCATACGGTAGGCACACCTATGTTCCAGTTTAAATTTCTAGTAGCAAATTCTAGGAAAAAAGAAATGCAGAACATCAGAGGTGCTGATGATAGGAGGAAACAATGAATTAAATTCAATTTCTCACAGAATAGCTTATGCAGTAAAGCATAATACCAAAGGGTCTATTGGCCTTTTAATTAAGTCTTAATTATGGATTCCCTAATAGTAACTTCAAAATTTTACTGTTGCTTTTTTCAAGATGTTCATGATTTTTTACTAGGATGGCAAAGAGTTACCAAAATACTCGCAAATAATTTTTCCCCCATTGTATTCCTGTTGTTGCTTATGGGGTTGTTTAACAAGAGAAATGTATTCTTAAGCATTTCCTTATTTGCATCACAGATTATAATAGATAATGCAAGGCAAGTTCCAAGGGCAGCATTAAGTGTCTGAAACAAGTAGTGAATACTCTGTCTAGACAAGATGCAGACAACACTGTTACTCTTCTCCCAGTTTTGCCAGCCACTAACAGCTTTGATACTAGGTTGAATACTAGTAAACGCCTGCATCTCTTATATTAAGAGAAAAATAATGAGCCTTGTCTAAAGAGAGAACAAACTTCAATCCTACCAATATCTATTTAAAGATTAAATCCCCGTTTGACTGATAGGTAAACAGCAAGCAAAGCCAAGGGCTCCTTCACATTCTTATCTGGCACACAGACAAATCGTTAAGCTACAGATAACACCATTCATATGACACTCACCTGGTGCAACTTCTGCCAAAATTCAGGTCCATCCTCCATTTTTCTTAAGCTTGGTGGAATGTACCAAAAGCAAACGTTTGCATACTCCGGCTAAAAAAGAAAACAAGTGATTGCTTACAAGATGTATTCCTGTCCTATGTGTTACATATTAGAGCTTGTCAAAAAGTTCTGCTCCAATTTTTTTGGGGTGGGGGGGAAGTGTGGCGTGGAATAAAAGGCCTTTGAGTTTATATCCTTTTCACTAAAACATCCTCCAACTCACCTTTTGCTTCCCTTTTTTGAAACTAGAAATAGTATTCATATCATACACTTCCTGCTGACAGAAAAAGGAAAAGGTTCCTTTTTCATTTCTTCCTCATATATACATATTTAGTTCTGCATTGCTCACTAAATCTTTGGTTAGGAAAAAAGCGCAAGAGAGGCAAGGAGAGCTAACTTCCAGAATTCAAAATTGAAGCAGCTTTAAAGAGAATACATTTTAAGTGTTAGGGGTTTTTAAACAAACTGGAAATTTCCTATGATGCATTTTACACAAAACACAAACTCAGTTTTTGTCACCATTTAACACTTGCACACCTAGACATTTTTCTACCGAACAATGCCAATCTCCTTTTTAATTATACACCACACTACATAGCACTGGTGTTAATGCTGGCTTTCTCAGTTTCCACATTTTTATAAGAATCTCAGGACCGCTTGCAGGCTGTGTGCCATATCATAGATCTATCTTGTTCAATAACTAAGTAGGCCTTTTGAGCAAACATTGAGACACATTTCTGCTTCCCTCCAGAGAAATTTTGCCTTTAAACCTAGCAGAGGTTTAGCTGTAAGGCTCCAAACAAGCATGGCTGTCATTATTAAATAAGGCATTTTGTGCTTATGAGGATTATGTTTCATATATGATTGAGAAAATGTTCCCAGCAGATCAGTCTCGGGCCTCTCAACAATTCCTGTAAATTTGGAACATTTTTATTTTCACCTGTAAAGGTACCAGTAGCATGAGGAATAGTTGTGCCGTCTAATCCCATCCAACACTATCCATAAAATCAGTCAGTCAATCTTGACCTACATTATTTGCAACACAGTATTTAACTGGGGTCTAGATTATAACATGGCTCATAAACTCACACACCCCTCTCCCCTCCCACATGCCATCCTCATTAGTACTGGTTGAAAGAAAAAAAAAAGAAGTTAAAAGGGAGCTTGATAGCTGGGTCACACCATCTCTCTGCCCCACTGTGAATGTGGCTGCTATTACAATCCCAGGCAGTCTCCTGAACAAGGAGAGCCCACCAGCTGAGACATGTTCTTTCATGAAAGGGCACTGGGAACTGCTCATATCATTTTCCGCCTCGCTTCAAAGAATGCATTAAATACAATTTAATCATCAAGAAGAATATCATTGTCAGCAGGAAGAGAGCTGCAAACCTGCCACCTGCTGTCACTGAATGAAATAAAGCTCAGCTCTTAAAGTCCCATTTCTTTCCGCAAAGAGCAGGCATTGAGTACACACATAAACACAGACCTTGAAAAGGCAGCAGCTTCCTCATGAGCACAAGCACTAGCTTGCCATTACAGGTTTATTTTAAAACTATTTAAAATGAGATGGCAGGAGGAAACAGATGGCATATATTACCATATTGCATTGCCTTCTTGATTATCTCAGTTTCCTTTCACACATCAAATACATCATCCCTCTCTGAAAATCCTAGAAAAACTTAACTATCCCCAGCCATGCTTTACACCATTTCTGGTTATCATGCCACAGCTCTTACCCAAGCAGGTATGCAACTCTAAAACAGAAGAATGCAAGATGATTCAAGCACAAGTGGCATTCCCAGGCTACAGAGTGGTTCATATCACTGGACTCTTCCCACTGCATGTATTGGGAATCATCTTTCTGAGCTTCTTGTCCAAAGTCCAACTTCCTTTCAGAAAGTGCCCACATAACTCAGCGTGGCTGTCTCCCAGCAGCCTTTTTTTTTAGACTTTTAATTGCTTGTCCCCCTGCACTCCTGAAAATTTTTTCTTAACCCTTGCTCAACTTCCCTCTCATAGCCCATAGTATTGCACTCCCTATAATCCCACTTTCAATCCAGGCATCCTGTTCCTGCAGGAACTAAATAGCAGTATCTGCTCTCACCAACAGCTTTCTTATTTACAGTTGATCTAGGCTCTCTGTTAACCTCTACATTAACTGAGAAGAGAGTTTTTAGCAGACTTGCCACTTTAGTAACCCCATCGTGTGCTGCTGGCTCAGAATTCTCCAATTCACATAGTTTCCCAGAACGCACTTTCAAACTACCAGTTTTCAGAGTTAAAGGGAAAAATTCACATTGTATGAATGGCATAAAGGTTTTTTTATATTTTGTATTTCTTCTAGCCTAATCTGGAATGCGCATGGCATCAGCAAGAGTAAACCAAATTCGTGTTGTTGCAGTTTGTCAGTCTCCATGTGTGACACTTACTCCCTTCCAATTCCATAGGCTCTCTTTCTTCCCACACCACATATCCAGCTGTCTTTCACACATGTACACTTCCAACAATGCAGAAGGTTTTCCTAGAAATGACAGATCTTTGCAACATCCCCGATTATTAGCCAAAAAGCTGAGGATAGGAGCTAAAGAAAAAAAAAAAAAGGAAAGGAAAAAAAAAAAGGAAAAAAAAAAAGGCACTGTAGCTCTGCCCCCTTTTCTCATTCTTTCCCAAGGAAGATCACCAACAGGTAAAAAGCTGAAAGGCATAGCAAAGACGAGTGGAAAAAAAACAACGAACCAACTTTTGGGTAGTTTTTTGGAACCTGGATAGAGAAACAGAATTAAAGAAAAAAAGAAAAAAACCCACAGACTTTGATGATGAAAAGTCTACTCTTAGGATCAAAATCTTCTTCCATCCAGCATACAGCCTTATCCGTAAGGCTGCCAAGCACTACTTTTTTGCAGCCAGACTTTTCATTTTCACAGAAAAGTGCTCTATCTATACTCCCTGAGGCAATATAGGCCCAGAAGCTAGGAAAATAGGAAGAATGATGGCAGGGAATACAGAGTATGTTATGTGTGTTCAACCATATCTGTGCATCTCCATACATAATGCTTATTAAAGTATATACTTAAAATACAAATTAGCAATGCGCTATAAAACCCAAAAATCAAGCAATAGACAAAACCCACCCCAAAACAACAACAGTTCAGTTTCAGCTCCACTTACCTCCAAAAGAAGCTGGAATCCCTCTCTCTTCCTAATTTCCTCCACAAGATATCTGTAATTAAAAATGCAGGGTTTAAAGCATGGAATAAAATAATACAAACAATGAAAAAGGTCTTCAATATGTATGCCCTATTTTTTTTTCCTTCTGTTTTTTCTTTCCCTTTCCGCCCTGCCAAGAAACCATGGAGTTAAATTTCATTTCTACCTGCTGTGAAAGTGCAGTAGTTATCAGTTTGTGGAAACAAATGAAAGCTACTGCCAGCCAAGGAGCACTGACAAGAGGCCAAATTCTGTCCTTGGGCACAGTTTTGCAGCGGAGCCACATGGCACAAAGTGATCCTATTTGCATTAGGCTATGAACTTTCCCAATGCAAATTACCATTGATGTTGTTCTCTACAAATTAATTCCTCCACCTCTTTTGTTCAAGTGCTGATGCTCTGCTGCTGTGTTATTTCATGGTCATCCTAACATTTCTTGTACTACCACTTTCACTGGGAACTTTCAGTTTAGCCTTGAATTTAGAAGTCTCCCCATACTTCAAGCCCAGCAATTTCCCCAGTACTGTCCTTGTGCCATACTGTTACGTAACAGCACACAGTGAGTCACTACTGATGTGCAATAATCCCTGTCCATCCTATGCTAACAATACATTGAAATAAGTATTTCTTTCCTCTTTCACCTGTCAGCATGAAAAACACAGAAGACTTCAATGGGAAGCTGGGTTTGAATAAAGCCTTTGGATTCAGGCAGCTTCAATTTATAGAATTTTTTTTAAAATGACCTCAACTTTGTCGTGGCACATACCACACGTATATTCTGAAGCAAATAAGACACTTCAATGTAGCTGGGACTTTTTTTTTTCCCTTTCTCTCACCCCCTCCAAGCTTTCGCAAGGATAACTCCAAAGAAATCACCTCAAATTCATACAGCTTTTCCATTTCCACAGATTTTTAGTCTTCTGCATGAAGATTTTGCTGTCTAACAGTAATAAAACTGACATAGTTAAACTGTGTACAATTTTGTTCTTTTTGTTGCATTTATTTGACATTTGCCTGCCTGCAGATGCATTACTGGTTATCACACAAAATTCTTTTACCCACTACTCAAGGAAGAAAAGTATTGTCAAAATAAACCCCCTTGGGCCTGTCCAGATGCCTGAAACCTGTCCCCACAGGGACACCTCTAGCACAGTTGTATCTGCAATGCCTGCTATTCAGCAGATGTGCCACAGAAAGTGTTTGGCTAGGGAGACAGTAAACAATACCCTAGATGGTACACATTTTTCAAAACAGAGCTTGGGGAGTTGTCACGTTGTTGATCATTAACAAGTATTGGCCATGTGACTCATTACCTCTTAGCACATATCCCTGCAAAATGATTGCAGGGGTAGAGTGCCAGTTTCCAAAACAAGCAGCTCCATGAATTGCACCGTACTGTGCACTGTTGAGATGTTTCCTCTCATTTTCTGCCATGATCATTTAGATCCTACTGTGTGTATTTATTTGTTACTTGGCTGGTAAGTAGGAAGGTAGGTATCACATGAATAAGTTGAGGAGAACCTGTTCCTGTAGGGGAACTGTCTTAAGTAAAACAAGCTCAGTGGTTTTGTCCTGTTGATTAGAAGACACTTGCGTGTGCCATAAAACCAAACTTCAGCAAAATCAGGAGGCTAGTCACAAGACAGCAGCCCTTGGATTTTGATTTTTTTTAATAAATAATGGAAAAGAAATCTACATATGATCACCTTTTTTTTTTGAGGTTTTGAATTGTTCAAGTTAATTTACCGTACCTAATATGCTTCCCTCTTGCCACAACTCCCATTCTTCTATACCACCATCTGACAAAGCATATCTGATGTCAGTCAAACTCGCAACACTGGTAATCCTGTTCATAACTACACTGCCAATAGCCTATGAAGGCAGCCAGGAGAAAACCCATCACCCATGATTTATCTTGCGAGGGCCATTTGACAGCAGTGGAGCAATTTACTCTGTGCATCTTTCCACAGTTGACAGTGGAGTTTTATTATCGTGTCACAGTTGTAGAAAGTCAGAAGTGCTTGAGTCTCAGTGACAACTGGGGTGCACAGAGAAGTAGTATTTGCTATGATTAAGCCTTGCAGAAAATAAGGGGTGGAGATCTGCAGTGAAAGTAGACATATGTCTGCTGAGAGTGGGTGTCAGAAGAGGAATCAGGCAGAAAAACTGCAAAGAGATGCTAAAACATAAAATGCAGAGGTGGATATAGTTGTATTCTAAAAGCATTTTACTTCTATTTTCTTTTTAGTGCACTTCACAAAGCAGCATCCCTGCATCAAAAATACTTGGAAAAAAAGTTCTGAGGTGATTAGCAGCATGTTCTGCTTTTTAAAAATAAGTTTTTTCCAAATAGGCAGCAGCACAATGTTCCTGGGATATCTAATATACTGAAAACATGACTGAAGAAATTAATGGAATAACCAATAAGCAAATTTTGATCCAGCAGAAATACATGTCTGCAGTTACCCAAAAACCTTTATAACTCTGTCTGGCCATGGGAGAAATTAAAAAGTAATTTTGCTCTTGAGTTCTAAAGTCAGTGGACTAGCTCCAGAATTGATCCAGGCCTGTGTTCAGGAAGGCTGAAATACTATCTTTGCAACATCAAAGTTAAAACTACTGTAACAAATCAGGAGAAAGGCTGTACAGCTGTTGGGTAGTTAGGAAACCTGGCATAGTGCCCAGTAAACTTGATGTCTCAGCTGCACAGTGTCCATGCCAATGCAAACTCAAAACAGCAATGCAGCTACTTTAAAGAATATAGTACATCAGATAATGACTAAGAATTACATTTCTTCTTAAAGGGGAAAAAAAAAAAGAGAGAGACACAATCCAGTCACTCCTTAGAATCTCTACCAGCTGAATCCTAACATTCAAAGAAAATATCAATCCCAGAAAGGTCATTAATCACTATACTCTCAAACGACCTTGGTCAGTGACCTTGACAAGGCTGAATTCTCCTACTGACAGTGGAATGAATTACCTACTCTTTACAGACACAGAACAATACAATGCTTCAGAACAAAACCAAGGTACAATTTAACCAGAAGATATTAAGAAACACTTAACCAGCCAAACAATGAGTGGCTTTTAAAAAGTAAAATACAGAAAAATACAGGAAAAAAAAGCCACAGCTCATTTGGGTTTGTCTGGTTTTGCTTCTTTTTTATTCCTTTTAAAATTCATTGTCATGGGAATTTTTAACCTTTTCTTTAAGGGAGTTCATTAAAGTGAAGTTACTCCTTTAATTTTCACCAGAGTAAACATTCAATTATTTTCAATTTGGTGGTTCATATCAAAAATAAACAAGCAGTATGATATGGGTGACTGCTTTTCAATATTAATGCTTTGACTTACAGTAGTATGTAACTAGCCCAGGAACTGGTGAAGATTTCATTATGGTTTATCTTGTGCAAATTCTGAACAAATAAGATACTTCAAGTGACTGGTTTTTAATGGGCCATTATCTTATTTCAATATTACTTTTTCTATCAGAAGACAAAGCAACCTGTGTATGGAAGTTTCTCCACAGAAACTGAGACATCACTATCGCTTTAGAAATGCTTTCTAGCAAAAGATCTCCAGAATTCCCTTGTTAAATTCAGCTCTGCAAGACCAAAAGCTTAATAAAATTGTACAGGGTGAGTGAAGGGAAGATTGCAAGAAAAAGGTGCTTGATTCCCTAGCAAAACATTCCATGATCATTAAGAACTTCAGCAAACTCGAGGAGAAAAAAACAAGCAGTCTCTCAGAACAATATGCCTTTATATAATCCTACTACAACCGAACACTAATAGTGTCATCATACTAATTTCCCCACATTAGCTTCTTGCTCTTCCTTAGTCATATATAAACAGAAGAATGGCTAATTACTTCTTGCTAGACACGGATCAGAGCTCAGCACACAGGGCACAGGACTTCTTTTACGTTAACACCAGAATACACAGTTAGGAATTAGATGAAGGTATATTGGTAAATCTGTCCTATGTCTGCTTAAGGTAACATAAATGTTAAAGTAGATAGAAAACCAAATTAGATTGTCAATGTTTACCGACACCTATGCTTCTTGCTAAAAGTAATAATTATTACTAAATATTACTGCTATTAATTCCTCCTATTACATACAAACAAAAAGTTAGGGGGGAAAAAAGTTACAATGCGGTCTGTTCTAGGATATGGAGTATGAGAACCGTCAATATTTCAGTCAATTAAACAGACCAGACATATTGAAAACTGTGAGGCCATACCTAGCCAAAGCCAGTGCCCTGTTTACTCTCTCCTCGAGGCCTGTGGTTCCCAATGCTTTCCACATCAGCCAGAATTTGAACGCATCTGGACGCCTGCTGCACTGAATGGACTTGTCACCAGTGTCATAGCTGACATCATAGAACTTGTCCTGCTGGAACAGGTATGCAGCCTTGGCAGAATAACACTTCTTCAGGAGGCCCTATTAAAAAACACAATAGAGACTTAAGATTGCTAATAAGCATTTTCAAACCTTTTTATCTTCACAAGCCAACTGTCTCTACCAATTGCTTAGTAACACAGAACTGGATGTGAAGGAAATCATTCAGAACTTTTGGTGTGGTTTGAGAACCCTGGGTGAACCTGAATGCAGTGAAGTCAGCACTAACCACACAGAAATGGGGGTTTTGTTATTTTCTTCATAATGTCACTGAAGAGTTGTAGGTTGAAGAGGAATTCTGACTCAGATCTCAAGAAACCATGGGAGTGAGTACTACAGAAGAGAAGCCTATATCCACTCCTCCAGTCCACAGACTGGAAGAACAGCCCCTGAGGAGCTTCCTACATGATCAGAAACAGCTCAATCTTTGACAAAGAAAGGACTTTACACACACCACAGCTTCCTGAAAGTAGGGAAGATCTTATCCACAAGAAATAAATGTTTAGCCCTTACCAGAAAATAAAGACACTGAAGATTTAACATAGGCTATCTGACTGTCTGAGTAGAAACACTACAAGGTGAATAGTACAACCCAATTTTTGTCTCTAATAACAGTTCAGACAATTTTAACATTTGGAAATAAACCTCAGAAGCAATAGTTTAGCACACCGTGATTATGGTTTGTAATTTAAATTATTTTTACTCAGCACTCTTCAGTCTCTAGCTTCAGAGGGGTTGCCTGGGCAGAGATGAACAGACAAAGATAAATGAGTAGTATGGCATGTTCCAGCAAAAAACAAAGCTGGGAAACAGAAAGCACAGAACTGTTACAAGTTTAAAGGTGCAAGGGAAGAGAAGAGGCATAGGACTGGCCCTTGGCTGAAGAATGTAATATAACATTATACTGTTATACTATCAAGTAGAGAGAAAGGTTGGCAGAGAGCAGGATACAAGAGCAGAGATGAGGGTCCTACAGGGAACCTAGGAGACAGAGAAGGTTGGAGATTTATCAGTGACATTAAGAGTGAGTAAAAATACCCTAAACTACAATCTATAAGATAATACTAGAATAGAAATTCAGATGAGGTTAAAAACATGGCTACAGCATCTGATTCAGATCTGCAAACATGTGTTGAAGTGACCATTGAACCAGAAGTCTTCTGTGCAGAATAGACCAAGGAACAGAAGCAGACAGCATGACAGAAGTTGCTAAAGAGTATCATGGAAAATAAATTAATTTTCCAATTCAACATCACTCTTCAATTTGAACCAAATGAAAAAGCATTGCACATTTCAACCTTTTCTCTCCATCTGCTGCAAATCTGATTTTAAAATGGCAGTCTGACATTACTCTTAATCAAAGTGTCATAGTCCCATAACAGAAATATAATTTGGATTCACATTGCAATGCACTACTGTTAACTTTGTAACTGGCAATAAAACAGAGAAAAAAGAAGTCAAGAGAAAAAAAATCAAAGAAGAAATAATCCATTGGCATACACAGACTAAGTCTTCCTCTCTTCTAGCCTTTTCAATTCCCTCCATTGACACTCAGACCAAAACAAACAAAAAAACCCTACCTGCACACCTAGAGCACAAAAGGAGAACACCACCAAAGGTTTCTCCACCACCTCTGTAGGGGCTTCACTGTAATTTCACTGATTTGCAAAAAGGACAGCAAATTCAGTCCAAGCTCTTTAGCCACAGGACCAGCACATTCAGTCTTGTGAAAAGACAGCTTGTGTGACAGTTTGGGAAAAAAAGGGACAGTGGCTGCTCACCCTCTGCTGTCAGAGTGATAATGTGCTGCTGCAGCACACGGTACCCATAGGTGGAAAGCCAATGCTGGGTACAAGTTTTCGCGGGATATAAGATTCTCACATCTACTTTCAACTTTCTCAGAAAAAGAAAAGGAAGAAGATGACAGTAGAAACCAAAGAAAAGTTAATAACCATCCTTTATCATCTTTCCACAGAACACATTCTCTGGCTAGCAGCTGTACAACAGGAACAGGAGTCTGTCAAGCCATTGTGTCCTATTCATTTAGATCTCTATACCTTGATTTTTCAAGGGAAATAAAAGTTTACTAGATGTAATATTTTAAAAAAAAATCAGCAACATCTACAAATTCAAGCTAATTACTCTGCCTTTTACTGACTTTAGAATCTCACACAGTTTCTACAGTGAGTAAACAGCAGGGTTAATCAATGTGGGACTATCCTCTGCCTTATCCGAACGTAACACTGCTGCACAATAGAGGACATCACAGGATATTAGTTCCCTCATGCCTGTTGTCTGAGAAATAATAACTGTTGTTTGTCACAAGAAACCTAAACTCGGCAATATTACATAAAGACTAAGAAGTTCACTTAAGATCATAGTACTGCTGCAGAGCTTCACATTTTAAAAACAAATGCTCTAGAGTGAAAACACAACAAGAACAGATAGTTAATAACTCTGACTGAACTCAAATTCTTGGAAACATTTCATTAAAAAAAAAAAAGCAGGTACTTTCCTACTCTCCTAGTGCATCCAAAGGTGACAAGATGTGCTGGCTTGAAGATCCTTTTCCATCTGCTTATCTTTCTAATAATGCAACATGCTCAAGAAATCCTACTCAAGATATTGCCTACTGTCAATCTCCAGAGGCAAGTACAGTGACATCTTTCAGCGCATCACTAGAGCAGACAGGAAAAGAAATAAAAGTCTTGTGGGAGAGAATGAAATACACCAAATCAAAGCAAGAAGCAAGGTCAAGAAGAAAGAGAAGGAAAGAGAAAGGGAACATTTCAGAATAGCATTTGGGAGGGAGAACAACAGAAGATGAAAAACATTCAAGAATTTTGTAGTCAAGGAAGCAGTTACTCCTTGATTGCTTCTGTCTCAAAAGTAGATTCAAAAATGCCAAAGACAAAAAGTCATCTCAGTTTTCCTAGTCAAATGATGGAAAAGTAGAAAGGGAAAAAAAAGGAAAAATTATGCTTCCTAACTCAGTATTCTCAGTCTTAAAGGCATCCCAATAGTTTTCCACGGTAACTGAGCTACTCCAAGCGTTCAGAAGAATTGCAAAGATTTCACCAGAACTGCCTCACTTGACAAGTTCGAGATTCTTACTTCAGTATCCTTAATCTTTCTGTCCTTGGTACAAAGGCTATCAGTAATGCTCTGCCTTGCATTGAGCCTGTTCAAGTTTAGAAAATGGAAATATTTTCATTAAGGCCCTAGTCCGCTATGAAGTTTCAAATAGCTTTTGGTTTTGATGAAGTCTAAGGATAGCTGCTGTGTGTTATAATTAATGGCAAATACATGAATAATTACCAATATTGAAATCAACATGTAAGAGATCCATCTTCATAACACAACATATTTTTCTCACTGAACACACTTGTCTACAGGGAGCCTTCTGATGTCTTTCCACTTCCATTGCTAGTTAAAACTGAATTTCAATTTCACTAACAAAACATCTTTCCCTCAGGCAAACTTCTTCCTGATTTGCCTCATCTGAAGCAATACAGACAATCCTCTGAATGCCATACTTGAAAATTCACAAAACCAGTGCAAAAGACCACCTCTATAACTCACTTCAAGAGGTGAGGGTGAGCTCTCACTTATACTAACCCCAAGCAGAAAGCAATAGGAATATTGTTTCTCCTGCAGCTGCTCTGGAAATGAATTAGGGAAATAGGTATTTTTGTGATACTGCTCATGATGAGAAAGAGATTACACTGTAGGTGGCTACCATGATCACCTCAATCAATTAAATTCTGTTCTAAACTGGGATTTCATTAACTACTTTCTTTGAGACTTTATTTTTAACTAATAATTAAAAATTCTGCTCGCTACCTAGAATTGATTTCTAATTACCTAACCTAGCACTACACTCTAACGCGTCACAGAACTTTGGCATTAGTGATAAACATGAGGTCTCTACTTGTATGGTGATACAAGTAGATATAAACTCATGTTTATATGGATTGCAGCAAGGAGAAATTGGAGTAACGCTGTGGTCTAAAGGGAGAACGTACAACCCGAGACTGATTCATAGCATTTTAAGAACATAAGAACAAAGCGGACTCACTAACGTTTTGAGAATAACAATCCATCCATCTATAAGTTTAAACAGTCACTGCGATTCCCACCACAGCAATACAAGTGTTTTCTGAGTAAGTTTGTCTTATCTTAGAAGTGCTGGAAGTTGCTCGGGGTATGGCACTGGAAAGGCAGATAGCTGTGCATTTCTTGAGTGCTTTAAGCACTGAAGAACTACCGTCTTTGATCTGAGCTTTTGCAGAAGATTAAACAATCAATCTCTTCCCCTTTGGAGATAATGCTTCTCGCTTCTAATCAAGTCAAACACATATTTCTCTTTTCTAGCTCTACCTTCTTTGGGAATTACTCCAATTTTGTTTTACTAAGGCTGGAAGATACTATTTTTATTGGCATTTCACTGCAGTTTATCTGGTTTTTAGATCTGTACAGGAAAATAAATACAATGTTTCATTCTAATAATCTAGGTACAATGTCTTAAGCCTATGAACACTGCGAAAGTGCTATGAAGCAAAAAAACCCCAAACTAAACAAAACCAGTCATGATTACTTTTTCCAATGCGAAATTAGGATGTTAGCGCTACCTCAGTAATGTGATAACTTCTAAAGATTATCTTTTCATACATAAAGTAAAATGCAAAGCTTGGGCTTGTTAAACATCCATACCTTAAAAGAGAGAAAGACTGAAGGGGATTATTTGTCCACTTATCCAGCTATAATTATCTAACTCTAATCATGATGTAGTCCACAGCTTCTAAACGGGCCTCAAAGCAAATGGGAAGACAGGCTAACAAAATTTTCTTAATCGGACTTTCAAAGTGAGCTCATCACTTTGGAAACTACCTGAGGTTCGTTGAACATTCACTAGCATAGCAATGTGTGCTAAACTTCCAGCTCCTATCTCAGCATCCACCTTCTACTGAAACATCCTAACCACAGTGCAAAGGAATTATGTTCACATCTGCAGTCATAGGTATCTTTGTAATTTATGAGCATTGGAACAAGCTCCACATGTACTCTTCCATACTCTCACTGTGTGAAAATATCATTTTTAATGGAAAACTGGGTCCAGATGCCTGATCCAGTACTGGGAGGATTAAAGTGAAGAAAGGCCTTTCTGCCCAAGTATCTCTCATATGCATTTGATATTTTTTTCTTAAAAATTTATACTCTTAACACTTTTAAAAAGCTGAGAATAAAGTATTTAAATTTATATATGCATCTGTTTGCATATAAAGACTGCACTGGAACATACATAAAACATGTAAGTAGCAGTTTTCGAGGAATTAAACACAAAATAAAACACACTGCCCTCCCCAAGCAGAGAAGTCTTCTACTGTCCAGAATGTGTCTCACTGTACAACAGGATCTGATTGTATGATCAGTAATACTTGTGTTTTCACCCCGTAACAGTCTAGAATTCTGCTCTACAAGTATTTCCAACACAACATGGGCGAGTCTGCCCAGGGAGGTGGTTGACTTGCCTTCCCTGGAGGTGTTTAAGGTGAGGGTGGATGAGGTGCTTAAGGATATGGTTTAGAGATTGGTGGGAATGGTTGGACTCGACAATCTGGTGAGTTTCTTCCAACCTAGTGATTCTATGATTCTATGAACATCGCCTAGCTCTAATTTAGAAGTGGAATAGGATTGCTCTGTTAGATGTTACACTCCATGGAAGGAGAATACAGAAAGGCTACCAGAGCCCTGAAGTTGGAACAGCATTTGCAAAGCGACTCTAAATACCACGGCAACTAGAATATTTCATTCCTCTTCATTTCTTTCCTCTTTCTTCCTGAGAAATTTCTACTACGCAGCCCAGGGAGTTTAATCATTACCTGAGGCTATATCTATGTACTGGGCCTAATTAGCTAAAAATATAGCATTGAATTCTCCCCAAGCCTGCAATCAAGACACCACATTAATCTTAGTCAATAACTTCATTCTGCTTGTTTTTCATCCTGGAATAAAGATAAAGTGATGGTCAGACCATCCTGGAGTTCAATCCTCTTTAATCCCACAGACTTTAGTCTAAGGAAACAAGGAGAAACACTTCTTGCTGTCCTGCCATGTCTTCTTGGAGCAATCAGCTCCAAGAGACCGCTGATTAGCACCTATGGTCTTTGATCCTCATCAGTTCTTAATACTAGGAATTAGTAACCAATTACATGGACAGCTAACCACCATCATGTGAACAGAAACTATCAGCTGTTTTGGCAGAGATTTATGAAAGATATTTACAAACCATGGCCACAAAACAGTGATGCAAGGCTCGGGGACTCCATATCCTCAAGATATTCAGTCATTCATAACCTGGTATAAGGTAATTTAGTACAAGCTAAAATTCAACCCTGGTAGTAAAGAATGAACACAAGGTTTAGGAGAGCTGAATTTTGTATAGGGCTTGAAATAATTAACCTGTTACTGGTTTCTTTATTAAGATAGAAGAATTCCGCAAAGGTTCCTAAGAAGGTTCTTCTACCACACTGCAGATTCATCTCACTGTTGTGCCACAAGATCAGAGCTCTGTTGTTTGCTTGCTAGACCATTTAATTACCCATAGGTTTTGGAAAGTCTAAATCACCCCAGTGATGAGGAAGAACTAGCAAAGTGAGGAAACAAGGCTAAAAACCTTTACCTACATGTGATGTGATTCCTACCCCTCTCCCTTCCCACTCTGCTGCACCTATGTAAGGGGATGCAAAGAAGAGCTCTTCCTGCTTTAAACAGAGATGCAGTGCTGCTGCAGTCCCAATGGATGACAGCTATTCTGAGGACTTTGATGAGCTTAGTGTTTAATTGCTGCAGATCCAGGTGACAGAATAACCAATTCTGAATATAAATCATGTACCAAGTTAACCAGCAAGGTCACCAGCTGCAAAGTCTGACCACTGATGACCACAGCGACTTGGATTGGTTTGACACTGCTCTCTTATTCATTCTTTATTAATTATATGGTGAAATTCAGAATAATATCATTCAACCTTTGCACTACAGTGTAGTAGTGGCTCATTTTTAATTATTTCCACTTCCATATTACAGCAACAGCAACGTACTGCAGGAGGGAAAAAAAAAAAAAAACGAGAGGAGGACTTACAGAGTTGTCTTTCACCAGAAGAGCACAGCACTGGATTCCAGCCAACAGCATTTTATGGGGATTCCAGGCAACAGAATCAGCTCTGAAAAAAATTATAAATAGAGAAAGGGAGAGGAAATTGCATCTATAATCATGGGTAGTAGAGAAACAAAAATGGCCAAAGACCATCTAAGCAGACAAAGCAGATTTCCCATACTTTTCTCACACACACACAAAAGTTCAGAAGTCTCTCTAGTTAACAGTAATATGCATTTTGAAAAATGCAACTTTCATGGAGGCCAATAGGCCACACAACTTTCATCTCAGTCCCTGGAAAAAGTGCCCGTGGACTAAAGTGACTTGCCTGTGGATGCCATGAAGAAGTCTGCAATGCTTCCTTGATATCAAAGCCGAGCCACCCCAAGAAGCCTGTTGGAACATTTGTAGAGCCAAGACAATATTATTTGTATAAAGTTCTTTTGATAATGCTTCAATTAATGACTTATTAATATGTTTTATCTCAACTAAAATTAGTTTGCTACTTAGTCAGCGGCCTAAATTTTGCCTTTTATATCATCTACTGAATAAGGACAGCAGCCTGGAACTATGTGAACCACAAACTACACTGTCTAACCTAGATACCCGTCTTCAAGTGACATCTTTTGAAGATGTCTCTCTCCATGGGCTATAGAAGGAACACAAGCAACAGGCCTATATTACCCAAGTTTAACTACTGGGTAACTGGAGTCAGGGAAGGTGATTCTTATCCATGGATTCTGCAAGGATCAGATTTCACCCACCAGCTGCTATGAATTTTCAGTTCTCAACAACATTCCTTCATGGGGGTGTGGTGGTGAAAATGCACAAGTAGTAGATATGTCATATGTAGTGCATTTGAGAAATTATTATTAAATATAAAAAAAAGGATTTTTGATGTTCATGCAGGCAGCATGCACTTGAACAAACTCCCTGTGATATAAGCAAGACTCCTTAGAGACACGTAGGAGACATCAGTCTACCAAACACACCTAGACTCAGCTTATTTAAAAGAAAAACATCATAAAATTTGGGCTAATAAAAAATAAATCACTGATGTGAAGACTCCTTATCTAAGCAAGGAGAACAAATGCTTGTTTAGCTTCTGTTCTTTTTTTTTCCCTTGAAAGAAACAGATGTGATAGCTGATCTATGAATTTAGCATCAGTATTTGCTTCATAGGCCATACATTAGGAACAAGATCTACTGTCTCTGGGAAACACAAACGGTAAAGGCTCACAAGGGAAACGAAAGGTTAATAACTTGTCTTAACATGTGTCATTCTCATTAATGCAGCACATTCATGCACCACATCATATTTTATGTCATCATGCTCACAACACCCTTGGTGAGGAAAGGACTGCTTCTCAATCTACAGGTGGGACTTGAGGCAGAAAAGCATGTGCCTCGAAGTTCACAGAAATCCTGTGACAGAAACATGACCTGAAACTCAGTTTCTCCAGCTAGCTCAAATTAGCCAGATAATGGGAGGACAATCAAACTGATCTTACTATTCATGGATCAATTTTACTCTTCTCATTCTATGATTCAGTAGAGTCAAAACTGTCACCAAGTTATTCCCTGATTTTCATAATTCATAAGCAACCCATTGAATTATAATAAATCTTTTAAAAAATGCATTCAAAGGAGTCTGTATTTGAAAAAGTTGATGTTTTCTCACAGTTTCTGGAAAATAGGCTTAGAAAGGCCCTCAAAGGTCACCTCAACAGTTTGCCACCCCCAAAGGCAGGATCAGCCACATCCATCTAATTTCTGTCACACACTTGTCGTTTCTAGAGATTGTTAATCAATGAACACACCTAGCTTGTGATTAGCATCAAAGGGAAAGGTGCAGAAAGACATAAGCAGTTACTGCTTCCACTGCACTATTGGCACTGATTCTGCCTTTCTTTTAAAAATTAATACTGGAGATCTGGAATAGAGAGATGATAATACTGGAGACCCATGACTCCCCACTACCTTCCAATCTCTCCTTGAGACTCAGTACTATGTGCTCCATGCTTCTTTACCCGGTTTGAAGACCAAGGCACTTAGGGAGCCAGGGCCAGCAAAACAATAACCCCAAAATTGATGAGAAAGTACCTAAGGCCAGTATTCTCAGGCTAGTCCTGTTATCCGATTTAAAGGCCTCTAATGATGGAGGCTGCACAACTTAATCACTTAATTTATGTTCAATGGTAACAACCCTACTAATTTGAAGTACCAATTCTAAACAGTGTTACCTCTTGTCCTGCATGCAGTGGTCAAGGGAACGGGTTGTCTCTTTTCTTTTTGCCACAGCTTTTAAAGTACCTGTAGACTATTATGCTTGTCTCTTCATCTTTTCCAGTTTAAATAACATCAGTGTTTTCAATCTTTCCTTATTGGTCATAATTTCTAGATATGGTTCTGTTTATCCTCTGTGTTTTACTGTTCTCTAATCTTTCTCCTGTAGGTCCTTAACCTTCTGGAAATGAAGGGTCTTATTTAGACACAAACTAGATAAAGCAAATGGAGCACCAAGCAGAGAGAATTATTTTATGTATCTTCTTTATTTAATTCTGAAAGACATTTAACCCTATCTGAAAAGGCTTCTGAATGCTGACTTGTGATGTACTACAGACCCCATATCTTTTTCTGAGGATCTGCTGTCTAGCTAACAATCCCCATCTTGTGTTTGTGCAGTTGATTATTACAGCTTAAACTCAGAGCTCAATCTTTATCGAACTGCAGGCTAGTTTTTCCACTTTTTTCTCCAAACTTTCAAGATCTCTTTTATTTCTAATCCTGTCCAACAACAGCCTCTTGCAGTAGTTTTATGTCGTTTTCAAATTTAGTCATCGTATTCTTTTCCTGCAAGTTATTTATCAAAATACCAAATATCTTCCAACCTACAATGGACCTTTTTGGAATTCCTGATCCCTAATCAGTAGTAAACCACTATTCAGCAGTAAACCACTGATAACTGTTCTTTGGGTATTGTTTTCCAAACAGGTTTTTACTCTTAGGACCACAGCTGCAGTGGCTTTCAGATGAGATATTGCACAGACACAATGAAACTAACTACTACTTCTCCAACCATGAGACTATAGAAGGAAGGTAGAAAAAGAACAAATCCAGATGACAGCAAGGCAGGGCAGTTCAAAACCAAAGATTATCATCTGTGGCCCAGGCACAATAATTGGTAACTAGGTATAAGAAAATTAATGTGTTCCATATACAACAAACTCCTTACAGCTGAACAACAGGAATCACAGTGTTTGCCATACAATTAAATAAACTACATAAGCACAGGCTAATAGGTCAAACTTGATTTTCTGTGTTGGTCTAGCCATAGGGAAAAAAAGTCAAAGTAACTACCAGCAAGGAAGAAATACTCATACATAGTATTTGAAGCTACATTAACACAAGACATGATACTGGAGCTTGGATGCATATTGATGATGCAAAATGAGTCACTAAGAAAGGCATCATGGATGTACAATAAAATGCAATAAGCAACTTGAGTGTGTCCATGAATACTGTAACATGGACAAAATAAGCCTGGCCATAGACTCTGCACTTGAGCTGTTGAATGGCTTGACTACTGAGATAGTTTGGTTTTATTAGTATTATCTTAAACCAACATTTTCCTTAACGTCCTTTTTTAGGCTTGTCTCCATGTAAGAGCTTATCTACTATTCCTGACAGTACTGAAATTTATTTTCCTGAAGCTCACTAATTTTACTTTGACATTCTCCCTTTTGCCCTTCAATGAGCTTTATCATTTCATATTTAATGAAATGAATCTACCTAAGGCAAGCATATAAATTCTGGGTATCTGAAAATGTTCTGAAATGAGATACATCAGTGTAAATCTGGAAATAACACCACTGACATTCATATAAGATATTCTTCTAAACAGTTTTTGAGACGATTTGCAGCAGACAATCCTGACTCTCATCAACAGTACACAAGAACTCCTAAATTAGACAGAACTTTCCCTTTCTTTTAATCTGTATTTTAATTGTACTGTATCATTTTTCTCCAAAGTTACAGCAAGCTGAAACAGCAGTACACACTTATTGGAACTCCAACTGCATAATATGTAAATCATTCAACAAGAAACCAGGCCTTTCAGAGGAAGGTAGACTCTCAAAGTTTCCAAAAAGATTATACTCCTGCCTATAAGGCTAGAAGGAGGTAGGGTTGCTTTAAAATGAAGAAAATAACCCAACCCTTCACTAAGTTTCTTGTACACTGTTTCTGAACGGCATGTACCTGATGTCACTGAAACTTTTCATATACTATTCTAGTAAACTTACTTCTAATGGTGCTATAACTGAAAAAAGGCCATATTGTGAATCACAGTCTGCTCATTTTACTACAGCACATTTGTACATACATGGAAAGCTTCAGCCTTTTCCCCACACCGTGTTCTCATGTAAGTATAGCTGGAAACACAACATTAGGAACAGCTACCAGCTCACAGAAATCAAGAGGAAAGGTAGAAAAAAGACTCACAGAACTCCTGAGAACCATGGAGAGATTTATAACATGAATTGTATCTTAACTGAACAACTGAAGTTCCCAATCATAAACTCAATTTATTACTGGATATTTGTCTTTCTACTGGGAATCAAATAACTGACAACTATAGTCACCGTACAAACAGAAAATTAACTTAAAGACATTCACTGACATTTTTACCTTAGTTTAACATTAGGCAAAATGAGAAGAAAAAGGTTAATTCTTCACAAAACACTATCAACTGCCTAGGAATTATATAGTTCAGAATACAGCCCAGGGTCCTTTCATGTAATTTAGTTATTCGTCTACAGGGAGCATATTAGGAGAATTCAACTACGATCCAACGAAGATTCTGAATACACCTCTCTTTCCACTGACCATTCACAGACACACAAGAGGGCGAATGCTGTGCTTCTGCTGAAACCACCCAGTTCATTCTGATCAGCACACAGCCATGAGGAGGCTTTGCAGACACTTTACATTCTACAGCTAAATTCTGCACCTTTGCCTCCAAGTCAACAACAAAACTCTTCCTGACTCATACATCCAGCAAATTCATTTATTAATGTCAGAGACATTTATTTGAATCATACAAAGTTGCCTACGTGACTTTTCTTTAGATAGTTGACATTAAACACTTCCAAAATTTAGAGCAGGTCTAGAGGTCCCCATTAATATTGTTCCTTGGTTTTTAAACTAGACATTTAGTATTTGTGGCATTGCAATAGCGAATGCAGATTTAGAAAACGTGAAGAGACCTAGTTTCAGAAAAATACATTTACAGCTAATTCTTTCAGGTAGGGAAACAACTGACTTATAAGGTTCATGAATGGATTTTAATATCTGAACTTAAAATTATAAAGAAATGAGAAAATTAAAGTTTCTGAGCAACTTAGGAAAATGTAAGATCTACAGGGAAGTCAAACCTGTAAATATGAAATAGAATAATTTGCAACTGGTTTCTTTTTATATATAGTGTAGCTTTATATGAGATAGTACTATATGCATTCTGTTTATTATATAATATGCATACAATAATACATAATATAGAATATGTAGTCTATAACACTATATATTATGATGCATTGATTAATAATGCATATCATAATGTATAGAACAAATGATATATCATATATATACAATAATCATATACAATATTATTTATATTTATAGATAACATTTGTATACTATATATTTATATATTTATATTATATATCATAAATTTATAATACATTAATGCCTAATATCATACATTATACATGTCACACATTATAACATTAGATATAGTATCATAATCTAATGCATCACACAACACATATATTAGAATGTGTATTGTATTATATTAGAATGCATATTATATATTTTATTAGAATCTATATAATATATAGATTTATTTTAACCTGTATGAACCACTTATGTGTCAATTCTTTCCACATTCTGTTGGAGAATCTGGAGTTAGATTTGTATATGATCACTCCTGAGGAATTTATGGTAGGTAGCAAGAAGTTATTTCTTTGAAAATAATTTTGAAATATAATCTGAAAATGACAAAGTAGCCTTAACTGCTTGTCATAATCAAAGCACTGGCTGTTTTTCAACAAAAGTCAAATTGGAATGTATTTCTGTTCTCTGTGCAAAAAAATCATGTTATTACAGCCCAACTCAACTTATTTCTACAAAGAAACATAGCAGTCACAGAAAAAGAGCAATTATAAAAAAGAATGCAAAATAAAACTACACGGTATACAAACTCACGTCAACGTGAAGCCAGAGGCCATACTTTTCACAGATATCAGCAATTTTATCCAGAGGATCAAATGCTCCCAGCACTGTTGTGCCCGCTGTAGCACAGACAAGAAATGGTGCTGACCCCTGCAACAGGAATCAGAACAAAATTGTCATTTGCAGTGCTCATTTCCTCCAGTATATCAGCAGAGCTAAAGTAAGAGGGTCTAGGAATGTAGCATAAAAATGCGACATTCTACATTTTAGTTTCCCAGCAGAAGGTACTGCACTTAAAAGTGCTGACTTTCCATTTCCAGTTAACACCATCTCAGGGCAGGCTTCAGCAGCCTCAGACTGTTTTGACAGATGCTAGTTTTGTCAAGATCAAAACATACCAGATATTTGACACGTCTCTTTATATACAGATTTTAATTTCTCAGTCTTCCACATTTTACTACTGTATTTGCTGCCATTCTGCCAACTAAAATAAAGCTACTAGTTCAGCCAGCAGACTACCCATGCAAGGAAAGGCCTCATCCCCCGAGGGGTTCCACCTGCCTTGTCCCTACAATGTCCCTAATTCTCTGTCTGGTGAAGAGGAACCTTCAGTTAGGGAACATGATTTGCCCTGGGCAGCACTGGCACATACAATAACTGGAACAGTCTCCCTACCTGCCCCCAGTGCCTGGCCTGCAGCAAACTGCCGTTCTCTTGATCCTACTCCTGTCTAAAAAAACAGGAAGGGCTGTAGACAGTAACAGAACTAAAGGACAGAGTCTGCTGGAAATCTCAGGCAGTCTTAAACTTAGAAAATTGGGATAGGAGACTCTTTTGCCAGGTTGCAGTCTCAAGATAACCACCACAAGCCACCCATTTTGGTTTCAGGGGCTTTGCTCATTGCTTTCCCATTCAACTAAGTACCAGAGTTGCAATTATGACAGTAGACTAGGCTACATATACCAGCTGGTACCTACCCTTGCAGATGTATTCCCCTATGCCTACTCAGGAGCAGAAAATGAAACAATGAAAAGAAAGGGTGGAGTTTGAAATAATTTCATGAAATTGAGGGTATCAGCCCTAGCAATGACTATGCAGTCTCTCTTCCGAGTAAATATGTACTGAAGAAACAGTTCTGCACGCTTCAGCATCTGGCCCACAGCATGCTAACACAGTTACTAAAGAGGGACTATGGTGGTTTTAAATTGTAGAATTTGGAATCCCTGGAGTTCATGTGCAGTGAATCAAGTCTCTCAGATGACGTAAATCTCTCTGCTGATGTAACTCAATGTGGCTTCACTGAAATCAGACATCAGATGAAAAATCTAACTCTACCTCAGTCTTTTATGTATCTTCACTTCAACTGAAATGTTAAAATCTGAAAATTAAAAAAAAAAATTGTCACTGTTCTTCAAAAATCTGATTTGTTACCTGGCATGCAAACAGCCAATCTCACAAACGAAGCTGAGACTTTGATTTTATCATCGAGTTGCACAAGTCTGGGTGCTCAGTGGCTTTCCACTGATCAAGCGCACCCAACCAGAGCCTTCACAATCAATCTATTACAAAAGTTACAAAGTGAATACATATCAAGTACTTCCCTCTACAAATGACTTGTCATCACACAAGTTTTGCTACCGTGCATATTCAGTGAGGCAGGGGCTGCTCTAAGGATACTTCCCCTGCCCCGTGTTTCTCTGCCAAATTGGCAACCTTGATGTCAAGGCCTGATTTAATATGTCCTTCTTTAGTCCAGATGCCCAAGACATCCTTACATCAGATTATGAATGCTTTACCTTTTACTTATCACAAGTTCTACTATTTTATTTAGCATAAACAATAGTTAGCCCTTTACTTACTATCAAGGTGTTCAGAGCACACACATTTGCAACGTTGCCACTTGATTCATGTTTACACTCTGACAGTTTTATACTTCTTTAACAATGCAGAGGACAGTTAGAATGGTACATAATTACGATTTATTTATATTTTAAATTTTGTGTACATATTTCTTAAGCAGGGAAAACCTTGAAATGAATTTAAATTAATCCCATACAGACATGAAGAATTACCAGCCTATAATTAACTTCTTGGTCATTCATTCATTCCTAGTGCAACATACCACAGAAGTCAATCAAATTTGCAAACCAGCCTGAAGCTCAAGTACAAAACACTTGCAAGTAAGGCAAAGATGTATCTGCTGCACTTAGTTTCTGTCAAGATTCTCAGCAATTTTCTCCCAGAGCTACATCAAAGATACCTCAGCTGGTAGTAGGTAACATGACTGAAAATGGAGACAAGTCTAGCATCTCTACAAATTCTAAAGATTGTTACCATTACATTTTTACCACTAAGACGGGAATTAAATTTTTGTTCTTTTTGACAATATAATTAATCTCCCTGATTAAATTCTCTCAATAGAGGCCTAAGAGTCTTGGTATTCATAGTCAGTGATCATTTTGTACTCGTATCACTAGAAAATACATCCTCTGCTGTCTTGAGATATTTGACTATTTACTGTAATTCACTGAACTGCCCTGTAAAAGTTGTAAAGCAGCACTTTATCAAGGACTGGCACACTTACTGAAGGTCTGATGAAATGAAAACCTTCCAATATATCTGTAACTTCCATTAAAATTTAAGTGAAATAGTGTTCTTCTGTAAGCAGCGCATTGTAATACAAAACATTTTTAATTGCAGAGGATCATACTGAGGTTGAGCTTTTTAAAAAAATCATAAATGCCACAGGATTTCTTTGAAATAACCATTACATTTATTATTACATCAACAAACAAGACTTCTGGTTTTGCAAGAACAAAGAGTTCATTCTCCTCTCAGTCTGCTTTCTCTTCCTCCATTTCATTTCAGTTCTTTATTTCCCCAGCTGGCTCAAATGAATAAAGCACAGGTTTTCTTCCACAGATAATGCAAAGTACAGAAAGAGGCAAGCGAGTTATCTAGGTCATTAGGGCCAGCATGTATCAAAAATGATGCTATCTAGCATGAAACTCAAAGAGGAGATGGCTGTTTGGCAAACATCTATTATATCTAAATCAGGTCATAGCAAAAACTGTTGTGTATGACAGGATAGCACTGCCTTGGCTTTTCTATCAGCCAAAATGTAGGTTTCCAAATGTAGGATTCCATGGTAGGAAGCATCCACACCCGCGGACACTGCACTAGGTCCTTGGTATTCACAGGTCATGTGCTAAGGGCTGAGCCCAGAATTCTACTACTTTCATGCACAAACTCAAACTGAGAAATACGGTGAGCTAAACAAGTCAAAAGAAGATGCTCTGTGCCACAGAATTCACATTCAGTCCTCCAAGCTTTCTAAAATAAATTGACTATAGTGAGCGCTGTCTGACAGGCTGTGGGAACGTACGTTAATGTTGTCCAAATACACACATCAGTACATTTCCAAATGCTAGCCTTTGACTGTTGACTCAGTGAAGCCCCTGGGGTAAAAGAGGCAGAACCATGTGACAATACTAGCAAGGACCAAATTTAGCAGTCATAAATTATATGATAGTTTTGGAGACTAAGCCACATGTTACAGTTCTTGCTTATTGCAGTGGATAGAGCAATAGCTGCTGTAATTAACTGAAAAACCTACAATTTACATTTACCATTTAAGAAAAATAAATACTGCATCCATTTATAAAAGGGTCAAGAGCAAAAGAAATTCTAGAAGCTATGTGCTAAATACTTCAGAGCAGCACTATACTCAGGACTTCTACTACTAGTAATTCCATACTGTGTTATTTTTCTCACTCATTACAGTGCAGCACCTAGAAATCTTGGCTTGTCACACAAGTTTGTGACAGACTCTACCTGTAGGAAAGACACTGGTACATTAACTGCCATATTTTTAAGATTTCACTCACTCGTAGTTTTCTTTCCTTTCACTCAGACACAAGCACACAGTCTGCATACAGTCCTCCTCTCTCCTTCATGCTCGCTCCCCCTCTCACCTCTTTCCTGGCCCGTTGGACTTGTATCTCCAGTTCCTCAGGTATCATCTTACCTCTAAGGGACACAGATTTAAAACTTTTTCAGTTACATTCAAATAGGTTGGTTATGTACAGCACTGCTGTATTTTAAAAAGGCTCAGAGACCACAGCTGTGGCTTTTGCTTGCTAACCTTTCATCTGTTTTGATGAAGCAAACATTCTCCGTACCAATACCCAGGAAGGAAGCTGCCTTCTTCATGGAGTAATGACACTATAAATGAAAGAGGCATGAAAAGAAGTGAGTACACAATTAAGAAAAAAAATCCTTAGCATAGGGAAATTAACTTAATAGCAGCTAGTCAGGACAACAGTATATCCTAACACAAAAAAGCAAATCAAAAAAGCAAATTGACAAAGCTACACAGCAGCAACACTACTTTGTATTTAATAATTAGTGACACACATTGAACTCTGGTTCAAAGACAAAGAAGGTGTGTACCATGTTTAAATCGTGGGCTGAAAAAAACAAGATTGATTCCATATTGTTATTTTGAAGTTGGTCCTTCATTAGAGTGAAAAAACCAGATTTTTCAAGCGTCATCAGGGAAGAACTATTGTTTCAAAACATTTTAATAGGACTGAGTCAAAAGCGTCAATGAGTCTAAGAGTTAGAAAATGCACAATAAAGTCCAAAGGCTACTGAACTCAACAGCCTAGCAGCAACCTATAGGTATGAAAGTCCCAAAAGCACTGCTCCTTGGAAACAGGACTCTTAATTAGGATGTATCTTATGGTACAACCAAAGCCTCTATCACTCCTTGTGCTTTCTCTAAATTTTTTATCTAAACATCCGCTGCTGACCTCTGCCAGAGACAGGATACCATGCAATACTGACCCTTGGCCTAAATCAGCAACTCTGTAAATAGATAGAATCAAGGAGCTCCAGTCTCAAGACTTACTAAAGCCTTTAGATATGGTACAACTGGGACTTCAAAAGCTTTCAAAGCCCTAACTCTGCAAAAGGAACTGAAAATCTTGGTGTTTAGATAGAAAGGTTGTTCACACGAGTGTGGCTCTTAGAAGCCATTACTAAAGTAGTTAGACTTTAGACAGGACTTAGCACACCTTCAGAAGTTAATACGGATTTTGCAAAAGGTTCCAGTTTGGACCAGCCTGCATTTTCCAGAAAATGAAGTTACTATTTCAGCAAAGAATTTCAGCCAGGCATTCAAAGGCATTTTTGAATGATTATAGATACACATAGATACAAAATTCTCATTTTGCACTGAATAAGGTACTTAAGTGTATGAAACCCATGAAGTGAGCGTAAAAGAGGCAGTACCTTCACCTGCTCAAAGGGCATTAGAAATGGGTGTTTACTCAATCATAATGTGGCAAAATGGCTCTGATGAGGATACTCAAGCCTACAGTCCATTCTGTACTTTTTACAAGCTTTTTTCCAGTTAAGTAAATATTCAAGGTATATCTTACTGTATTTCCACCATTCAACTCTATAAGGACCTGCTCTACTGAGGATACAGTTATTCCAACATAAGGATATTTTGCCTTATTCTAGAATAAATCTACGCTGATCTTGGCTTAATTAATCTTCAAGATTAGCCTGGGAATTCAAGATACAGTACTCTTCTTAATCTGAAGACTTTTTCAGATGTCAAAACCACTCTGAACAACCTGCAGCATGCCAAACGCCTACCAACGCAAACCAATTGAGTCAGTTTTGAGAGTGTGCACTATCCTATGGGACTACATAGTTCTTTGCAGAATCAAGACCATGCAATCTTATCACTGCATCCAAGATTATCACTGTTCTCAGAAAATAAATTTGACTCTTTTTCATATTATTACTGAAGAGTTAAAATAATGCACACTCCAGCAACTGTGAAGATGTCTAGAATTGTTACTTCTCATACAGGACGTGAAGCCAGGTGGTTAATTAATTCCATTTTCTTCCAGAGAGTTCACATAAATGCAGTTACTGCAAACATAATTACGAAAAATGTACAACATTTTAATGTGTGGGTATGAATATATTAAGGGTATTAAAGCCTGTCACGCTTATTTTGATGAGACGGATCATCTCAAAGGGCTCTTTCTTTTTGACAAAAAGGTTTCCCCTACCACCACCCACTTTTTAAATAAAGGCATACAAAGACACTACCTGAACCATCAGGTAATTTTAAGAAAGCCTAAATTTCACACACAGAATAACCAGGTTGGAAGAGACCCACCAGATCATCGAGTCCAACCATTCCTATCAAACACTAGACCATGCCCCTCAGCACCTCGTCCACCCGTGCCTTAAACACCTCCAGGGAAGGTGAATCAATCACCTCCCTGGGCAGCCTCTGCCAGTGCCCAATGACCCTTTCTGTGAAAATTTTTTTCCTAATGTCCAGCCTAAATCTCCCCTGGCGGAGCTTGAGGCCATTTCCTCTTGTCCTGTCCCACAAAGCATTTAGGGCTCATTCATTTAAACTGTTACAAGAATAATAACATACATAGGTGGATAATTAGTCTTACATTGCATCAAATTACATCAGTAATGGTAATAATGGTTGTAGAGTGCCCCTGTGTTGTTCAATAGAAGTTTGGAGATATTTTCAACTGATTACTGAATCACTTTATATACAAGTTCCTCCATTACTGACTTCTATCCATTAGGTTCAGATGAAAGGTATGAATCACCAGGAATACACGGACTGCTCAAAACTGAGAAAGCAGTAGACCTGCAAATTCAGTATACTAGTAAGCAGGCAATCACTAAACTATGTGGTTTATGGTATGGGAGACTGGAAGAAAGATAAAAGAGGCTTGAGCACCTGAGAGTTTATAACAAAAAGCAGAGTGAAAGAGAAGAACAAAAGGAATACAAAAACAAAACAAGCTCCAAGATACATTTTTTTTTGCTTACACAAGTACTTCTGTGCCTCTTGGAAAATTTTGTTAGATCTTCAGTAGGATAGAAAATGGGCAAGACTACTGCATAGACTTGGAATATGCTTTCTTTGTGAAACAGAAGCTGTCTTTTAGTTACATTGATTGAAAACATACAAGAATTTCTTTTTTTTCTCTACTATTATTACTAGAAACCATTATGCTAAATTATACCGCATCATTTTAAGAAAAAAATATACCAGAGAAAACTTAGCAGCTCCAGTCACAACAGTGCCAACTAATTAAATTGTTCATAGTTCCCTTTCCAAAAAGAAGGAAAGAAATATCCATACAAAAGGTATTATTTGTCTCTTCATTATAAGCAGTTTCAAATAATAATTTTAGATACTGCGCATTCAGATGACTTTTACTATGTCCTTTGCAGTTCTGAATGTTTGGACACATTATTAAATCTGTGGCTGTTCATATTAAGAAATGCATGCCTTTGAGCACAAGGTCAAACTGAAACAGTGCATTTAAGATGTGCTGCTGTACTATTTTAACTCTAGCTAGATATAGTTTTTGTTTCCCAATAACATTTCCAAAGACAAGGTACTTTCCCCTTGTGCTCATTAAAACAGAAGATAAATTTGTATTTTCTTGATTTTGAAAGGCTTCCTAGAAACATGATTGCATAAAGCAATTATATTATTATGAGATTGTTTTATTACTCATTTTTGTCTGTTGTAATTTCAACCAGGGACAACATGGTGAGTTAATGTTGTGTTCTCTCACTTTATTACTTTCATGATCAAGTTGCACTGGGGAGGAATTGAGTTTCATTGCATCTAAAAAACTGCTCATATCAGCATGCACATTTAAACTACTTACACATCCCCATCTATCCTCAGTTACCTCAAACTTAGCAGATTTCTTCCTTTCAGATCAATGCAATACATTCTTGGGTCAGAATAAAGTTCAGACGGGAATTCAAATAGCAAAAAGTGATAAAAAGGTAGCCCAATGTCTATAATTACAACTGTAGTCAGCTCCTACAGAACCACAAGTCATGTCTCAAGGAAGTGGGATACAGTTTTCTCATAGCATTCTGCTTCGGACACCGTCAGCCTCTGGCCAGGACAGGCGCACACTCTCCTGGGTGGAAAACTGGTGGGATGGCCGGGCCCAGAGAGTGGTGGGAAATGGAGTTAACTCCAGCTGGAGGCCAGTGACAAGTGGGGTTCCCCAGGGCTCAGTGCTGGGTCCAGCCCTGTTCAATGTCTTTATCAATGACCTGGATGAAGGCATCAAGTGCTCCCTTAGCAAGTTTGCAGACAACACTAAGCTGGGTGGAAGTGTCGATCTGCTGGAGGGTCAGGAGGCTCTGCAAAGGGACCTGAACAGGCTGGACTGCTGGGCAGAGTCCAATGGGATGAGGTTTAACAAGGCCAAATGCCGGGTCCTGCACTTGGGGCACAACAACCCTGTGCAGTGCTACAGACTAGGAGAAGCCTGGCTGGAAAGCTGCCTGGAGGAGAAGGACCTGGGGGTGTTGGTTGACAACCGACTGAACATGAGCCAGCAGTGTGCCCAGGTAGCCAAGAAGGCATCTTGGCCTGTATCAGAAACTGCGTGACCAGCAGGGCCAGGGAGGATATTCTCCCTCTGTACTCAGCACTGGTGAGACCGCTCCTTGAATCCTGTGTTCAGTTCTGGGCCCCTCACCACAAGAAGGATGTTGAGGCTCTGGAGCGAGTCCAGAGAAGAGCCATAAAGCTGGTGAAGGGGCTGGAGAACAGGCCTTACGAGGAGTGACTGAGAGAGCTGCGGTTGTTTAGCCTGGAGAGGAGAAAGCTGAGGGGAGACCTTATTGCTCTCTACAGCTACCTGAAGGGAGGTTGTGGAGAGGAGGGAGCTGGCCTCTTCTCCCAAGTGACAGAGGACAGGACAAGGGGGAATAGCCTCAAGCTCCGCCAGGGGAGGTTCAGGCTTGACATCAGAAAAAAAATTTTCACAGAAAGGGTCATTAGGCAATGGAACAGTCTGCCCAGGGAGGTGGTTGACTCGCCTTCCCTGGAGGTGTTTAAGGTGCAGGTGGATGAGGTACTTAGGGGCATGGTTTAGAGATTGGTGGGAATGGTTGGACTCGACGATCCGGCAAGTCTCTTCCAACCTGGTGATTCTATGATTACTTCTGTACTACTGCTACTATCTCAAGAGGAAACACTCTGTAACGGTCCAGCAAGAAGCATGTTCATTGTGTATCACCATTGTTTTAAGTACCCAAGCATTCTACTTGAAGGAACAAGGAGCCTTTCACAGACTTTCACGTTATCCAAGAACATACAAAAAATACACAGCCTCAGATCAAATAAAATTAAGTCACCGACAAGTCCATGCCTTCCCCAGCTCTACAACAAGGCAACTCTTTTAGTCTGCCAAGTGCTAGACTAAAACTTTGAGATTTGGCAACTCAAAGCAAAAATAATTTCATTTAAACACAGTGTTGAAGCCAAGCCCTCAAATGACTTTGCTTTGAGCAGCCATGTGTTTTGACTCCTTATCAATACTTTTAGTTCATTATAGTCTCCTGACTTCTCCATGCCAATACTGTTTGCCTGACTCACATCAAAGATAAACACACGCTGTTAACATCTCCAGGATAATTTTTTTTAATCATTTGCTTCTCCAGGTAGCTCTTCAGTAAAGGATACAAAATAAAAACAAATTTAAAAAAACTAGGATTGTGTGACACAAGTACTCCTCTTCAGCATGGGCCATTTATTACATATATTCTCAATATGGCATTTCTGAACTAAACAGTATTCTAAAAGATGATATAACTTGGAGTCTAATACAGGTGAATCTAAAAATAGATGTATATAAACACGCACATCTCCCTCATAACCATGAATAAACACTAGAAATACTGGATCATAGCCACATAATCAACTACTAAAAGCAGCAATTTTAAGGCAAGTGATTACCGAGTACTAAAGACATCATTGTTTTAGGAATCAAGCAAAGTATTAGAGATCAAGAGCATTGCCTTACAAATAACTTAAAAATTTATTTTTCCTGGTCAGTTCTATGTTTTGTGGATACAGTCTTCTGGTGAAGCAAGTACATAATACACTTACTCTTTTGTCATGAAATCAAATGTTTTGCAGTACAAGGGTATAAATTTCAGTTGCATCTTGCAATGAAATATAAAATTTACTTGCTAAAATTCCTACATGCATCACTTCAAAAGCATTAACAGAACATGTTTTAACCTAATTCTTTACTCCTTAGTTATTTTTAAGATTCAATGTGATAGATTAAGTATGAACTGGCACGTTGTATCACATACATACTTTTCAGGAAGAAAAAAACACTAGATATATTTGCACTGGGGGGAAAAAATATCTCTTTATTTAGGTAATTTGGAGTCCTTTCAAAAATACATGTGCTGTCTTAGGCAACTTATGCAACGCCTTGATCCCTTGGGCCTCTTCAAAATAAGCCTCTTGTCTATTTACACTACAAACTGTTAGGAGCATAAACTTAAGAGCTAAAATTTTTCTAGGACTATATACTTCCTACTACAACAAAGTTCTTGCTTCCATTGGGGCCTTTATAAAGTGGAATCAGAATTAATAACAACTTTGTACTAATCAAATTATAAACTCTTAAAATCAGAAGGAGAGATGAGATAAAAACCTCAACAAGTTAGCTTCAGAATAAATGTATGAATATAACTCGATTTCCCACAAGCAGTTTGGATATATATTATTCAAAAACTATAAAACTAGCCATATATTTTAAATTATTTAAAGAACTCTCTAAAGAACCAGAGGGTTTTTCTAAAATGCTTTATGATTTGGTTCTGTACTACAACCAATCAGCATTTAGACACACGGCAGAGTGGGAGCCACAGAGAGCAATCTCACAAGTCCACAAATGTTCAGCTCAGTACATACTAAACCTGCAGAAAAGAACTTTGACACCCAAAACCTACCTATGGTTCCTGTTAGATTTTATGCTATGGGAAACCAAATGCTGCAGACTTCCACAACACACCATATGGATTCTGCTACAGGTTGGCCCATGTGCAACCTATTCTTGAATCAGCAATTTCCAAGAGCAAGAACATCTGCCTTTGTTTTCTGAAAGCAAGGAAGCTTCTACAGGGACTACTCCACTCAGCTCCAATATTCCACATCATATACTGATGACAAATTTATTGTACCAACTCCCCACCAGATATGCAATTGGTATAATTTTGCAGCCATTTAAAAATGAAGTTCAAAAAGGTTTTTTTTGTTTCATGTTTACCTCATCTGAGGTGAACAGGACTAGTCTTGGCAAACCCGAAAGCCCTTTTTCCTTTATATCAGGACAAAATTTGTATCTTGCTAAGTTCATAGCATACATATTAGAAACAGAGCCACCTGCAGAAAGAAACATAGAAATATCACATTAGTGACAGTCCTAGTACCTGTCCCTGCATTTGAGTGCTTGACCTATTAGGGAAAAAAAATAACAATATAGTTAGCCTACAGATGCATCCATCATAGCTCATTTCCTCCCCAAAAGCCTACAGACATAAAATGAACCAAGGGTTCTGCAGCTTGCACAGAAAGACAGGATGTTTCAGTGCTCTTTGGGGATATTTTTGAAGACTAAGAACTGTAGCCAAACAGTCCTCTCCAACAGAGAATACCCTACAAGAGCTCCTTTCCACTCTACACTGAAGCACCGCCCACTCAGCTGCCTGCACAAAGCTCAGCTGTGGCTGTCTAGGAGATTTCTTGGGAAATGAGGCTTCTTCAATGAGGGGAGAGAAAACAACAAAACAAACAAACAAACAACCACAGTGGGTGGTAACTGGAAGATCTACAAGGTAAGATCCAGAGGGGTTTTATTCACTTAAAGGAACAAAATCAAAATGGTAAGGAAAACCTTTACATAAAACTAGCATAAAAAGTACAATTCGTTTATCACTGACAGGATCTCAGTAAACTTTAATCAAGCAATTCTGCCATATAAGCAAGGATTCCACAAGAAATACCTATCAAATGCGATGTGAAGAAAATGTATGCCATTAATACATTTTTCTAAAAATTTTAGGGGACTTTCTTTTTTTTTTTATTATTCTACTACTCACATGTAGGCTAGAATTTCCAACTTTGTTTCGGTCTGGCAGAGTGGAAGAGTGGTGTAAATCCATTTACTCATTTAATTTCTCTTCTGACCCCCAAATTAGACAGAAAAGTTCCACATCTAGCCCAATAATTTGTGGAATAATATCATTATGTTTCATTATTTCAATACAGTGGGCTGGTATGCTGCTTTACCCAACATCTGAAAACCATCGGTTACCATGGGTTATCAAGAAGTTTAAGAAATAATGGCTTGGCTGGTCTTATAACATTTAAAAAAGAACTATCAAATGCAAGGAGTTAAGATAATGACATTCCTACTAAGATAAACTAAAGCAGGATACAAGATCAGTGCCCTCAGGCACCACTGGTTGGTGTCTAGCACGTAAATCAGCTCCTTGTTTCTTATCAAATAATTTCACTCAGTGTAATCAAGTTGTTGGCATTGTTGTTAATAATGTCATGAAGGGCATCCTTTATAAACAATTATTTTCCACATTATTATATTTAACACAGAACTGTTTTCATTTATTCACTGATGAGATTCACAGAATTATTACTAGAAACACAAGATAAGCCTGGATTAAACAGTTGTATGTGTGCAACACTGGATTTTTTTGTGTGCATTTTCAAATATTCTACACGAATTCAATATTCATGGGATTACTGGTATTAGTTGGCTTATAATGACTCAGCTTGAAATCTAAACTGTTCCTACCTGGATTAAATATACCGTCCCCTTCTTTCCAGCCTATGAACTCAATCATTTTCTTGATGACTGCTTCTTCCACCAAAAGAAACACAGGGGATACTTCATACGTATACCTGAACAAAAATAATAGCATCATGATTGGTATTAAGACTACAGAACTCCTGTCACAGGATATTGCTAAAACTAGACAAAGTTTCTCATGCTTTTGTCTAATCTATCAGAAGCTGACCACCAACAGCAGCAGAATCTCTAAACTAAAATTACTATGCATCAGACCCACTAGAGCAATTACTTAGTTTCTGACAGCATCACATTGACACTTCCACTCAAAGTAATACATCAGTTTGCTTTCAATATAGGTCACACACTTAAATTTCAGCTATAATGATCTACTGCATGCAACAATTAATTTTTTTTTTTTAGGTTTTACATTTGCAAGTAAACAGTAGACAGGTAACCACTTGCATTCAATTCTACAGAATTTTTCAAGGAAATGAACGACTGAATAAGTCTCTTAATTCATTTTTACACACTAAAACCCAAAAAGTATAGGTTTAAAAGCACTGAAAAACAAAGATCTCTCCTCTTAAGCTGTACCTCGCAAACTAGAAAAAGGCCTAATGAGCTTAGTCAAGTTTCTGGTGAGTTATTCAGCCAGACTGTTTTCTCTCCCCACATTTTGCACATTTCCTACCTCCCCTGTAACACTGAAAACAGAAATCAGAAGGAGGGAGGAGAATCTATTATTCTGAAATGCATGCTAATTCATCAAGAGGACAAAGACAGACACTTACACACTTGGGTTCAGTGCTTCTGTAATGAAACGAGCCACTAACGAGTAATAATCTGTTCCAGCATACAGCTGATTGAAAAATCTTGGGTGACCTGAAAATACAGATGAAAAGCAGTGACAGCATATATATGAAAAGAAAATATATCACATGTTCTCTCAGCTGAATGTTGATCACTGTAAACTGCAATTCACTTCATCATTCTCTCAGTATTTTCTGGACTTGCTGTCCTTTCTTAGGTTAGGCAATACTTTGAAAGTAAATTTAATAAACACTTTCAGGCCCCAAAACAAGGTTTGAGAGATGGAAGCAGTGCACAAAACGAATGTGGGTTGCTCACAAGTTTTAAATCAAAAAAAAGGAAAGGGATGACTAATGTGTACACACAGTGTTTTTTAACAGTAGTCTTGAGAGGCCACAATGGATGTTCAGCCGAATCTTGCTAAGCAGAATACAAGAACCTGCCAGTCCCAGGCAGCTGTGCCTGTGCTCCCTTCAAAGTCTCAGTAATGATAGAGTGAGGCAGTATAACAGCTTGAAAAAACGTGCTGCAAACTTAAAATTACAAGGTCAGTGTTTACCAGCTTGAAATGCTGAGATATAACTAATTATGAGCAAAGTCTATACTACTGCTGACTATAAAAAACACTTCAGCAGTGGAATCATCACCTAAATTTTAATCCACAGCATAGCACTTTTACATGCAAAACCACGTAAACCATATAGCTCCATTTACATTATATCTAAGGATTCAATAAATGTTTATACTTATATTAAAGACTATTTGCACAGCATATTTTTATAAGCAATATCCGTTCTAAGGTGACATAGTGTAACAAATCAAAATCTAAAGGTAATTTGCAAAAGTAAGATAAATAGAACACCTTCCAGTAACTCAGTAATTATATATGCATATTATTAGTGTACCCCTGTAGATCAGTAATGCTACTTTTCTATGGTTTTCAAAGGCATGCACTCACTCTTAAATTTATTTTATGGTTTTGCTATGTAGCACTACCAGGAAACATGCTCTGGAAATGCACAGCTAACTATCTCAAATATCCTTCTCACTTTCCAAAACACAGCCTAAGCTATGCCACATCTGAAATGCTGAGCTACGGATCCACAGCACTATCTCCTGAACAGATGTTCATCCCTTTTCACTAGGATTGAATTATATTACACATGCTGCAGAAAGGCTAGCTATAGAGAACTAATCCTGCAGAGATGTGGTAAACTGTCTCTGAAACACTGCAGGCTCTCTCCTCACAGTGTCTGGAATAGGAATTACTGCCTATCAGCAAATTAACACCCAATAAGACTGTTGCACAAAAAGAACAACAGTAAATGCAGTGTAATCATCACTAAGGATGTATGTGGGCAATGATGGTGAATCCAATCCTCACCACTCAGACAGAAGAGAAATCACATCCAGTGGTCTTTCATCTGCCTGTTTTGTTAGAACATTACATCACACCCCTCTAGGTGACTTTCACAGACTTCAAAATGACAGAATCTACCAGTAATGTCAATGGCACCACAGGAGCTAGTTTTCAATTAATTTGCTATGATTACACATTTTAGTCAAACCTATAGTGACCAACATTCAGTCAAAGAACTGAAACACAGATAAATGTTTGCATACTTATACAGACAGGCAGAGAACAAACATTCATGTCCCCAGTTCCCTGAAAGGTAACAGAACTCTGTAAACATTATCCTGTCTTCCTAGGTTAGCATACAAAATGACGCATTCCTACTGGTTTTGACGCTGTATTGTATAACATCCCGGCAGAGCTGCAAGAGTTTCTGATTAGATTCTCCAGTGTCCTTCATTTCCAGGTCAAGAATCTGCTTCAGTGCTTCAGGTGCCTGCCATTCACAAACCTAACGATAGGGAAGAGGGAAACAGCAGCAGTCAACGGGTTAGCCTACAAGAGGAGGTTGTAGAATTACCAGGTAAGCACCAACTTCAGCACTGTTTTCACAAAACTGCCCATCGCAGTGCAGCATGCTACCAGAAAACATCTCTGAAACAGCTGTTGTGGAATCTTGGGTTTGTGTCTCAGGTATTCCTTGACCATAAAAAAATGGAACAGAAAAGGCCAGAAGGAGGAAAAGATTTGGAGGAGTATAAGGTGTGCCTGTTGGAAGGCAGGGATGTAGAAAACCAGCCTCAAGTCTGCAAAACAAACAGTCTTGCTCACAGCTTGTGTATTCTAGCTAGGAGCAAGAGACCTGCACGTAAATTTCTGTCCTTAGCTGAGGATTGCAATCACAGCATTTTCAGATACTCCTCTGCCAAAGAGTAGAAGCAATCTGTGCATGACCAAAGGCAAGTATGCTCCATTTTCAGCTCCTCTCCCCATATACCCTCTTAAGCAGGGGTTCTGTGAAACCCATACTAATTTCAATGTTGCCTCTCCACAGTGCTACCATGTCCACAGTTCCTCCTTCTTGAATACCAACACCCTTTAGGAGCAACAAATAATTCCCCTCACAGCAAACAGGGAAAACACTGCACCCGTTTGTCAACTCAATGAAAGTGACCATTGTACTCCAAGATGAAAAAACTCATTATATTCTAGCACATATGTATGCTAATTATGTTATAGAGAGGTTTTATAATACAATCTTTCTTAATTTGGAAAGCTGTCTTTTTATTTCAGAGCCAGGCACAGACTAGAAGCAATTCTGAGGCTACTTAAAATGCAATAAAATACAGCTCAGAAAAAAATTGATCTATGCTTCATTATCTTTGTTACAAATTCTCAGCACTCTATGGCTTTACCTTTTCTGTGACATCATCAGCTTTCTGGATGATTTCTTCCATTATAATCTTACAGGCCTCTTCCACAAACTTCTCCCCTGCTTTAGAGTCCATTATTGGACCATTTAGGATAACCCCATCCACCAAAACAGCATTCTTCTTCTGGAGCATCTCCTGTTTGCAAACACCAACTGTAAGATAAATAACTTGCCATTAAAGCATAGCCTGAACAACTGAATCATAAATGGAAAAAATACTCTTTCATTGCTGAAGGTTTAGTCATCCTAAGGAAAAAATTTACATCAATTTTTCACATGTACAAACATCTTAGATTTTGGTGGAAGAACCTTTACAGACCAAAACCCCAATGCATTACTTTAAACATAGACTGTTATTATGTAAGTAATAATGGTCTACTATATGGTACCTACTTCTTTCTGTAGCGTACAAAAGCATGCAAGGCACCTTCTAAACTTCCAGCTTCATTTCCCGTTTATTTATTCTACTCCTTCCCACCAGCCAGTCCTATTGCTCTGAGACCTCTGCATCCTTTGCAAAGTGTTTTACTAACCCACACTCCATAAAGATAAAACCTTTTGAGATTGTTGTCAATATCGCCTACCTGTATTTCTCTCCTTTCTGCCCTCATTCTATTAAGTGCTCTTGGTCACTAATTACGGTAATTTGCTGTGCAGATCATACTGTTTATTCACTTCAACAATGACCTCTTTCCTTCCCCCCACTTTTAGCCACAAGATGTACTCTCTGGATGTGTTCCATAAACAAATTACCATTTTCTCCCCTACATTACTTCTGAAAGTACATTCAAGATGCTTATAAGATACTGGCCAACAGTGGCAATGACGTATCTATTTCATGTATTGATTTCATATGGCAAGATCAGGAGTCCAGTTTTAATCAACATGAGGACAAAGATGAAAGTGAGACATTTGGAGATACTGAAGGAACAGACATTTGAAACAGTATAGCGTTGAAAGGAGAAGCTGCAACTGCCACATTCAAATTATCTAGGTTACAGACAGCATCTGTTCACTGATCTCACCTTAGAATAGTCAGGACCTATGAAGCCAGGCAGCATTGCCTTGAAGAATACTTCAGCTACAGTGAGGATGGTGGAAGAGTAAACATGTACAACGGAGAAAGTTATAAACAACTTAATTGTCTACTTTACTTTTTGATCAAGTTACAAAGTAGGAAAAAACCCAGCTTTTTCAGAGGTCTAAACAAACAACTGAATTTCCAGAAGACTGCCAGACACTGCAGTCTAACACATTTATCATACTTATCATTTCTCATGCGCAGGAGGGTATAGAAGAACAAAAACACTGCCTAGAAAGGTGCATGACTTCGAGGTCCATCGATTGAAAGAAACTCTGTCAATCTCATGAGCTTTTATTTACAAATTACTCGGAAAAGCTATTTGGTTTGCTTTCACTTACCAGGAGAGATGACAAACAAGACCATATTCTAACATACATTGGAATCTCAGGCTTCCCATAACACTGATGACAAAAGTGACACACCCTACATTTCTAGAATTACTTCTATTTTTAATCCAAAGTAGCTACACACTAAATTTTGCTGAATAGTGTAGCCTTCAGCACATTGTTATAGGAGAGGTATAAAGATTCTTGGGGGACAGACACAGAACAGGCAGGTAAACAGTATTACATCCTCAACAGGCAAAGAAGGAAAATCACAGACTTCAAAAACATCAATTCTCATCATGCTTCCTAGCACACCGCAGCAGAGGGACTATACAGAAACTGCAGCTTTGAAAGTCTTAGAAGTTTCTCTCTGAAAACACAACCTAGTGGGTCAACTTTACAAGACTTAACACACCAGGTGCTAACATGGTATTGGAAAGCATCAGGTCTTTAGGCAGACAAAACAGACTACTTCTGGATTGAATTTTTTTTATTATATTTGATGCATGAACAGCTGCCTTAAGTACTAGCCAGAGTTTAACATAAACACACACACACACAAAAAAAGCAATCTCAGTCTCAATATCATGTGGAAATGCTACCATCTCCATATATGTTAAATGTGTTTTGTTTCTACGGAAAAGAGGACCGGATCTAAAAAAACTATATGGGAGATAAATATCTACCACAGATCACAGATCTTGATCCTTCCTTTGGTTACAAAGAAAAGACAGTCAAGCAATAGAACTCACTAACTCTTTTTTTCTTCTGCTCTGTCTCTCAGGTCTCTGCTAGAACCAGCGCTGTGCAAAAGCCTTGTTGGTAACTCTATTGGCCCTATTTCTGACACTTTAGCACAGAGATGCAATACTAATACTTCCAAGACTTTACACCGATCTCTTCCAGGGATTCTGTGAAAATGAAAAAGCAGAATTTTACTTTTTCCACCAGATCTTTAGTGTCCAGGTGATGGTTCTAACAACAGCTCCCTATTTGAAGCACGTCTGTTCACCTCTAGAGACAGTTTTACAGTCTCCATAGGGCACTTTGTGGAGACTGAGGATGAAGATATCTTCTGGAAAATGGGCAATAGTCTACACCTAGTCCAAACAGATTCTGAGTTGAGCACAGACTATGAAAGAGAAAGGCAAAGCAGAAGGGTCAGAAAGAAGGAAAAGAAAAGAGCCTTCATTTCAACTGCAGTTTACCTGTGTAAGGCTCCAGCAGAGTTCAGGACTTAGCCCACATTATATTTCATGAAACAACACACCTTGCAAGTACTTACCACTTTCTCAAAAATTTTTTGGTTGTCACTTACCATTTCAATCTGAACTTGCTGAGCTGTATCATACCATAAGCCTACTACTGGAAATCAATAGCAACAACTATTTCACAATCAAGCACCAAACAGATATTTTTTGAGGTAAAGGGCTTCAGCTTTTGCAAACCACTATTGGATATGAATACTATTCTCATCCCTCATGATTTTACTGCAAATCCTGTAATAATTAATCTTCTACTTATAACTGCCTGACTTCTAGAGTTCTTATCAGAATTCTAAACTCTTCTCTACTGAAAAATAAATGTTTCCTCTTTGTTGCAGTAAAAACCTTGAAAAAGAAAACAAATTAGATTACCAAAGTCTGAATTTCCATAACTTTTTTTATTATTACTACTTTTTTTAGAAGATCCTATGACATATTTATTATGTTTTGGATGACTGAGCCTCCAGAAAGATATGAAGTTCATTTTTTATGTCACAGTACTCAAGTTAAATAGCATGCCTTTAACACCTTTTCAGAGCTCAGCATCCACGCTAAGAAACACACACACAATCTTTATGAGCTGATAATTCTCATTGTCTCTGTGAAATAAAGAAAAATTTAGAAGTGTCATACCTCAAATGCTCAAAACATTATTTTTCTAAGAATCTGGGGCCTTTTACATACTTGTCATACACACACTTGACTGAGCTAAGGGAATGCACTCCACATGGAACCCACTCATAGGAACAGCATCTTGTCACATATACCATTTCTGTTTTCAAACATGACAGACAAACAATCTAGAGATGTGGCTGCAATAAATACATTATTTGCCATTTAAGCATACAGAAACAGACTCCCAGAAAGTATATCAAATGTAATTTCAGCCAAATGCCTCAGCTTGAAACAGAACTAAAACTTCACCAAATGGAAGTGTTTTAAATTTGAATTAAGGATTATTGACTGTTCAAGATATCCTTTGGCAAAAGAGAAGACTTGATCCTCCTCCAGTTGAAGGCAAGTGGGCATTTAGCCATCAGCTTCAGCAGCAGCAGAATCAAGTTCATAATTCTCACATTTCATCCTGAATGAAATATTCTAATACAGAAGCCTAAGGATTTCCAAACAGCATTTCATTTTTATGATCAATATTCTCTTCTCAGCATAAAAAATAAATTGGAGCTGAAATAACATGCAAAAAAATAAACATTTTTTCAGAAGTTTCTATATCTTTATGTAAACACTACTAAGTATTTTTAAAGCTGCATCTGTGTTTCCATAAACATATACAGACACTTTCTCTGCTAATTCTTGCACTACAAAAAGAAACTGGAGCCTCATACTTGGCACATTCTGACAACATTTTGGAGAGTAGAATAAATGGCCAGGAAGATTTACTGCTCACAAGGAAAAGGAAGAAACAGCAGGGGGTGGCTGAGGAAGAGTAGCTTGTGCTTGAATGCCAGAGTCAAATACTGTTCAATTTACACTGTTCTAGCACCACAGACCATTACAGTCAATGCAAAATGCTGCCTTTGACCAAAAACTGATTTCTGCTCTGAAACAAATGCAATACTACTTGCCAGCTTGAATTGGAAACAGATTTTAAATTACTCGTCCTGTATGATCTAGCCATGGTTCTTCCTTCAGAAGACCTCAGTATTTTCTTTCAGTGCATCCAGCAAAAGAAAACAAGTGAACTTCATTGTTAAGACTCCACATGACTGTGTTTAAGGGGTTACTGCGGTGCCATGTCATGTATCAAGGTAATAAACCAAAATCCTTCCCCATGCTATACACTGTCCCTTGGCATACATAATGTTTAAAGACAATTCTGTTTCTTTAATCACTCTTTTCTTTACATCTGTGACTGAGGTAAACCCACATCAGTTTTAAGGCAATATACACTGTACTACACTCTCCTGTAGGTTTATGGACCAGGTCTGTGGACAAGGAACAAATTGGGTGCTTCCCTCTGAAAGGTCTGCAACAGCCCCTCCTGCACACTGGAATCCTCAAATGTGAAAATGCAAACATGACCTTTATAGAGTAGGACCAGAGATAAACAACAGTGTTTGTGTCCAGGCTCAAAGGGTCCTCAATAAAGTCTTTGAGCACATTGCTAGCACTGAACAGCAACAGCACAAAAGGGTCCTGTTCTCCATCTCACACCTGAATTTCCCATTCTGAAAGGAAAGGTTGGGAGGAGAGAGAGAAATCTGGAGAGGAGCCCCAGTGATGAATATCTGACAGGGAATGCAAGGTCCATGCTAGGAGACAGGTTCTGCTTTCACAGATGGTTCCAGAGTCATGAGGGGGCCCCCTTATTAAGCTGAATGTTCTTCACATGTTGTGCCCATTCACTGTGTGCCAAGCACTTGCCATACGTAACTGCACTAGGAAAAAGAAAAACAAAACACAACACACAAGCAGATAAAAATTAAAAAAGAAGAATCAGGAATTTTTACACAGCCAAACCTCAGGAACTGATGTTAATGTTTAATAATGACTTCTTAGTGCTCTGACCAACTAACTACAGGAATGATTCATGCTGTAACATTTCCAGTTAGAAGAAAGGCTGTGGAGAATTGGAATTCAGCTTGATGAGAAACTGAGAAATGGTAGATGCCAACTATGAACTGGAAATCCCAACTCCCTGACCCTATTAAGATTCTCTCAACTCACATGTTCTAATTTTTAATATCTACCGACAGTGTAGGGAGCATCCGAGAAACAAAGTGGTTTTTATTTTAATTAGAAGTTGCACATTGATAATGAACATGTAACGAACGTTCCTTTTTCTAGGGAAAAATTAATATATTTGCAACATCCAAATCAATCACAGGGACTGTGCATGGGATAGCCAAGTTAACTTCAGGAGAATCACTTCAGACAAAAGGGATAAATACATGTGTGATCTATATTGAATATAAAGGGTCCCCACGCTATCTTTTTTTTTCCAGCAGAAAGCAGTGAAGTGAAAATACAATTGTTTGGGTTTTTTCCCAAATGGAAGTCCTGCAACTTGATTTAAGAGAGTGTATGACAGCCTGTAATTTCATGCAAGAACTATATTTTTGGGCATAACAAAAACAACTTTTAATTCCACTCTTTCAAAAATCAGCTAAGAAAGCAATAATTTACTAAAACTGAGTTTTCTGGGATTCAATACAAGTTAAAATGGAAAAATAGACTGAAAATCTAAATTTAATTTTAGCAAGTTTTATCTCTACATTCAATTTACAGTCAAAACAACTTTCTTCCTCTCAACTTTTCTTAATATCATAACCAATTCCATATTTTCTGTTTCTTAGAAAGGATTTTCAATTGCTGCTCACCAATTTATGTCTTACAACACCATTCTGAGATACACCCTTAGTTACTAACATGGGGAAGCTAGTGAATCACTAGCTAGGGAAGCTAGTAAATCGGGATATAACATTACAGCCCACTAGGTCCTCTGAACTAGTTCCAATGCAGATGTTCATAATTTATGAGCACATTACGTACAGCAAAGGAGTTAATCCACTTTCAAAATGGAGAAAGGTGCCTTGTACAGACCATTATAAAGTTGCTGCTCAGATCAGCAGAAACCAGTGTTTGCAGCTGATGGACCCAGTCACTTCAGATCACACCTGCCTTGCTTTTCCTATGTGGTTTTCAGAAACTACTCCTGAGCTGCAAGAAGCCAAGCTGCCAGGTGAAAATACAGTGGCAAGTGCCGTCTGAAGACACCAGCAGTCCTTTTCAAGGGCAGCAGCCTGGATGATGCCTGGTAGAAGCACAGATCTGACCATGCTACAGATGCTACAGCTCACCAATGAGATCCTGTGATTTCTGCCCCAGCGAGGCAGCTGAATGAAGACCAAACAGAATCCTCACACTACCTGCAATGACATTGCACCCAGGATCCCAGTCTTTCATTTTTCCTCTAGGGAATCTAGAAGATGGGTAACGTATTTTGTTGGGAGTTCTTTTGACCATGCCAAAACTTTCATCAGTCATTTGAGATCAGCAGCAGCACTGCAACCAAATACCAAGTACATACAGCATTTGTTGCTTGCTCTTTCCCCTTCAGGCAGGTGTAAGAGGTTTTTAACATGACATATGGGCCCCAAAGGGGGCTCAGTAATCCCTGAACAATAGAGTAGGTCTGCTTGAGAAAAATTAGTTTGAGAAGCTCAATGAGAGACAAGCTGTCCTGCAGTGCATCTAGCAGAGGGATGCCAAGCCACTGACGAGACAACCTTTCTTGTTGAAACCCTGACATTTGCCAATGGATAAAATCATATTTATGAGGCTTTTCAGCTTACATAAGGTGAGATGTGACAAAGGGCAGGGACATCAAAGCTTTAAAGCCAAAAGCTCTTCCAAATTGTCTAGATTTTACCGGCTACTTTGCAGAGTTATTGCTACTTCACTGACAAAAGACCTTGATCACTAAGAACCACTCTCCTCATCCTATTTATGGCACTGAAAAACATGGGTTCCAGTGACTTTTTCTTTAGACACATCACTATTTGCTGACTTTTGACAAGTTTTTCATTACAAAAACAAAAACCAAGATCACATACGCTCAAAGAGTAAGAGTTGGACATACATATATTTGAACCAGGTCAAAGTCATCTTTTGTTACCCTTAGGGTAGCCCCGGTAACACTTAAAGCAGAAACAATCTCCACTGACACGTACCCAGGAACAACCATCTGCCTTTTAAATTTATTAGTCCCTCATTGCACGTGTTTAAATCCCATTAACGTTAAAATAAGATAACTTGTGTACAGAGATGGGAGAATAAAAATCGAGGGGTGTGGGGTGTGAGAAATGGCCCCAATCTAGCCATGTCCTGCTGAGTATCCTTGAGCTATCAATGCTGTACAAAAAACTACCTCCAAAAACCTCTACAGTTTGTGACATGGGACAAAGCAAAAAAAGGCCACAAGAAACTTAAATTTTGATTCTGCAAAGCCTGAAAAGGTAGTTTCTGTAAATGTCTGCGATTAGCATTAAGACTGAATATCCCAAATCTGACTGCAGCACTGCAGGAAGTCAGAGAAATACAGACACGTACTTCAATGCATCCATTTTTCTGTGTCTCAAACATGTAATAAATATCCATAGGAATACAAATGGTCTTTATAGATGCAGGCTGCTTAAAATAATCAAGGGCAGTAAAATTAAGGCATATGAAATCTAAACTGTTTAATAGGCAACAACAGCTGAATCAGTATGCAACAAGATCTCCCAGTGCATTAAAAAGTGACAATTCTTGGTTATATAAATGACAGCTTGAAAGATGCTTTAATCAAGAAAGAAAAATTATTTATTGAACTTCTCAAATGTCAAATTAGGCTTCTTCACTAAACATTCATTAACTGCCACGCAAATTCTTATTAATTTAAAGCACAATGAATGCACTCACGCAGAATGGCTTTATTTGATGATTTTATTTCTTGCAAACCCATGTTTCCCCTTCTCTGATGATGTGGTACTAGCATAGATCCTAGTGTTTTTTTTTATCAGATTAGATTTTAAGACACTGGAGAGATCCACAGTGACTGAACATGAGCCAGCAGTGTGCCCAGGTGGCCAAGAAGGCCAATGGCATCTTGGCTTGTATCAGAAACTGCATGACCAGCAGGTCCAGGGAGGTTATTCTCCCCCTGTACTCGGCACTGGTGAGACCGCACCTCAAGTACTGTGTTCAGTTCTGGGCCCCTCACCACAAGAAGGATGTTGAGGCTCTGGAGCGAGTCCAGAGAAGAGCAACAAAGCTGGTGGAGGGGCTGGAGAACAGGCCTTACGAGGAGCAGCTGAGAGAGCTGGGGGTGTTTAGCCTGGAGAAGAGGAGGCTGAGAGGAGACCTCATTGCTCTCTACAACTACCTGAAAGGAGATTGTAGAGAGGAGGGTGTTGGCCTCTTCTCCCAAGTGACAGGGGCCAGGACAAGAGGAAATGGCCTCAAGCTCCACCAGGGGAGGTTTAGGCTGAATATTAGGAAAAAGTTTTCACAGAGAGAGTCACTGGGCACTGGAACAGGCTGCCCAGGGAGGTGGTTGAGTCACCTTCCCTGGAGGTGTTTAAAGGACCGATGGACGAGATGCTGAGGGACATGGTTTAGTGTTTGATAGGAATGGTTGGCCTCCATACGGTGGGTCTCTGGTGATTCTGATTCTATCCCTCTGCTCTGACCAAAACACTAAACCAAGCATCACATTACCAGAGCCTTAAAGTCACTCTAGCTTCCAGGATGTTTTGCCATGCTTCACATTACACCTGTTTGAGACGGCAACACAGCAACACCTTACATGAAATAAATGCTTGCTGACTCACCTCACCCGTCTGCTGGCAGATGCAAACCACATAACACCCCAAACTTAACATGCACACACTGAGCAGCCAGCAATACCAAAGCTACAAAGCAGCATATTGCATAAATGGTGGCTGATCCTTTCCTCTTGTGGTTTCCGGCTCTGACTCTGTTTGCTGCACTTGATGAGCTAGTAATAACTTGCTCGAGACTCTGCTTAATAGACTCAGCCTTTATATCCCACAAGGGAACATCTCACCTACTTCTTCTCCAAACACAGAAGTCTCCAGGCTTTCCCCCTGCCAAAACAACCTTGGAAAGCTACCCTGATGCCAAGAGACTGAAGGATATATGCAGTCAAGACCCATTTCTGCACCTAGGAATAGGAATCTACAACTTGGTCCCTACTCACACACGGGATTTGGCTCTTTTTTGTGTTAGTGGAGGCATAGCCTAAAGAATCCCGTTACCCATCCCTGCAGTCAGTAAAGATGTCCTTGCAGCTGTGGTGATGAGAGAAATTAGACTCAATTACCAACAAGCCAGATGAACTTCACAAGCGCTTACTTTCAGATACATTAAGTATGTTAAAAATCAAACTCAAGAGTGCTCCTGCTGCATTCACAGCCACAGCAGTCACTGCAAGGGTAACACTATGCACTGGGAAATGCAAACTGGTATTCACAGCAACTGTGTCCACTTTGCCAGTTGGTCCTGTTGTGCAAAGCAAACAGTGTTGCTGCTCCAACAGGCAAGTGTCCTTCAGTCTTTGTCTCCCAGACATCTTCCCATACAACATTAAAAAGATCCATCCAAGAGCACATAAAATCAGCACTGAAAGGAGAAAGACTGCACGTACCAGACCAGAAAGATCTGGTTCTAAGCGTGGATGCACACTTGCTAGGAAAAAAAAAAAGCTTTCAAGAAACCCCTTACACCTCAAGAACTCAAGCCTTCTTTCTCCAATGGCTCTTGAATAAAGAGCAAAACCTTTCCCAAGATCCCAAATCACCTAAATCCAGAAATAATCAGATTACAGTCAACATCCTCAGCAAAGAATACAGTGCAGCTCAAGTCCCTTCACCAACCCACTGACGTCAAGAGAAAACACAACAAACCACCAAATGTAAAGGGAGGAGGGGACAGGGAGACGATCATAGTTGAAGGGAACGCTGGCATCTTGGTCTTAGCAACCACTAGCAGCTTATCTCTGGTGTCATGGAGTCTCCCTCCCTCAAGATATTCAAAACCTGCTTGGACATGACGCTAACAACCTGCTCTAGGTGAACCTGCTTTAGCAGGGAGGTTGCACTCCAGAGGTCCCTTCCAGACCCTACTATTGTGTGATTCTGTACTGTCTTGGCAGAGGATCATAAGACAAGCTGCATCTGATGGGAATCACTTTTGGAGCTGCTGCCACTCATACAGTAATGCTGCGGCTGCTGCTTGTGCACTCTAGAACATACCACCTGCATACTAGAGTTGTGACATAACTTTACAAAGCTCATTCAATTTACAGCAAATTAAGAAAAGGGGAATCATTGTCCTTAAGTATTAATTTTCTGGAGTTCTTTCAATTTCAAATACATTATTTTTGTTTAGAGATTTTCCACCAATAGAGCACTAACAACTTAGATCACCCATGAATGCAAGAGACAGAACTTTTGGAGACAAGCTAGGAGACTCCCAGCCTGGAAACAAAAGTTTGTTTAGTGTCTCATCCATGCTTAGTGTAGAACTAAAAGAAACCTGTTGGATCCCAAGCCTTTTTGACTGTTTTCATAAGAGATTCCCAATCTGGAATACATGGAAAAACTCTTATCAAGAATATTGATCTTGTGGGAGGGGGGCAATGCCATCTGCAAATACTTTTACTATTTTCTGGCTCAGCAACCAGCCTCCACCCACAAGATCAAGGAATTTCTCATTTCTTAATCTTGTAAACGCTGGCATATGAAAAGCCTAAGTGTTCCACAATTTAGTCTCTTCTAATTTTCCAAGATTCTACAGGAGTTTCATTATTGTATTAGCCATAGGTCTTCCATGTTCCTAACATTCATAAACATAAAGTGAGCTTCTATTTTTCATTGTATAACGATGCAAGGCCTTCCTGTCAGTGAAGTAACCAAGTTAATTTGATAGTATATTTATAAAACAGGATTAACTTCTCCCTTCCTGACACCTTTACCTCCCAAGCAAACTACCTTGCAAAAAAAAATTTAAAAAAATTAAAAACTAAAAATAAAAACCTAAAAATTAAAAAATAAAACTAAAAAATAAAATACACCAGTCTTTAAAGATAATTTATTTCAATAAAAATACTGTTCTGCATACCATCTCTGGCAGCATTCAAAACCAGACTGGATGAGGCTTTGAGCAACCTGATTGTTGTGGAAGGTGTCCCTGCCCAATGCTGGGGGGTTGGAACTGGATGATCCTTAAGGTCCCTTCCAACCCAAGCCATTCTATGATTCCGTGACCTTTGAGGTCCATTCCAACCCAAACCATTCCATGATCTTTAAGGTCCATTCCAAACCAACCCATTCTATTATTCTATGATCTTTAAGGTTCACTCCAACCGTAACCATTCTATGATTCTATGATCTTTAAGGTTCACTCCAACCATAACCATTCTATGATTCTATGATCTTTAAGGTCCCTTCCATCCCAAACCATTCTATGATCTTTAAGGTCCTTCCAACCCAAACCATACACAATTCCATGATCTTTGAGGTCCATTGCAACCCTAACCCTTCTACGATCCTTAAGGTCTATTCCAACCCAAATCATTCCATGATCTTTAAGGCCCTTCCAAACCAAACCATTCCACAATTCTTTGATCTTTAAGGTCCTTCCAACCCAAACCATACACAATTCCATGATCTTTGAGGTCCATTGCAACCCTAACCCTTCTACGATCCTTAAGGTCTATTCCAACCCAAATCATTCCATGATCTTTAAGGCCCTTCCAAACCAAACCATTCCACAATTCTTTGATCTTTAAGGTCCCTTCCAACCCAAACAATACATGATTCTATGATCTTTGAGGTCCATTGCAACCCTAACCCTTCTATGATCCTTAAGGTCTATTCCAACCCAAATCATTCCGTGATCTTTAAGGACCCTTCCAACCCAAACCATTCTACAATTCTATGATCTTTAAGGTCCCTTCCCAACTCAATCAATTCTACGATTTTTAAGGTCCCTTGTAACCTGAACCATTCTATGATTCCATGATCTTTAAGGTCCCTTCCAACACAAAGCCTTCTGTGATCTTTAAGATCCCTTCCAAACCAAATCATTCTATGACCCTTAAAGGCCCCTTCCATCCCAAACCATTCTATGATCTTTAAGGTCCATTTCAACCCAAACCATTCCACGATCTTTAAGGTCCATTCCAACCCAAACCATTCCATGATCTTTAAGGTCCATTCCGACCCAAACCATTCCACGATCTTTAAGGTCCATTCCAACCCAAACCATTCCATGATCTTTAAGGTCCATTCCGACCCAAACCATTCCACGATCTTTAAGGTCCATTCCGACCCAAACCATTCCATGATCTTTAAGGTCCCTTCCCAACCCAATCCATTCTATGATATTTAAGGTCCCTTGTAACCTGAACCATTCTGTGATTCCATGATCTCTAAGGTCCCTTCCAATCCAAACCATTCTATGACCCTTAAGGTCCATTTCAAGCAAAAACATTCCATGATCTTTAAGGTCCATTTCAACCAAAACTACTCCATGATCTTTAGGGTCCCTTCCACCCCACAGCCCTCGATGACTCTACGATGCTTGTAACACGGATCGCTCCCCCTCTGCCTCACCCCGCTCCCTGCACCCTCCCTGCAGCCGGAGCTCTATTCCCGCCGCTCTCCCGCCGCCCTCCCCGCGCCCCCCGCCGCCCCGCACGCCGACACCGGCACCGCGAGGCCCTCGCAGCCCCGAGCGGCGCCCGGCGGGGAGCGAGGAAGGAGAAAGAGGCGGCTTTTACCCTCCATCTCGCCCTGGCGGTGGGGAGGCGCCTCCCCGCTGTGCCCCTGGCGGCTCCGAGCCGTCCTCTGCCGCCCGGCGCCTCTTTAATAGCCGGGAGCCGCTGGCCCTGAGCCAACCGCCTCCTCCGGAGCGGGGGGGGCAGCCAGAGCCCCGCCGGGGGCTGCCAGCCGGGGGTGCTGATCGTGGGAGCAGAGAACAGGGTGGGGTGGAAGGGACCTCAGCCATCATGGAGTCGTGGAATGGTTCAGGATGGAAGGGACCTTAAAGAGCGTAGAATCATGGAATAGCGCTGGCGGTGTTTAGCCTGGAGAAGAGGAGGCTGAGGGGAGACCTCATTGCTCTCTCCAACTCCCTGAAAGGAGGTTGTGGAGAGGAGGGAGCTGGGCTCTTCTCTCAGGTTACAGGGAACAGAACGAGAGGGAATGGCCTCGAGCTCCACCAGGGGAGGTTCAGGCTGGACATCAGGAAAAAAATTTCACATTAAGTGGCATTGGTCACTGGCAGAGGCTGCCCAGGGAGGGGGTTGAGTCACCTTCCCTGGAGGTGCTTAAAGGACGGGTGGATGAGGTGCTGAGGGACATGGTTTAGTCATTGATAGGAATGGTTGGACTTGATGATCCGGTGGGTCTTTTCCAACCTGGTGATTCTATGATTCTATGGTTTGGGTTGGAAATGATCTCAAAGATCATCCAGTTCCACGCCCTGCCATGGGCAGGGACACCTCCCACCAGATCAGGCTGCTCAAAGCCCCATCCATCCTGGCCTTGATCACTTCCAGGGACGGGGCATCAAGAGATTTCCTAGGCAACTTGTACCAGTGCCTTACCAACCTCATCATGAACAATTTCTTCATAATGTCTAAAGTAAATCTTCACTCTTCTAATTTAAACCCATTCCCCCTCATCCTGTCACTGCATGCCCTTTTAAAAGGTCTATCCCCATCTTTCTTGCAGCCCCTTCAGGTACTGGAAGCCACTCTGTGGTCTCCCCGGAGCCTTCTCCAAGCTGAACAATCCCAATTCTCTGCGCCTGTCCTCACAGCAGAGGTGCTCCAGCCCTTGGATCATCTTTATGACCCTTTTCTGTACCCGTTCCAACAGTTCCATCCCCTTGGGGGTTCGTTGCTGTTGCTGCATGTGGAAGTGTCTCAATAGCCTGACCTGGTGCCACAAAACCCTTGCTGAGCATGAGGGGCAGCAGCCTGTCCTACATGGTGCTGCTGCTGCCCATCACAGCCTGGCCTGGCCCTGCCAGCCCTGAAGGGCTGTTTTTTAAGACCTCCAAGTGACCTGTGACTGACCTGCTTATTCCAGTTTATTCCAGGACACCAGCCTCATTCAATGCAACCAAGGCCTTCTTAATTCTCATCCCTTCTTCTCCTTGTAATTCTTACCTTTTTAAAATAGAAATTAAACAAGCTTTCTCTTCAACAAAAGGCATTAGTAGTGTGGTCACAGGAGGGTCCGAAAGTGTCCAAAAATTAAATAGCAAAGACACTAAAACCTCATGTCTTCCGTTAAAATTCAGGCCTGATTAAAGTTTAGCAAAGATTTTTGGAAGCTGGTGAAATATTCAGGCGCAAATTAAACATATATTTACACATAGTATCCTAGTTGTCCTTGTTTGTGGGAAAACGAGTGCAGCCCTTTTCTAGCTTCAACTGCAGCCTCTACTAAGTCATTAATAACTTCTACAGCTTGCAGAAGGTAATTTTGTAGCCCAGTAGATATCCTACACAGCAAGAGATAAGTCTTTGAACCTAATTGTGATAGATAAGATGGTCATCACTAAATAAAAAGTTCATAGTTGCCAGGGGACAAGTGATCGTGGCCTGATTCCATTCATCATGGGTAAATGAAGGACAGCCCCAGCCAGAACTATGTATTTCTGCTGCTTCAAGAAAGCTAATTTCCACAAACTGAGAAAAACAGTAAGGAGAACTCACAAGGTGAAAAAAATTTAGTGAGACACCGAAAGAGAGGCTCTCTTAAAGCCTCTATTAAATGGGCAAAAGACTATGATTTTGCAGTCACAGAAGGCAGTAGCTTTCCCTTAGGAGATCAAAGGTGGCAGTTAGAAATAAAATGGAAAACAAAGAGTAATTATATAAATTATAGTTGCTTTAAAGTACAAGTTACAATATCAAAAATTGATAGCAGAAGTCAATAGGCAGGAAAAAAATCTGTGGTTGTAAGAGTTAGACAAATTATACGTTTTAAGTGTGTTAGGAATAAAAGAAAACCCAACAGTAATATCGGCCCACCAGTAGCTTGTAAGTGGGCTTGTGCTGATGTGAAAAATGTAAATATCTTCAATAAGTACTTCTATGCTACAAAAGAAACAATTAGTTGGATCTCAAAGGGACTATAAAGAACTGCTCCAGCCTGCTAGTAATTAAGAAAGATAGGCAGAATGACCATTCTTGTAGAAGCAAACTGAGATAACTTTTACTTCTATTTCCAGAATAGATACTCGGGCTCTTTCACATGTTTTAGTAAACTGTGGAATCTTTGTGAAATTCCAAAGGGGTGCTAGTTATACTAGTAGTCAAAAAACTGCAATTGAAATGGCAGGAAAATACAGGCCAACATCAGAACCCCCAAAAATAGTGGGAATCACAGATTTAATCTTTAAAGTTGTCAAAGAAAGGGATAATTCCACTCCTTTTTCCTGAAGAACAGATCAAATCAAACTTCACTAAATTCTTTCTTTGATGAGATTGCTTGTTTGCTAAATACATATTGATGATTTACTTTTAAGACAGTCTGAAAGAAAACATAGTAGCCTGTGATATCGTTAAAGCTCATGCAAAATTGACTAAGATCTGCCTAAATGATTGAGGACAAAAAGCAGTGACAGTAAGGAACCTTCACTGAACAGGTATGCTTCTGTGAAAGGGGGGCCACTTCTGAAAATGACACGAAAAGGAAAGAAATTATGAAGGTAATAAAGGACCAAGAAACTACGTGAAGTAGACTGAATTGTGTGGTAAGCTGGGCCTTGTCAAACAAAATACATTTACTATAACTAAATCCCTGTAACAACTGTGAAGGATTGTAGGTGCTGTATACTAAGAAGGAGATGGCACTTGCTGGAGAAGATTTAGGGTTGTAGTCACCAACTCATCATAAATGCTCACTCTGATATTGGTAGCGGAAAAGATTAATCTGTATCAGGAGAATAAGAAGTAGGGAAGATCATTTTATCTCTGGATATATCACTGAAGAGATCAGTCTTGTATACTGTGTTTCTGCCCATGTTTTGAAAAAAAATGTTGAAAAATTGTAGTGGGAGCAGATTAAGAGCTGAAAATGTGATTTAAGAATTGAAGAAAAATGCTGCTTAGTGAGACTTAAAGATCTCAATCTGTTTATCGTATCAAAAAGATTGACTTGATTACAGAATATAAGTACCTCTATGGAGAAAAAAAATAGTGAATTCTAAAGAGCTCTTTAATCTAGAGGAGAATGGCATAACAAGAAGTTGTGGCAGAAACTGAAGTCAGATGAATTCAAATCAAGCATACAGTTTTTCTTCTTAGGGTGACAATAGGGTTACTTCATTATTTCTTGTTATACTGAGTAAATATAAGAAGAGGTGGCTACTGGTAAGCATCTGCTCAAGATGGTATCCTTTGTCAACTGACTGCAATCACTCTGTATGAAAAACCTGACTATCCTGAATGTGTAGGATTTTAAATGATCACAGTACATGAGACATTCTTGGCAAGCAGAGCATGAAATATCAGAAGACAATCAACATTAGTCACCTATTTTCATTTGTCGGTGCATTAAGCTGACAAGATTTCAATTAATCTGGGTCACAAAGGGGCTCAGAGCAGCTTAAGGGAAAGCTGAAAGAAAGGGCAGAAGCATGAATCCATTAAAAACACTAGCCATCAAACTTAGGTAACATGATAATTAAACTGCAAGCTTTGAAACATTGGCAGACAAACCAGACAACTAATTCTATATGCACTATTACAGTAGTAAATATACATCAGTTTTAAATATTTATTGGTTTCTTGCCCAGCTTGTGCATAAATGAATTGAGTTACCTCACCTGAAGCTATGATCCCCCATAATGAGCCGTGGTATGCAATGAAGACTAAAAGGTTTGACACTGACAAGTAATACCTTCCTCTCTGAAAGTAGCCACGACCACACAACTGAATTGTGTTGTGCATAAACTATTGAGAGCTACATTTAAACATTAATGAACTAACATTCTTCTTAAATTGTTTCATTTACCAGAATGTGAACCTCCATCTTCTCTCTTCTGTTCACAGAGTTGGTATGGCAATATTCACCTCAGTGCCCTCTCTGTTCTTATCGCCTGTCCTCCTTCCTGAAGTTTGTTACAGGAAGACTCAACTTTTCCATCAAGTAAGGAACCTCCTCTAAACTGTGTAGAAAACTAATGGCCAAACTCAAATAGTTAAAACAGAACACTGGAATAACAATGCATTCCTTCCTTCCTGAAGGAAGAAAGAACAAAGTGGGAGAGGGATAATTCATATGGAGTTAGCATGAAAACTTTTTTTTTCAGTTCTGCTACCCCAAAATCCAACACAAGGGTGCTTTCCAAACAAGAAAACAATTTTATCCAGAAGATATTTAAAGATTTTGAAGTGCCTAATTTTGGTGTGCAAACCTTAACACCCTGTGGATGGTTATAACTTCTAGTACTTTAGAAAAATGTGAGGCTCTTTAAATGGTCTTAAAGATGGAAGCTTTCAAAATGACTAGGTACTTTTGCAAGTCTAACCTAGAAGCTTCATAGAGTAGCATCTTAGGTTTTTGTCTGTCTTTTCCCCAGGAGAAGTTGTGAGCTCCATTTTCAGAATCACAAAGAATTCCCAACTCCAAATGGTGTAAATAATAGATGCAGGATCCCTGCATTTGTGAAAATCAGATCCTGGGGCATTAATAATGAAAGTGTCATGTTTACCTCTGTTGGTTTCAACATCACCTATGGAACTCAAACGTTAGTAGTCAGATGCAGTTAACTGAGACAGGGAAGAAAAAGTATTAAGAGGTTGAAGGGCATTCGTTATCTTTTTGATGCTTAGAGGAATAATGTTGCTGTGCTACTGGAGGCCAACCAAAGGTGAACAGTGATCATTCTATACGGTATAGTGAAGAAGTAGTTAGGGTCTCAAGTTGCAGCATCCGATGCCTTCAAAGGAACAATATTACATTAGCTAGCTGGTGAGACACATTGCTCAGAACATCATGTCTCAAAACAACAAACCATCAGTAGGTGAGGCTTAGATTGTAAAGGCATCAGCAGACACCAAAGCCAGAAGAAGGAATACTGAATTCAAGCACCAAAATATGGCTACAGGACGCTATCTGGAGATTATGTTTTGCATATAGAGATGATCAAGTGTCATTCCCTTGAGACACATAGGCATCTTCAGATGTCCAAAGGTCACATACACTATGAAGATTCTAGGTGGAGGAAAGCACAGGGACCAGTTCACAAGGGGCAAAAACACCTGTATCCATAGGGGGCAGGGCAAGGACCTGTCAAATACCAAAACCCACTGCTGTCCCTGCTGATAGTGCCAGGGGCAGGATGAGTAGGAGCCAAGAGCAGCTTAAACAAGTCAGAGACATCCCAGCACTCTACCACAGGCCTGGGCTGGACATCTAGTTCAGGCTTGTGGCAACTTCATGTTGCTAGCTTTATCCCCACTTGCTGCTGCTGCTCAAACACAAGCTCACTCACTCAAATTGCTAGCAAGTGATTTGTAGTTAGATTAGATACCATTTGTAGTCAGATTAGATACGATGTTGTGTATTTACATCTATTAAATCACCTCTATATTTTTCTTGGAAAAAAAAACTGTAGCAGAATCCAGATAGGACTATTTGCCACCTTTGAACATGCAGCCTTTCCAGGCTGACTCTTGTTGAGTCAAGTCAATAACAATAATTACAGATATAACTGTTATTATTACCATGTTTAATAAAATAAGCCTCGCAACACACATTATTAGAGGATGGACTACCTAAGGTACTTGATCTCAAAATTGTAATACTATTTTTTAATAACTGATATATCTTGTATATACTCCTTTAATCAGCATTGGCAAATGAGGTCATGTCATATCCCTTCTCTAATGCTGACTTTGTTGTAAGGCAAAAGAATTTAAAACCTCCTAAGAGGAGCAACCTTGCAGCACGCTATTTCACCCATTATGTTATAAAGAAATATTTCCCTGGGATAGATATGTGCTCTAAGAAGGATCCCTGTGATAAAATAATGCTCTAACAAACCTCATTACTCACCTTTATGAAGTTACTTGCCCCTTCTGTAATTCAGAGGGATTAAATGACTCCTGCAAATTAAAAAAAAAAAGAAAGAAAAAAAAGGAAGATCAGCCAATTGGAGCAGGGCTTCTGTTTGCTATTTGATTCAGGCAGATAAAAGAGGGAGCAGAAGCAATAAAGAAATCACATTCAATAATTGTAACAAATAAATGAGGATATTTTAAATCTCAGATTCAGATTTTATCTTGAGATCACACTGATTACAGAGAAGTGCATACAGGCTTCATTCTTATGGTTCATAACATCGCCAAAATCTTGTGATAGCCATATGATTTGTGTTTGTCTGTTTCATTGTATTCTAGATAGAGAAGTCTAAGAAAAAATGGCTAATAAAAGCAAGGTGTTTCCATCCCTATCATGTGTCTATACTTGATGGTTTTTCAATAAACAAAAAAGATACTAGAAAGGTATATATCTTTTTAAAAAAAAAAAAATCAAGACTCTTAACATTCTATTTTAAACATAGAGAAAAGGAATCACAGAGGAGCAGTAGAAAAAATCGGAGAAACACCATATACTGCTCTACTGTGGTCACTGCAGCAAATGTGGGCATGGATGAGCTATCTTCAAACTAATGAGGTTGGATATCGCTAAAGAAGTAGCAGAAGTAACACAATGCTCAAGGCAAGCTGCAGGCTTTTCCTCAAGGCTGTGTATTTGGCACATGACCCACACAGAGCTACACACTGCTGCAGTCAGAGTGCTGTCATGCACAGGGCTATAACAGATGACTGTATGTGATGGCAGAACAGCCCAAAGATCAGTCCTTGGTTTATCTTGGAAGTTAGAAGACAAAATCCATGTATGAAGGTTACAAAAGTTGAAGATGCAATTATTAAAAAGACGAAGTTTCATTCATCAGTCTGTATCAATTAGACTCTCTCACAATGGCTCTTTTCCAGAATCTCTCAGAGGTATTTTTTAATCAGGCTTCCAGATATTCTTGACACAATAACCGCTGAAGAGCATGACAGTAGAGGTGATGAAGCAGAGAAGGGGCAAACTCTACACTTTCACATTTTGTAGTTTCAGGAGTCTTAAGAAAACCTTATATACCTGGTTTGCCACATAAAGTAGCTTGTGTGTGTGTTCCCCACCTCAAAAAACACCAGAACATAAAAACTAGGCATAAAAACTAGGAAATTTTGAGCAGGCTAAATATGTGCCATCCTGAAATACCTCTGCGGCAAAAGCTGTAATTGTCATATTAGCAAGCCAGAAAATAAAAGACATCAATAATTTTTCTAGACTCAGAATTCCTATTCTATGTAATCTGCAGCCACCAGAAGGTAGCTTGATCCCAAGAAATGCACCCAAACAGGTCTAGCACACTATTCAATTTAGAGCATTGTGGGGTACTGTTTGGAGGCAGAGACAGATACTGCAGAGTGTAAGTGGAACACATCTACACTGGTTTCCAGGTCATGTAACCATATTTAGTAAGGAGGGCTAATGCATGAGCTTCCTATCTCTGTAAACTTCAGGAAAGAATGAAGTTTATATCAATTCAAGATAGATTTTAGATGAATTCTTCCTTGTTGAAAAACAAGAATCATGGACCACATAACATTCAGAAGGATGCAAAACAGCAGGCAATTTCAGAACCATACTGAGCGACGTTATTTAGCAAAACAGAGCCTGTGGGTTCTGCAAATTATATGATTACAACGCGCACTTGCATGGCAAATGCAGAATTCTGTGTAGAGCATACACCAAGCATACTGAAACTAGATTTAGAGAGAATTCATATCTGATGTGACCTTGTACAGTTTCATTGCAGTGAATACTACATCCTGCATTTGTGCGAAGAGCTACTATGGCTAAACAAGTCTGAAGTAAAATGAAATCGACTGTATGCACAGACTGTAACACCCGATGTCATGGCTGGGGTGTAGTGACTAGGCATAGGCAAAAAGCTAACAGATGTCACCAGCCCACACCCAGTACAAAGTATTTTGTTAATCATAACATGTTTTAAATAATGTAAATACTGTATGTAGATTGAAGAACCAGTTTCAGTTAGGTGGCTTACTACTTCTCTGTCTTTCAGGAGAAATGCAGCAGGAAAGGACTAACTTCTTCAGGATAGCATTAGCTCTATAAAGCCAGAAGACACTTCTGACCTATGTCAGCTCTCACGATAGCAGAGGCAGGCGTTAGTAGTTCAATGGCCCTGTTTGTACACTGTTGGTTAAAAAGCAAAACTATGCCAAACCTTTTTATTGTGATAACTGGAAGCAGTTTTAGTATCTAGCTGACCCCTGCAAAAGGCAAAATGACTAGTTGCTTCCAATGGCCACACATTAAACTGCAATTCAAGTCTGTCCTGATGTGTCTGGGGTTTGTAGAGCTTTCACAACACTGAACTACATCATCGGCACAAAAAGGCAATGTATGCAACAAGCTGGCACTGCAAATTCAAGCTTAAGACCAAGAAACAAGAGATGATTGAGGGTTGGGCACAGAACAGTGCATATCGGTCATGTCTGCAAGTTGAGGTTTTTTTGCAGTTATCTCTCCAGTAACTGTTTTACAGTGAGGAAACGGGTTAGCTTGTGACAAAGTATCTTTTCTGAGATCAAAGGAGAAAAACAAGAAATATAAGCACCTCTCAGGACAAGAATTATGCTAAGCAGCTCACTCCTATTAGCATCTTCAACTCTTACATAACTTTTCAAGTCCTTATTGTTAGATTAAAGAAAACAGCTTTAATACAGAGAATAGAGTGTACAGAAAGGTCAAGTCAGTGCCAATATCTTGCTGAAAGGTACCTACTACACTCCTGAGAGAGCAAGGATCTGAACTCCCATCTCCTGCACCCTGTGTAATGCCCTGCACATGGAATACACTTCAGGGTTTGAGACTAAGAACGAGCCAGTAATTTAAAATTCTTACACCATAAAAAGAAATGAAAGCCCCAGCTCCTGACTAGGATAAAAGCTTATCTCTGTTTCTGTAACCCCTGGTTCTGCTTCTTGAGGACTAGAAAATACCCTTTCCCCAAAGGAGGCACTAATGAAAAGTATCAGCTGTTTCTGCTGATAGAGCTGAGACAAAGCTAGGACAGGTCTACATGAGGAAGGCAGTGATAACATAAGATGTGGTACTTAGTAAGTATAACACAACCTCTATTCTGCAGTAGAGTTTTGACATGGATACCTACAGACCTTTTGCAACATGATCTGTATATTAATAAAACAAGAAACTAGAGTTTGCAGTGTAGAAATGGCAGTGTGTAAACAAATGACAGAACAGAAGTTTGAATAACGGGGCCTTTTGACTGTTTTCAGCCACATTTTCACTTTGACAGAGACATTCACAACTGAATAGCTGAACTGGAGCCTGTGTGGTACTATTCCTGTGTGCTACTTTCACCATCAAACAATTTGGGAGCACTATGAGATATTAGGATTATGTGAACTGGTGTCTTGAAAACAGCAATTCAGTATTTTTGAGAATTTTGAGGGGAAGAAAATTAGAGGAAAAAACTTAGCTGCAAACTAAAAGTTATAACTTTACGGAAAAGTTTTGAAGTCCTGGATCTTTCAGTTATGTAGACTCGTTCATGAGGTGTGCTGCTATCAGGCTGTCCAGGCAGGAAAAATGATTTATTATTTTCAATATTTTTTTATTTAATCATTCAGAACTAATTTTCTCACGAGACACTCCCCATCCAAACTTTTAAGGCATTCTTTACAGAGATATCTTTTCTTGAGGAATGTCTGTATTTCACAGGTTAAAGACATGCAGACTGTGATTGCCCACTCAACCAGCTGTATTTGAAATAGTAGAGTTAACAACAAAGAAGAATACAAATACAAAGTCTTACTCTGTAGGTGTATCAGAAAGAAGGGTGCCAAATCAGTCACCATCAGTGCAAGGGAAAGAAATCAAAATTAACTTCCAAGTTGTTGTAGAAAAGATGCCAGTACCATTTTACAAATACACTGAACTTTAAGGAACATCTGACAAGTAAATAAACCTCAAATGTATAAATATCCATACTGTTAAAAATTAAGTGAAGTTAAAAAATAAGTGAAGTGAAAATGCATAATTTTAACATATTCTTTTAGTGCCTACTTACATAAAGCAATACAGAATCGTATATTACACATCTTAGGATAAAGATGTTAAATTATATACTTCACAAACAACTGTGCTCCATTAAAACCAGTTACATTCCCTCCTGAATCATAACTGTCTTCAACTGTATAATGTCAACAGCAATATAGAATCAAAATATCTAATTCTGGATCATCTGCTTTGCATTTTGCACAGAAGTAATCCGTTACAAACATTTGTGTAGACAAAGGTTTAGTGTCAGTGTAGAAGTTCAGACATAGAAAGACTAACACAATCACTGAAAGAGATTCTCTTACCATTGGTATTTAGAAGTGCTAAATCAGTAGCTCGAAGCAGCATACTGAGTTTTAAAATAGGGCTACTTGTATTGATATAGATAGTTCTCCTTAATCATGTAGCTATTTAAATCTTCATCAAAGGTCAGTCCCTATAGTTCATAACTTTTCAATAAAATTTCCAACATAAATTGGCCCTCTGTAGCAAAACCAGGTATCTCAGATTACTTCAGTTTTTTCAAGGTGACCCATTAAGGCTGTTTAATTTTCATTACAGAATCTGGCCATCAAAAGATATCACTGCTGTTATTTTTAACCCTTCTCTGTAAACACATGATTATATTCTTTAAGCCTAGTCCCTTGTTACTCACTAAATTTACAGTGGTAGAGTAGCAATAAGGACTTTTTCTCCAGTCTGGATGCTTTGGTTTCTTTTCAGAAGTCAAACATATTCTTGAGTGTTCTCAGGACTAGAATGAAGACAACAATCATGCCATTAGTTTTCAAGCAGAAACCTCTATTGATAGCAAACTGGATTTTTTGTTTAACAAATCTAGCCCTGAATATATTTTACACTTTATGCTTCCATTTTCTAAGAACCTAGTTTAAAATCCTGTTGCAGTAACTGAACTTAAAGTATCCAGAAGAATGGTCTCTTTTCTTTTTCTTTTCCAAATAAAGTGAAAATTCCTTTTGGAAGAAATACTTAAGTATCTGACCCAGCACAGAATCATTAGAAAAATCTCATGTTTTTAATTTTGTTACTCTGAGACTTTTAGCAGAATTCTAATTCTCACAACAATAAAAGTCAGACAGTAATTAGTTTTATAATAACGCAAGCTATCAAGAAGAGGAGAGAGCTAATTAGTATTTCTCCCTTACCAGTCCAAAAAAAAATCAATTCAGTAGAAAGGTTACAGCAAAATGGTAAATAACAGGACAGCATTCAGGGAATTTCCAGAATCTATTTAACACTAAAAAGAATATGGAAGATTTGATATATTAAGGCATTATAATACCAATCTTTGCCACCTTTTGGAAACTACACGTGAGACTTTCAAACGTTTGCAACTCAGAGCTTGATTTGTCTATTTAGAAAATATCTGGTGATTTATGTGCTGAAATGCCAGTTTCTGCCCCAGGACAATTTAACTACTAATGGACTCTTTCACAAGCCCCCTCTTTGCTGTGCCCTGCTCCAGAATGTTATGTAGAACCTCTTGGTGTAAAAAATGGGCTGAAGCTTCCACTTGATTTCTCTATTATGATGTCTGCACATATTCTTTCTTCTGTTTTGTTTGAAAGCTAGAAGAATATGGACCTTAGTGGTCTTGAAACCCCACAGGGTAATTTTAAGAGATAATGTCTATAATAAGGGGTCTCAAATGTAACCTGGTTTGACAGATTCCCATCTGGAGGGGTTTAATTTATAAAAATGCTTAGGAAAGCCTAGGTTTTCTATCTGATCCTTGCTACTATAGATAATCACAGTGAAAAAGAAGATAGACTCATATGGTGCCAACATAGGAAAGCCAAACAAGACTCCTGTGCTAGTCTCTAATCCCCTCTTTCTCCTTCACCTCACAGCAAAGTCTAATAGGAAAACAAACGAGAGTAAAAAGAAAGTAAGCTTATTTTCAGATCAATTTTTTTACAAGATTTGACAAGATTTCTGTCATAGTGGGTGATTGATCAACATGAGATGGGTCTGAAAATCTGTGTACAGTCATTTTCTAGTATGACTCACTATCACTATGTCCATAACTGATACTAATGAAGAACCTCCTTAGGTGTCTCAGAAGATAGAGGTGAGTGAGAAAACTGAATGGACATGGAGGATAAACAGCTGTCCAAGCCACGATGCATCTTGCTCAGGAATTGAGAATTAACCTGGTGACCAGGTTTGGAGCCAAAAATTATTTCAGAGCAGATTGGCAGGGAAGGTTTGGAAGGTTTTGGTCTCTGTCAGTAGCACGAGGCATTGTTTACTTTGTAAGATCTTCTAGACTTCTTTAGGGGATAAATTCCTAATACTTGAGAGTCTGAACACAATGGTAATGTCCCAGTCTCTTCTGCTCTTTTTCTGTGGTTTGGTGTACTTTTGTGGTTCTGCCTTTTGTATGTGATAATATCCGACTTGATGCTATTACAAGTTTGGGGGAAGTATTCTTTGGTTCCTGGGATATACACAGAGTAGTATTTCTGTTGACTTATCTGTATAAACATTTATCACAGGGCTGCCTGCTACTGCAAAGAATTAAGTTTGATGGCTGAGGTGCTTCCATCAAAGTCCCTGTTCCTTCTAAGTGACCATTCCAGTTTATGCATTAGCCAACTTAACGGGCAGCTTCCAGGAAGCATGCATGAAATCTGCCCTGCCTGGACAGTGAGAAGAAAACTAGACTGTCTCTAGAGCCATCAACACAACATAAGCTCAATACTGCTGTTAAAATAAACAACAAAAGTAGAGATTTCTTGGTCTGACTGCAGCTGCTGCTGCTTCCACCATCTCTTTTCTCACCCCAGGGAATCAAACTTCTAACTGTAGATATTTTCACAATACATCCTCCCACCTGGCTGCCTGATATATTTACACCAGACTTAAAACAACACAGGTTTTCCATCTATTTCTTTTTCTAGCTTATTGTAGTCTTTGGTCTGCTGATTTTAGTCCTTTCTCTCCTGAAATTTTTCTTCTTATTTTAGACATTTTTTTAATCTCAAACAACCTACTGTCATTGCCATGTACACAATTCCAGAGCCAACAGTAAAGAGCAGCGCTGAGAACAAATAGCATAATCAATGAGTTATCTAGATCCTGCCCAGAACCAGCTCAGGAATTACAAGGAGAAATGCTGTCCCCATATTAAGTCAAGAAAATTAATTACTATTAACTGTAACAGAGTCGGATTTTTCAGCCATGGTGACTAAATCTCCAAGTAAAGCACTTTATATTGAAGCTCCCTCTGTGACTACCACCAGAGGACCTGAAACAATTAGTAAGGTACTCGGAGGAAAATATGAAGACAAAAGTAAATTCACATTTATACACAAGCTCATACATACTCTTTCATCCATTCTCATTCTCCAGTCCATCAATATACCTGACCCACTTTCTAAAGCCCTGTTGTTGCAGATGTTGCTGACGCTGTTTCAGCTTATTGGAAAGATGCATTCATCAGAAAACTAATGCAATGCAGTGTCTTCTGTCAGGACCAGCTGGAATTATTGCTTACTTGGTCACCCCAAGGCATTCGTAATTGGAAGGCAGGAGATGTGTGTGCCAAGATAGGCTGTAAAAGACACACTTTATGCCAAAAGCAGGTTGAGAATGACTTTGTAAGTACAGCAAATGGTTTCATTTATACCTTAATGAAGGCAATTTTCTTGGATGTCATTTTCGTGGTTTGCATAGAAGCATTTCTGTTGCATAGAAGCTGTTCAGAAGGCTGGTCGGAAAAGTCCCATGGGAGGCGCTCCTTGAAGGCAAAGGTGTCCATGAGGGCTGGGCGCTCTTCAAGAAGGAACTCCTAGCAGCTCAGGAGAAAGCCGTCCCCAAGTTCCAGAAAAGTAGCCGGCGGGGTAAGAAACCAGCGTGGTTGAGTAGGGAGGTCCTAAGAGACATCAATAGGAAGAGGAGGGTCTATGACCTCTGGAGGAAGGGGCAGGCATCCCGGGTGGACTATAGGGAGGAAGTGAGAATGTGCAGGGAAAAAGTCAGGAGGGCTTAATAATAAGCTCCTCGCTCATATCTCTTCTTGGATAAGTAAAACTTACCTCCAAATGATCAAATATTACAAAGAAAAAATGAACCAAAAAACCATCCCACCTCCCCAGATATATTTCAAAAATATTATCAACTTCATTGTCAATCAGAAAATACTTTAACTGGAATTTTCTAACAAAAGATATGACCTGGAATTCCCAGAAACCTATGAAAACAGTACTGTCCTGTCAAAATATAAAAAAAAATTAACTCGATGAAAATAACGTAAGGAATGCTAATTAGGCCCATGCGTCTCTGTCCATCCATGACATGCCATGTGTTGAACTTCTGCTTCTTTCCTCTGCAGCTGAAAGAGTGGCATTTCTGACATCTGTTACTGGGCTGCACTGACCATTAAACAAATAGATGAGGTTACAAAAGACATATTTGTTAGGTCGTCTTATTACTGAGCTGGAAAAAATGCATCTTTAGGAATGAAGAGGAAGGCTTGTACCAAAGCATGGGATTATGACTACATGATCAGAATTGGACAGGACAGAGTGCCTCAAGACAAAAGCCTGAAAGGACTTGGATCAGAGCAGCAACATCCAAATGCACTGTTTCCATGGTAATAAACTATCTTGGTCCAAAAAAGCCACTTGGGATTCAAACTGGGGCAACACTTCTAAGGCAAAGGTGCCACGTGGTCATAATTTTTTTCCCTTACCCCACTTACACATCCATAGTCAAAGAACTTGACACCAATTCAAAGCCAGTGGAGTAAGTGTTCACAGTTTTTCTTCATGAAATTCCTTTACTATCGCTGGAAATGATTAGCCATTAGTAGCAAAGGTTCTTTTCCTTGCTGGTCAGCATTGTTGATAATTGTTGTTATTATGACCCTGCCATCACAGTGATCATCATTATAATATGCAACAATAGGACTTTAAATACCCAAGAAGTTCAATCTTAATAACTATATACTGTATCCTAAGCTGGGCCAGGCACCAATTTGTGTTCTGGTCCATTATCATCAATGCTATTTAGGTTTTAGCATGCTCGCAGTCCATTTCTCACTAACACTAACTCTCATTCTCCCACATCCTACCTGGGCTTAGTTTGGGGAATAGGATACTACTGGCATGTCCTTATTAAGCCATTTGGGCTCAATTATCATGTTCAAAGTGTGGAAAAGAATTTATCCATGTAAATATGAGCTTGGCTACATGATCTGCTCAAAGGCAGAGAATTCTCCCTGACCCATTTTATCCAGCATTGAAGACACTACCGTACACAATCTTTACAGTATGTGCAGCAGAGGCCTATCTTAAGGACAAATTGCCACACTAATTGGCACCTAGAAAGTCCTCTAGATGTCTTTTATGTTGAACCCATTGGTAGTAAGAATGGGAATTCAACCTTGGATGCATCTTAGACTTCACAGTAAACATACAGGTATATTATCTACCAGAGGAATGGTTCAGGTCTCACTCTGAGCTTGGAGAGCCTCCTCACTGAGACCAAAACAGTTTTAGTAATTGCAACTTGTTTGGAAGGTGCTACTTTTTAAAAGTTCTCTGTATATATTTAGGTGTGATATAACTAGAACTTTTTCCAACTGTGAAAATCATCTGACACTGCTCAGGAAATCTGTAAAACTTTTACTAAATGAGCTCAGATCATTACAGTTTAGATCACCAAATTCCTTTTTTTTTTTCCAAAAGGAAGGGGAATGAAAATTAACAGCTGTATTTTGGAGTCATTAATGATCTCATGTGAACCTTTTCCACAATGTTTAATCTAACAAGGACACTTTCAGTTCCTGCAATGTATGCCCAAGTGCAATGTTTGTGAATATTTAGGTTTTTTAAAAAAACAATAATAAAACAGTAGCTAACTCTTTTGGTTTGATTTTTTTTCCAGGAAATGTTCTCCATATTGATACTTTCATAATGTTACAAGTGAATTGGGGGATCTTCAAGACATTTTGAATTGGTTTAACATCAGCAAGTAGATGGAATGCTGTGCAGTGGGCAAAGTATGAATTCCCATGAGATATCAGGTTAAGGCCAAGTAAAAAGCAAGGTGATAAGACCAATACCTGGAGGAAAGAAAAAAAAAAAAAAAAAAAGAACATCAAAAGCAAGATTTCTCAGAAATCCCAGTGACCTGAGCAGATCACAATCACATTGTAGTCCCTGCAAATCCAGCGGGCAAACGATGGGAAAAATCACAGTTTTCCCAGATGGCTGAGATGAAGACAAGTCTCAGGAAAGAATATACCACTGCAAAGGCTAAAGGCCAAAGGAAGCAGGCAGAGGGCCAAGTTCAGTTCTCTTTGGCAAGACAATCCAAAAGAGCAAATTCCAAGTCCCAGAAATATCAGACAAGCATCCCTAAACAGAGATACCAGTTCAGAGCATATAAGGACATAGTACCTATTGGGTATGTGAATTGTGAAGTTCAGAGTCATATTCCCAGAATTCAGTGTTTAGGGTGTCAGTGCTCAGGCATAATGGTCGTGAATCAAAAAGCCTGGATTTAATTTCTGGCAGCTAATTGGAGGGACTCAGGGTCTCACTGTTACAGCCTCTGGACCTGAAAAAAAATAAATCAAAGTTTTTTTGAAAGTTCGTATGTCAGACAAGTGTGTACATGATCAACTTACAGAAGGGAAATAAGCACTATATTCTCTACAACGCAGAGAATCAGCAGGGATCTGCACAAGGGGACACTGGTAGTATTCTCAAATTCTATGATTTATGCAGCCAAAATACTTGTTTTCTGTGCATTGTGCCTTCAGACTCCTTAGCATAACGAACATTTTGTATCAAAGTCTCTTTTGGCTGTTAAAGGAAGGTATTAGCTTTCGCTGCAGGGTTGGTTTGGGATTTTTGCAAGTTAATTCTTTTCCAGAATTCATATCCCAGTGCCTTCAGTGTGTGATAGTGGACAGGATCTGTAAGCCTGTGACAGACACAGCTATCTTTGTAAAAGCCTCCTGCTGAAGAAGTTCTGAAAGTCTCTTCAGATACTGGATCTCATGAAAGGGCGTATCTATGCTTCATGGTAGCACCGTGGCCTTGCCCCTCCCATGCACCATGTGCCACTACGGGCAGATTACAGATCACATTGGTCATGCACATTCTCCACCATCAGGTTCCACAAAGCAGAAGGAAGGGCAGGGTGTTATATAGTGGATAGTTAAGGCAAAGGTCAGGCAGGTGAGGAAAACAAGATATGAGGCAACAGCAGGAGCCTCTTGAGCAATCACGAGATTTAGTAGGTCTGTGATTTCCTTAATCTAAAATAAAAAGAACATGTTATCCTTTTAGGAGAAAAAGAGCTTGGGGCCCCTTAATCCTAAGGAAAATAATCCTAATCAGATCTTAAAAATAATCCCAATAACAACCCATAATAACTGAAAGGTCAAACAAGGATTGCTACTAGGTTTAGCTAAGGAAATTCACTTACAGTTGTAATGAATGATATCCAACCGCTTTAAACACTGTTCTCTGGGATCTCTTGAGCAATTCTCAGAGGTGTTCACTGCACCTCCCCACTCTAACCTGCAGGGAAGGAACTGTTGATAGTCACCATAGAGCCAAACGTGCCAACACCAACATAATGAGCTGACTATACTTCATTATACCCCTCATGTATTTGCAGATATGAACACTGTAGGTTCTAGTTCTCAGTTTCACAGACCGCTTGGCAAGCAGGAGACACTCACAATGAAGCATACAAAGAAGGGAAAACAGGACAAGAGGCTTCCTGGATGGAAAACATCTGATCGGATTTCTCCAGTATCAAAAGCATTATACAAACAGATCTTTCCGTATTCATCTTGTCAATAATTTACAATAAAATTAGCATAAACTTGAAATCTCCTACACGTGAGTGGACCAGAAAGCTTCCATGAAGCATTACACAATCGAGAGAGCAAGTGGATGTTAGATGCAAAGAGATCAGAGATCAAGAGTGGGAGCTGCAGCCAGTACAGACAGAAGGCTCTAATAGCCAACTCACACTGCTGTTGACTGAAGCTTCAGCTAGCAGCAGAGAGCAGCATGAAGCCACCATTGAATTGAACTTGCTTTCTGATGTTCAACAGAAAAAGAAGACAGCTGACAGGACTGAAATGGGCTATGTCACAGTTAAGGGACCAACTTCATTCTCTCACTAGTACTATAAATATTCCCTTGGTTTAACTGGTTTCCAGCAGTAAGGGCACAGACACATCAGAAGAGAGATACTGCCTTTTTTAGCAGGATTTCAAAGCTGCAGTTGCATTTACTTGCTTTTAGGGGAGCATGTAGATTCCAATCCAAAATGGAAAAGCACATTTTTAAATGGCCTCCCTTGAAGCCTCACACTCGTAAGCAGCACATCTTGACAAGCAGAAGAGAATTATGATGTTTACCAATGGGCAAAAATGCACTGTTGCCTAGGAATAAGTATACTAACATTTTTGCTGTACAGTATATTGATAGAAAGTGAAAAATATTACCAAGTGCTCAGCTTGCCTTACACATTGAGAAATGCACTGTGCTCTGTTCTGGTTTCTTGTGCATAGCAGGCTAACCAGCTTCCCAGACAAAGCACAGAAACGTTCTGTATTGCATGTGACATTCTCACCTACCTTGTACATTTGAACTTACATTGTACTGAGCCTGCTACAACTGTCCAAAATTATAGTAAAGGTCATGCTGATTTCTATAGTGACAAATAAAAACATAAAACTCTTGTAAGAACTGTATGAGGAAAAAGAAGTCACACGTGAAACTTCTTGGCCCACAAAAAATGGGTTATGATACGCAAAGCAATGTGCTGGAGCTGCCTGAGGAAATGCTGCTGGATTTTTCAACAACTTCACTATATCATCCAAGCTTGCTTATGAAAGCATCCCATAAAAAACATGTCTCAATGTAATCCAACATGTTTTCAAGCACTGCACTGTTACAATCTGGAGTCCTATTAACTAAGCCTTGCAGGTGAAATATAACCAAAAATCCCCTCCAGAAATAGTTCAGATTTTATAAACTTTCCTCTAGTTTTGGGTTTATGTCTTTTTATGTGTAACTTGTACAGCTGGAACAAAACATACATTACTCTTGCCATGAGGTTGTGCCGGCAGAAGTCATGTTGTTGAAGTGCTAAAGCTACTAAGAACCAGGTGCACAAAAAGGCTAGAGCATCTACATTTCCCTTGCTTCTGTGTTTACCACCTGTGTTGGGTTTGCATGGCAAGGTTTTGGTACTAGGGTGACTTCTGTGAGAAGGTGCTAGAAGCTGGGGCCAACTAACCCCAGGGCAGACCCACATCTGGCCAAGGCCAAGCCAATCAGCAATGGTAGTAATGAATCAGTGATAACATACTTAGGAAGGGGGGGAAACAGTGATGAGGCAGCTGTGGAGAGAGGAGGGAGCCCACCCCTGCTTGCAGCCAGGCTGCCACGGCTCCTTGAACTGCTCAGACCAGACCAGACTGGACAGGTGGTGGAGAGAGAGAAGCAGGATATGGGAGAAACAGCCCTGCAGCCTCCAGATGTGAGAGAAACAACTACGCAGATATCAGATGCAAGAAAAAGAGCATTGCAGAGAACACTAGGGTCAATGAAGAAGGAAGGAGGTGCTCCAGACACCTGAGCAGAGATTCTCTTGCAACCCATAGACAAAGCTATGGCCAAGAAGTCTATCCACCTGCAGCCTATAAGGAGTTCCAGTGGATGTCCACCCACATCCTCTGGAGAACCCACACCAGAGCAGGTGGAGGTGCCCAAAGGAAGCAGGGACCCCATGGAAACCCATGCTGGACCAGGTTGGGGATGACTGCAGCCCATAGGAAGGGCTCATGCTGGAGTAGTACATGGAGGACTGTCTCCAGTGGGAGGGATCTCACGCTGGAGCAGAGGAAGTGTGTGAGGAGTGATCCTCTCAAGAAGGAAAAAGCAGACACAGCATGTGATGAGCCGACTGAAACTCCCATTCCCCACCCCCCTGCTCTGCTGGAGGGGGAGGAGGTAGAGAATATTGGGAGTAAAATTCAAGCTCAGAAAGAAGGGAAGGGTGGAGGGCGACACTAGCCAACCCTGAAGCTGGCAGAGGTAAAACTGCTGTCTGCCTCTTCCATTTTTGTCACATAAATCCTCAAAGGACTCAAGCGTAAACACGAGTGTTCTCCAGGAATCTAGAGTACTTCTGGCCACACGCACAGATACTTAATATCACTTTGCAGTCAAGTGCTGAGCCCTGCTGGGTCCCAATAGTTGGTGTTCCAGTCGACAGGTGCTCTAGGGGGTGGTCTGTCACCACGTCTAAAGAAAGAGCGTTATTCCTGCCTTTTGAAGCACGGCTAGCAGATAATCTACTGCTCCCTTTTTTGTACCACAATCTACTGGTAAACTCAGCAAATTAGGCTACAGAAAGCACATATTCAAAGCCATCTCCTGCCTGAAGTGACTCAAACTGGTCAAAGAGGCGTTTCTGGACAACTGTCCTTATCACAAGTGTCTGGTTATTTTACGGGGCAGGTATCATAGAATGGTTTGCATTGGAATGGACCTTGGATACAGTTGGCCTTTTGGGCTGCAACCCTGCATTGCCAGCTCATGTCAAGCTTAGTGGTCCTTAACATCTGTCTCACTATCTAAGCCTGATTCACTTTGCAGAAAAAATTAAAAGCTCTCTGGGTGGAGGAGAGTAACCTGACTCTGTCACCTAGTGGTCAGGGTTCCTCCCAGGGAGTTGTCATCTCTAGATCTATAGAAGTGACTACAAATTTTGTAGTGAAATCAGACTCGGTGAAGGGATGGTATCCCAGGGCCCTCCACAAGTGAATCACTGAATGCAAAGCATATGCCCCAAATTTTGAATTATCTAACAAAAATTAAAAAAACAACAAACAAATAAAATAGATTGAGGGGGTGTAAAAGAAGTACCATACATCACCTTCAGATCAGGGAAGTTTCATAAAGAAAGATGGGTTAAATACCATATAGCAGAGTAGAACAAAGTGCTCCAGTGTCTCTGCATGCTGGTCCTGAACTCTGAGCTGTGGTGCTGCTGCATAATTCTTTAAAGAAAAAGGACAACAAAAAAACAGGCTTAAGAAAAATGCATACTGCAAGCCAAAGGGTGGCTGAAACATAACAAATCTTACTTTCTTATAATATACTTATTTGCATTCTGGTATTTGTACCCAGTGACACTGGGTACCTCTGAGTTCGGTTAGCTTGTTATCCAGCAACACTTTTACAGGTGAAAAGGACACCTGGAGAGCCATTGTACTGTACCGCGCTGTTTAGACAACCATTTTCTGCTTGTTTTCTTCGCAGAGAGAAATCTCTGAGTCATCAGCATCATTACTGCCTTCTTTTTGCTTACCTAGCTTCATTAAAAGCATTAGACTGATCAGCAAGGGGCATCAATTTAACCGGTGTGTACTTTACAAACAAAGCTTCACCAATTTTTTCCATGTCCTCTGATATTTTTGCCACATGAAGAAACACTGTGGCCTAATCTTCCCTATGTAGGACTTCTGTTTGTGAAGCGGCAGTATTTATCATTTGCTGTCTCAAATACAAAATGTGCACATGGTTTAATCCTTCCCTTTAGCCTAACATCTCTATCTATAGTAAGTCTAAGATGCTTATCATTCTCTTGGCTAAGGAACTGCCCCTTACATGGCAGAGAATATTAAGTGCCCCCTAAATCCCTTTACAGTCAGAGGAAGACATGTCACTGAGTAGCAACTAAAATAACCATGGCATTGAAGTTGTTTTCAGTGACTGTTGCACAAAACCTATGGAAAAAGTCAGGATGAGTGACACAAAGAAATAGTCTGTTGGCAAAATCTCTCTCTTTTCAAACACAAGATAATAACAGTGGCTGAGATTAATGATCTAAAGAACAGAAAGCATACGTATGCTTATACAGAAATAAGCTGCGAACATCCCTTAGATGCAACGAAAGCCATTTTGAAAAAGCTGTCATATGGTACAGAGCAATATTAGGGGAGACAAGTATACTCTTCTCATGCAGCTGAAGGATAGATTTGGTCAGGGAACATTAAAGGTGAAGCCCATTATACCTCAAAAATAAAACTAATGTAATGGCTACGGGCAAGGACAACAGTTCCCTTCAGTAGGGAAGTTAGCCTAATTCTCTTTCCTACCCTGCTAGAGCAGCGTTTGGTGCTGACCAAGAGAAGGGAGTACCATCTATTGCCCTTAGAAGTACTTCTTCATTTAAGGAGAAAACTATTTTCTTGCTGTTTTGCTATATAAGCAGTCACTCTGCCTGGCCTGCCAATCTACCTGTAAGCAGCTTGTAAGTCTGATGTGATACCAGTGTTTTATACCAGTTGAGGATAGCAGTAGAGAATTCTTTATCTGTGGGTTAGACTGAGCTGATACTTGCATCTCTCAAGTGAATGCTGAAGTCCTTATTCCTCTCATCTCAATGATATCTCTGCCAGAGAGGTATCAAGGCATAAGGATACAGCTTTCAGGATTTCTGCTTTTCTAACCAGCAGCTTAAAATTCTACAGCTATTGTTACAGAAAAACTAATGCAAAGCAGGCTTTAGATCTTCTGTTTATTGCATTTCATTTAGTGAACATCCTTGCATGGGATTTAAGATATGTCTTTCTACAGCAGCAGCAAATATTTTCATTTCTAATAAAAAAATAATGTTGATTATTCAGGCCAATGGATCTACAGCAACCGTGACATTATTTGTGACAAGTGATGGGAACACTGGGTATTTTTCACTAGAGATAGTAAATAGGGAGACAGCTGAAAAAAAAAAATGGAACCAGCAGTGGAAGAGATTAATGAGAAACTAAATGATTTACAAGTACCATGTCCTCATTTGACTGGGAATTAGATAAATTAACCAAAAAAAATCAATGCTCTAATGAAGCCAAAAAACAACTCCACAAACATATCACAAATGGACTTGGGGATGAAGGGAGGAAAAAAAAGAGAGAGAAAAAAAGTGAAGAAAGAAATGACAGGCTACAGATAAAATGTGCTTAGCAACCAATGGAAATCTTAACAGAAGCAGAAGCCCCTAATGTTTTTTCCTGAGGGTGACAAGCAGGGAAGGAGAAGCTGGCATATAGTAAACTTCATCAGATACAACTGTTGAAAAGAGAATACCCTGTGTGTTGGAGGGTCTTCTAAGACAACGAGGACATGCTACCCAAAACACTAGCAGAAGTTTAATTTTAAACATAATAGATTCAGTGGACAGAGGAGAGTTGGAAATGCTGAGGCTAGAGGCTAGGTAGGGGGAAAATTAACCTATATTAAGGAACATAGAATCACAGAATTATTAAGGTTGGAAGAGATTTCTAAGTTCATCAAGTCCAGCCATCAGCCCAACACATCCATTTCCAGAACTGCTGTGGCTACACGTTTTGAACAACTCCAGGGATGGAGACTCCACCACTTCCCTGGCAGCCTGTTCCAATGCTTCACCACTCTTTCAGTGAAGAAATTTTTCCTAATATCCAATCTAAACCTCTCCTGGTGCTACTTGAGTCCATTTCGTCTTGTCCTATTGCTAGTAACTTGGGAGAAGACACTGTGCATTTGGGAATGTTCCACGATACATTCCCCACCCACCCACCCCCAAAAAAAAGCAAAAGCCAAAAATGTTTCCTACTTTAACAAAATTTTCGTATCCATGAGATAAAAAATATTGATTTTGCACCAAAGATAAAAGTTCTGTATGAAAAGGAATACTTCCTGGGAACCTGCAAAAAGTTACTGCATAGCAGGTAATTACAAAGGAAATAGCACAGCTGGTTTTCAATAATTATCATCACCAGATCCATTTTGCAGACACTGAATTCTATCTTATTTTTGTCATAGACAGAAAAAGAGCTACAGCTGCAGCAGAGGATGACCAGCAATTTACATGTTAATGGTTCTCCCTTCCAGCCTGTTGTTTTAATGACAGAATTTTCACTGAACCTGGAGCTTCAGGCTATTCAGTACTTGGTTTATCTTAATTATTTTAATAGGCTCACTTCTTGGTTTGTTTACTGTGTCCAAGTTCCTGGAAAAATGGAAAATTATTCACAAAACTTTTACAAGCCATGTCTGTTACCCACAATCCATTAAGGTGATTCAGCTGTTTCTTGTTAATTAAAAGTCTATAAGATTTTCTATCAGTGTTACCTTTGGTGGGAGTTTGCAGCTGAAATAGCTATGCCTGCATAATATACTCTATTTAAACTACCATTTAACCTGCTTAAAGCTTCTTGCTCTAGCACATAATAGTGCACATTATAATTAATATGTACATTACTATAAGCATATTCTCCTTAAGCTCTTACCGGTCATGAATAAAAAGCAAAAATATCCAGATTTTCTGGTTCAGCCACCAGAGCAAGAAATGGAAAAAATACTTTGATTCAACACTAAACTATTACTTTTCAATTTGAAAATTATCTTTCATACAGAGCATATTCAAATATTAGTTCAGCAAGAAAGGGACAGTAAGAATCATGCTGGATGGTTTTAGGTCTTACTTGTAAAGGAAGCTATCAGGCTGCTCTTATCTGGAATAAATACTTCTGTATTAACATTCAGTAAAAATGCTACATTGGGATAAGTCAGCACATAGCATCCTAGAGCTGACTAAAAGGGGCTGTTCTAAGGTGTGAGAATCATTGTTGTGATTAAGGTTTGGCTCAGATTTAAACCTTGCTTAACAAAATCCCAGGCAAGAACCACTGGAGTATGGGCTATTAATGGAGAAAAAGAAGGCATCACCCCTTTATTGTTGTTAGTGGTATCTAAATAACTTCCTGAATCAAATCTCTAATGGTGAAATATTCATGTGTGGAAAATACCAGAACTATTATTGCCAACATTTTTATTCCTTTGTTTCAGTTTTTTTGTGTCTTTTTTCAGCCAACATAATTTGCTGAATTAATCTTAAATTCAAGACTTGTGATCAACCAAATATGGCCTATTTACTATTGAAGGAAGCAAGTGAGTAAGCAAGATGCAATTCTGCTCTGGGTAAAGGCATTTTATAGGTACTGCAATTCTGCTCTGGGTAAAGGCATTTTATAGGTACTGTGTGTGTAAAAAGGTTAAGGAACATCACAGGGACCATGAGATGAGCTGTCCCTTCAGTGTGACATATAGCCAATTTTAACAGCATACTTAGAACTACTGGAGAATGAAATTCGTCTCCATGTAGAAAATTGCACTTAAACCTTCAAAACAAGGCTTTAAGTGAGACATAAATGGTTGTCTGTACCTTTTACTGGCTTTTGAATGGAGCTGAATTTCCTCCCAAGAGGTTAGGATAAGTATGAATAAACTTCTGAAAACCTGCTGAAATGCCACAGGTAAGTAGAAAAATATTTGTTATAATAAAGGCCTTGAAACAGAGGGGTGTTGTGGATTCCTCTGCAGCCAGACCATTTGCAGAAGTGCCCTCAGTGTACAGGGTAACTTCTGGCAAGTGTATTCATGTTGTGTCTCCTCACTACTTGGTAGGCACTGCCGTAATAGCTGTATGCATTTTCATATTTACTCCAAAGGATTTTCCTTTTGATTCCATTTGAATGCTGATATGCAACGGGCAGAACCAGAGTATCCAAAAAGTATCACGTGCACCTGAAGTAGGGTTACCTGTGCTACTTCAAACTAGTGTGGCTCAAGAGAGGTTCATAATTTGCTTTGTTGAAAAAGGAACGCTAGATCTGCTGGATATATAACCATAATAAATTCTTTCAGTAGGGCATTATTAAAAGATTTGTAGATATTCTGAAAGCGAGATCGAGGTTTTGATCCAATAAGCATGCAAGTACATTTTTTTCACGGATTTGGAAGTGAAAATAATGTTGCCATGGAGCAGCACAGAATAATATTTTTACAACATAACATTAAAATCCAGTTTTGCTAGGCACTGACTAATCTGATGAGAGCTGAAGTTGTCTCTCTGCTTTGCACAAAGGTTCTTAGTCCATAGCAGCAGGATCAAATAAAAGGAAAAACAATATGAAGATAAGAGAAAGAGAAATACATTACCCTTCTGTTCTGCCTTAAAGATATTTGCTAACAATGTTGATAGTGTTGCAATGAAACTAAATCTATTCTACGATGTTGTATTCTCAAAACAAACACATACTGATTTATTTTCTTCATATAAACAGTATATGCCTATCTAGCAGAATCAGTGTTGTAAAAGGAGTAACTTCCGAGGCACAGGGAACTTGTTATGTTCTTCCTCGATTTCCTGAATGTACACAATAATCCGAACTGTCAGTCTCAGTAGGCAGGCAATGAAGGAGCACTAACTCCACTGCTCCACTGGTAAGGGAATTACTGGTCTCTGTGTGCGAGGACAGCAGTGCATCTTCATTTCTTTCTGAAGAAGGACTCCCCACCTGCCAGGACACACTGGGTAGCGAGCAAACTACTCCAGCACAAACCACCACCAAGTGGGCACTTACCAGCAGAGTGCAGAGCATGTAAAGTGTTCTTGGGACTGCTGAGGGGACAAAATGCCTACAAGAAAAGATGATTGTGTTTGAGAAGTAGACAGGATGAGGTGCAAGAAACATTTGTAGCTCTACTTGGAGTACCTTTGAAATTCTGCCTACTGAATTTAGTGGGGTCAAAATTTTTTGGTCTTTTTAAAGACAAATTGGAAGCTATGAGACAAACCTCAACATGAAATCACTCTGATAGACTAGTAAACTGTAAAAGGAGAAGAATCAGGTTCTGAATAAACGAAAAGCTTCAGGTGCCCTGCCATCAATACATTAATGAGCCATTCTTAGTCTCCACTGGCCCTTGTACAAGTGGCAGATATGCTGGCAGATTCAGAGGAATTCCAGCCATACATAAGATGCAGCCCACAACTTCTTATCCTATGGATAACTCAGGACAAATCTCTGAACTACTGGGTGACACTGCCAGAACTTTACAAAACATTATACCACGGGAAAGCATTTTTTTAAAACAAAAACATAGATCAAGAGGAAGAAACCTGAAGGCCAAACTGTTTGAAATATTTCAGCATCCCATCACATTAATTTCATTATGAAGATTACAAACAATATTTGATGGAACAACCAAAAGTGCCAAGGTGCGAGACATGCTCTTCACTATTAAATTTTAAAGCTTTAATTATAAAAATGTCTGACCAATTCTAACTGGCACCTTTACCTTTATGAAATGAGATTAAGAAGAAAGGGGGCTTAGAAAACTGAACTACTTTTTTCATTCATTTATATCAGCCCTATGAATAAAGGCAAAGGCATAAATCTTGTAATTAAAAGGGAGTTTGAACTGCCAGTGTTTGAGCTAGACAAACTAGATTTGTCTTGTGAGTAAGCAGGGGCTTATAACCTTGGTATGATAGTTAGGACACACATTCATTAATGCCTGTCCAGATCTATAATGCAGATATTTCTTTACACATCTGTGTCTTTCATTCTCCAGTCACAGTCTTTGAAAATTAGCTTTTCTTGACTTGCCACCTGCCTCCTCATCCATTCAGGAAACCAGCTCACACTCTGTGGAATCAATGCCAGCTTCACGTAGAGGGCTGGCACATGGTCTATGGACTATTTGAAGCAGAAAGGAAACTCAGATGATATGCTGACCTTGCACCAGCCCTCTAAACACTCACAACATCCGTCCCTAGTGACTACAATCAAGTGAATACTAAGAAATATTTGATGCAGGTGGAATTCGGAAATGGGGTAGCAGTCACAGTAAGTGTGACCAGAGGTCCTTCCTGACAGAATCCTCTTTATGGAAGCGGGGCAGAACAGGATACCTAAGAAAGAGAACAAGAACAGAGTTAATATGTAGCAATGCTGTCCCAAAGTATCATGCCAACCATGAGGAATTTTCAGCTTCCCAAACCAGTGATGACATATTTTTGTTCCCTAGCCCATGCATTTGCCCTGTCACTTTTGGAACTTGCGCGTACTGCTCAGGTATGGAGAATGACAGTTCCCTCAGGCAGGCCTAGTTTTACCTAATTCTGCTGTCTAGGTCTTGGATGTCTAGTCTAAGCCTTTTTTTTCTGTGTTTCTTCTATCAGCTGGGAGAAACAAGCTTTTCAGATAGAAATTCCATTCATCCCAAGATTAAGTATTAAAGACATGGGAGATAAGTTGCCTCCTGGGATGCTGTTTCTTCCTCCATTAACTTAGAAGGGAGCCTGAGGAATGCCCAGCATCTGACAACTACAGTTTGGTGATACAGAGTCCATGCCCAAAGCACGCCTCTGGAATGCAAAGACACCATTCCTGTAAATGGCTGATCCAAGAAACCCAGAAAATACAGTTAAAGGGGACCTTAAGGAAACCCCTTTAACTAAACAGAGATTCTCTGGCCTCTGATCCAAGTGATCCCATTGCCCTTTAGGATGGAGCTGGTTACTGGAATGATCTACTCACAGTATGTAAGTTCTTGAAGAAGTCCAGGGCTATGACAAAGAAAACTGAAGTTAGTACAATATTTGACAACATACTTTACACTTCCAAGAGAATGCACTATCTAACAATAACAATAGTAAAACATTTCAGAAAAGCTGACTCTGATTATGTGGTAAACTGCTAAGCTAGAATATGAACAGAATTTTTAAAGAGAGGAGATAATTAAGCAAATGTTCAAGAAATAGAGTCTTCTAAGAATGTCAAATGCCAAAATTATCCATTTACTTGATAAAACAAGTACTCAGTTGATTAAATTTTATTGCTCTCAATGCTTCCTGCTTTAAAGATTAACACATCAGAATCAATTCTAAGGCATCTGGTTTGCTAGAAAGTAGACGATGGTGCCTGTAGCAGCAGAAGCCCTCAGTCAAATTTTGAGCCACTTTAGAGGGTCTGTAATACCCACTGCCTTTCACATGCCTTAGTTTTGCTGCCTATGCTGGAGGGAGAGGTAGAGACCACAGTTTTGTTTTCATTGGACTTTCTTTTGGGAAATGTAGTACACACACACACAGAGCTATTCAATGCGTGCAGTCCTCACCGACTACAAAAGCTGGCCACTGCAGAGACCACCATGAAGAAGCCTTCACTAACACTCTGCTTTTCTGTAGAACCAGCTATCACCTGGCTTTAAGCACATATACAAGAGTCATTACCATTTCTACTCCAATCTGATTCACCATGGCATTTCCATCCCAGTGTAACTTTATCATGCACCAGCAGAAATGTGGAGTGACACAGGAGTTATTCCTGCCCTGGCTATTTAGAGGTCCTTACAGATGAGCCCTGTGTGTTACAGTAGGTCAACTTATGTGAAAGGGGGACCTCGTGATTTACAGCTCCTGCCAGAATCTGGCAGGGCTAACTAGCCAGCTGCTTTCAGTCTGTATTACATTACTGCTGCCTCTTGCATGAAACTGCCCCTTCAGTTTTAGAAATCCTTCTAAACAAGGCTATTTCCATGCAATAACAGCTACTGTCTCTGCCACCAAATCAAGCAAGCACCAACTCTAGTTTCTGGCCTGCTTATTCAGTGTCGTCACTGAGCCGTCCCCTGCAAGGTGTGGAAGGGTGCTGCCCGTGCTACGTGGTCTCCTGGCTCTCAGCTCAAGCTCTCAGTGGACTGGGAGCTACTTTAAGCTTAGCAAATGTCTTCTTGCTTCATCTCAGCAATGGAAAAGAAGAATGGGGACTGTGCAGCAATACTGGCTAAATAATAGCAGCTACAATGCTAATACATGTGGGGATTTCTGCTGGGCTCCACTAAAAGGTCTTTTCTAACCTAAACGATTCTGTAATGCCTGAAGAGATAAAACAAGTGTATGGAGTGGGTGGAGGGTGGGGAAAGTATAAGCTCCTTCAATCACATCTTCTGTTTCAGACAGATGTATAGGAACAGGAGCTGAAGGATGCTCAGCCTGCCATGTCAGGATTACAAGGTATATGTCAAAGGACAGTGAATATCATTATCTCTGCTCTGCTACACATCTTCTCCTTAGCAGGATAATTTAAAACCCTTCAAACACTTGGGCCAGAGTTTTCAGAAATAGAAACCTAGAATTAGAGCTACATTGAGACACTGGCATCAAACAGTCAGTGGTGGCTGCTGCATGCTCCAAAGTCTCAACGCAAACTTGGCTGCTCAGGTCTGCACTTCTATTTCTGAAACTTTTGTGTGGTGAACCCATTTCCACCACATGCCAAATCCCAGCCCTGTCTGCTTATTAGTTTCTGATTCAGCATCCTATCAGTTAGCCTTACATTCAAATGAGTTACACAATTCTTTCAGAGCCTGCTATCATTTTTCACTGTGATTTCAGCAGCTGGGCAGATAATATTCAGAGGGCACAAACAACTACATTTTGCTTCATTGTTTTTAAGTAATAAATAAAATGGATTCTGAAAGTTCTTTCAACCTATTCCTTGTTCTTTATTGATTTGATATACTAAACATCAGTGTCCCAACCAAGACATATTCTCTTACATTCAGCTTACTTCACCATGAAATGACTCAATTCATAAAGCGGGTTTCAAATATACACTGAAGGGAGTGTTAAACAGCACTTACCAAGTGTGGAAAAAGAAATGTAGTTTATAAACAGAGTAGAAAGTGTATTTAAAACAACTTCTAATGAATGCCAGAGACATCAGAGCTTGAAACAGGCAACATTCCCCTGACATCAGCATCAGCTTTCAAAAAAATCACATTGTCCATGGGTCATATATTTCATGGCATCTCTGAAGAAATGTTAAATCAATAAAATACCTAAAGGTTGCCAGCAAATCAGGCAGTGTTCTATAAAAAGCCAACCATTATTGCTGAGGGGCAACATAAGAGCTGAAGAAATATTTGCAAGGAAAAGGCCATCCCTCCCACCGGAGCCCATTCATATTCCGTCGCTTGACACATTCCAGCGGACACTGCAAGGAGCACCAGGAGCTGGAATCGTACCAACCAGCTCACTTTGCTTCTGCAGCTTTCCTCGATGATGTAGGATATCTCACATACTGTCAGTTTGATTTCTCGAGTGCTTTCCCTCCCTGAGCCTGTTTTTCAGCAATAAAATGAAAATTCAAGCTCATGTTGGCAACACATTCGCCAATTAATGTTTGTGGTACATCAGTACCCATTTTTCCAGATTGCACATTCTATATTCAGCTTTCAAAAGACCACAGAACTATCCATACCTTGTAATTTTGAAATCAGGCCTGGGCACTTTTTAATGACCCACAGTAGATCTTTGTTTTAGTTGTTTATGTATGTAGCACAGGGATGCAATCTTCTTGCTGAGGAAAATACACAAAGGAGAATAAAATACTTGGTGAAAGCAAGCTTTGATATTCTGCTGTGAATCCAGAAATTTAGCTTACTGGTGTCATGGAAGATTTTTGCTTCTTTTTTCCTTTGTGTGCTAACATACATCTTAGTAGACACATTAAAGTGAGTGCAGTCCTTAGAAAATGAGACTATCATACTCATCTGCCTCAGTTTTCACAGTAAAATCAGTGTAGGTGTCTACTTCCTGAACTCCTGCAAAGCACTTTAATCTTTTTAAGCTAGCAATTTTAAAAGAGGGTAAAGCAGTCTAAAAGCCAATCCAGCGTTGATGGGGAAGCCAAGCACTACTGGAATTAAAGTTATTTTAATTTCTTGCAAAACCTGGGACTAGAACCTATATATCCTTATGCTAACACTATACGAAGCCCTCTCTTTTCAGTCACAGTAGCATTAAATTCTGCAGTAGTCTCCAAAAATAATATGTAGTTCCAGAAGAGTTATATATTACGTATATTATGTCTTGGCAACATGGTTCTCTATCCTGCTTCCCTGTTGTTAAAAATACAAATCATTCACAACCATGCTTTCAGTATCCATTAAATATTTGCAAACAGAGTATCTTTGATAAACAGGGGTTTTGACTAGACTTCAATGAGCAATGTGTTCAGCTCCATTACCTATAGCATCACAGCCCTCTGGAGATACATCCTCACACTATTGCCACCAACATAGACACAAAAAAGGGGTCTTATTGTCATCACAATCACTCTCCTGCTGGCCTAATTGTTTGAAAAAAAACAATCTCACCTACCTTTCTTTACTCACTTCAAAAAATTTGCCGGTTCAGGAGAACATAAAACAACCTTTAGGCTTTATTCTTGACTCACTTATTTAAAAATGTAGTTTAAGCTTTACCCCAAATCTTTACTTCCCCTACACCCTTTCATTCACTTCTAATAAGCCTTTGTTTAGAAAAATAAGCACTTAACAATGCTATAGACAACACTTTCAAGCAGATGATTTTGTGGGTGGCCAAATGCTCACCAACTAAATATACATCAAAATCATTTTCCTTAGTTTATAGGAATGCAGCCCAGAAAGACTTCTGGATTCCATAATGTTTGTGCTTTCTGGCATGTATTTATTAAAAGCTTACTTTTACCTAGCGGTTCTACAGAACACTTAACTTACAATACATCAGATTTTTTTCCCCTCCTCTGATAAATCCACTTGATCCTCACAATTTATGGGTTACAAATCTTTTCAAATTCTTTATGTCTTTCATGAGTTAGACTTTGAGATACTGTGCCACAAGTAGCAATGTCAGACAGCACACTGCTCTCTTTCCTTGTAAATACATGAGATGTTTCCATTTAGCATTGCAGTGATTTTATCCTCTTCAAATTATACTTTCTGTTCCAATTGTATTCTATTATTTTTCTAAGCACAGCATTTATTTTATAATAATTTTAAATAAGTTCCTGGAAAACTGTCATCCTTTTAGCCCTAATATTTAAAAAAAGCATACTCTGCTACATAGTACTTTTTGTCATTACACTGTGGCCTTTTAGTACAACAATTGCTCATATATATTCAAACCTGATGTAAGTGGCATAAGTGGAGGGATGATGAGCCAAATTCAGTCCATGCCTTTTTACAACCACATGGAGATTAAACAAAAAAAAAATCAAATACGCCCAAGTAAGTAGGTCTCTACTGCAGGAATGAGAGAGCAGAGCACCTTGAATACTGAGGCTGTTGCTTAGGAATGAGCATTTGCAGAAAATCAACAAATAGGAATAATCTTTTTCCTTTTCACAAATTCTGATTCCCAGAAAGCCAGTAGCAATATCAACTCACTAAGTTTAACAAAGACAGCTGTTCTTGTCAGATCCTCATCAAATGTAGTGGGTTTATCCTTCACCCATCAGTCGTTAGTATTAATACAATACCATAGTCTCACAAAATAACTGATTAGTTTGCCTTGTTCAAAGTTTAACAGGTTCTAAAATGAGCACAGATCGTCCCTGGAGTGGGCTTTTCTCCCACAAATTGTTGTGGAGCATTTCTTGTGTTTTTTATTGTAGTAGAAGAAGAAAGCTATGGGCAACAACCTAAAAATTTTATTTTTGATGAGTATTACCTATATTCACAAGCTACTAGCATCAGTGTGAATCTTGCCATTGATTTCCAAAGCTGCTAGGCAAACCTTTAAAAGCAGGCTGAACAGACTCCCATTTCTTCCTTGTGAGCCCCAGTAATGCTGGGCATAGTATGACTCCTCCTGTTCAAGTGTTAAATGGAGGCTGGGAAAAGCAGCTGGCTCTTTGTTACTGGGATGTTAAGGGCACTATAGGGAAAAGACAGTTAAGGATCTAACTGAATCAACATTTCTGTAGTAAAAAATTGAGACATGTTATAAAATATGTGGAACTTTTATGGTATTGTTTGTGTTTCTTCAGTCTTGGTATATGGGATTGTGGCAATATCACCTCTTTGCCTGAAGTACGTCAAATCTGAAGTGTCTAACTTTTGAAAGAAACTGTTAGAAAAGACATATGAATGGTGAAATCTATAAACCATTGATGACTATACCTACAAGACCTTTACGGATGAAATATTATGGTACATATCGCCATCTTTTTCTCCCTCTTCTTTTCAAAATTTTAAAACTGTCTCTGATAATGATTTGAATCTGAACTAAGAGGCTGATCAGCTAACGCTGCTTTAGCCAGCTTCTCAGTAGGCATAAATTGAGGTGATTCTATTGTATGTTCCAGGCTGAGGTTTGCATTCCATCTACAGAAGAACGCTATTCTTGCAGGTGATGAGTTGGAAATCTGCTCTGATATTGAGATCAAGGGAAACAAGACTAGGCAGAGTTCACAACTGCCAACTGCCAAGGACAGTCAAATTTTGGACAATACTCTGGGAATGAACTGCCTGAGCTCATGCTCTGTTAATGGACAGGCTGCAGAAGGGACTGGCTACCACTGGACTCAATAGATCTGTCTGATGGGAGTGCAAAGAATTAAATGCTCTAGTGCATTCAGTCAGGCAAGGTCAGAAGGAGGAAAATAAATGTCACATTACACTTGGCCTCTTTTGCTAAGCACAGTCCACAGTGTCACTCAGGTTCAGTTTCAAATGAAGTTGTGTCAGTAGGGCTCAGACCACTGAACTTTTCCAACCAACTAGAGACTTTTCTTGTTTGATTAACTTTGCTTATTATTTGACAGCTTTCAGGTATGGTAGAGTTTGCTGAAAACATCTGTCCATGGTGGTATAGAATAATTCACTGTAATTTTGCAATTTTGTTTTAAATCTCAGCTGAAAACAGCTGTTACACGAACCTATAACTTGCTGCGACTGTCTCTTCCTGCTGTTATTTATCTCGGTAGCTGTATTATTTAACTTTGTGAAGCACATTGGAATATAGTTTATGTGGAGAGCTCTATTAAGTTCAAAATGAAGTGGTACTCTTAAATCAGATTTCACTGATTGCTTTGAAAAGCTTCTAAAAATTCTCACGTGATGTTTCCTGTACAGTCATTCCTTACACATGTATTCCATAACAACAACATGATAGGAACTTCAGTCTTCAGTCCTTGCAATTTCTAACTCTGGCAGCTTCTGAAAATCTCTCAGATCAAAGAATAGACAACAGCTTCTCATCTCTGTAGTGATGCGTTTTTAAAAGGTATAGCTAGCGCAAGAAGTTACATGTACCTTTTCTGCACCAGTGAGTCTTTCCAATTAAGTAAGATTCCCTGTTCCTACAGGCTTGGCTGGTCAGATAATGGTCTGGAGTGAGATAAGTCCTGAGCTGAAGGCTGCAACATGGACAAAATTAATGCTGGAAGAGAAATGACATGAGAAGTAAATGACATGAAAAGTAAAATTAAGTGGAATCATTGTAATGCAACTATATAATTCACTTCTAAATTGTGAGAAAAATGAGAAAAGTGTTAATCTTTTAATATTTAATAGGCAAAATTAATACCTAGTTTATATAGTCTGTCAGAATCTAATAGAAAAGTGAAAAAATAAAATCTCCTGAAGACTATTTGAATAAGTTGCAGAACTTGGCTGAAAATTATACCCTTACTACACAATACTATAGGACATTTTTTTCTAGGACGTAAAAAAGGATACATTTTATAAAGACATTCTGTTGTTGCACGGCTTTCATATTTAAGGAGTGCCAACCAATTTGTTCCTGCTTGATAAAGGTAGGATCACTATTTGGCTCCTGACTGCTGAGTAATGCATAACTAATTCTGTTACTGTTCTGCAATGGTTTCCCTTCCTACTCTTCAGAAACCTGGACAACTTAAATTAAAATTTTCCTGAGCCCAGGACTGTCATTTAGTTACAATACTTACTGTATTTACAGAAACTAGTCTACTGGTCTGCTCATTGAGACTTGATCTTTACTTGATCTTCAGGAGAAAAAATAAAATAGGAGAAATATGTAAAGCTGTCTTTGGTTGCCTTTTACTTTTGCATCATGTGGCCATGGGCAATGAGTCACTGTTCATATGCAGTGTAACCACTGACTCAGAACAATCTCAATATCCCATCGTTGGATACAGTAGTCCACAACTGTGCCACAGAAAGGCAGGCTGCCCAGTCTTCAAGAAGAAGGAGTTCAAATTGCAATACACGCTCGTGATACCAGATTAAAGGAGCTTCTGATCCACCATTGTGATCAGTAGTTTCTGTGATATATAGCTAGACACAGATTTCAAGATCTTAAAAGGAGCAAAGGGTCTTACTTAAACATTCTTTGTGGGAAGGAAAAATGCAAATGAATGAGTCATGGCTTAAATTAACATCAAGTGCACTCTAATGGCCAGCTTCTTTCTGTCTGATTCATCATTTAAGGCTACATGTACTGCTCCAGAATTGTTAACGGGGGATTCACTAGTGCAGTCATTCAACTTGCAGAGTTCCTGTGCTGGTTTAGGACATGAAAGCACTCTAAAAACACATGACTCTCATGACACGCAAAGATTCAGGGTTTATAGACACATGGGGTACACTACGTCCCCAAAGAGATCTGTCCAAAAGGATGTGGCCATGATGGTATTTGATGAAACTATCCTCACTTTGAGCAAATAAGCCTGTTCATGAGATGTATGAAACAATAAACTGCCATAAACAGGAAGAGAATATGATCTACATGGAGAAATGTTCTCATTTCAGAAAGATAATATATAATTAATCAATATGTGTCTGATCCTACAATTCCCTTTTAGTAAGGTTTTGGCATGGAGAGGCAAGGACTGTTCATTGACACTGTTATTAGACTCTTTCTCTTAGCAATGAACTAATGATTTTGGACTAATGGTTAATAAACTTCAAAATATTAAAAGCTTTAAGATTTCCCTTTATTAATTCCTGCATTGAGTCCAATGATTGTGTGCAACAGAACTAGAACAAATCTTTCAAAAGAAAACACATGAATCCTGATTTAAAAAATTAGCAATTGTCAAGGACCCACCACTATTCTACATAAATGGTTTCCAGAACTAATTATCTTCTTTTTTAGAAAGGTGTACCTTATTTCTCTGAGTCCCAGTGTTTGCCATCATGGATAACTGCTACAAAACTTTTTTTTTTTTTTTTTTCGCCAGGTGTAAACATAGGCCTATAGCAGGAAAAGCAACCGATGTCAGGAACTGGATAAAATAGCTTATAACTTATGTTTGTACCCAATGGCTGAATTGGAGACTAGCGGTTTCTACCTCATTAGAGATGTGAACACGAAATCAGTTGCTATAATCCTTTTCACTCAGGAAGGAAGGCTTTTTCCTACCATAAGCAGCAAAACAGAATGATTGGAAACACTCTGGTTTGGTTTTACTTTCAACCAACAATTATTCACTAAAATGAGACAAAGCTGATTACAGCACTTGAGTACCTATCAAGTACTATAAGTGCTATCAAGTAAAAATTCATAGATCTCTGAGAAGGAAAATACCTGATTTGGCAATAGGGACAGATTTGAATGGATTTTGAGGATGCTACTGTTTTATGAGCTAAAACACAACACTAAGAAATCACATATATTGGCATTTTATATCACACCACAATAATTTCCAGAACTATTCAGCCAAATTACCTGCCAATTTTAATTTATAGAATAAACTGTAGCAAATATATGTGATCTTCCACCAAGAGATACCATAACCCATATTCTAGAACCAAACAGAAATGAAAATGCTTCCAGGTACCATATTAACACTGAAAATCCTACTTTTTAGTAGCCTTAAAATTCATGAGCGTTATTTATCTGTCTGGATTTAAACTCTGAAAAGCCAAAGACTTTCCTTAAAGTAACAGACATTCATGGAGAAAGATCAAGCCTGAGAAAGAGGATGATCAATGGTGAGCCAAAACCTCACTAGTTCATCCTGGACTGCTGCCATACTGATAGGGAATATTGAACATATTGGAAAGCTGCGAGGCTCACTTCCCCTTTGCTGAACTTCTTGGTCAACGGCCAGCTAAAGGGATACTGCCATTTCTGCATTAGCACTCCTAACAATCAGCCTCTGCTTTGGGCCAGGGAACAGTGTTTTACAGGGTTGTACTAAGGAATAGGAGCCATTTGGATCAGGAGACCAAGTCAGGATTATTATACAAAACATTGATTTTTATCTCAGACAGCCAGAGTATTTTTAACAGACTCCAACATTCTCATTCACTCAGCCAGTTTCCTCGCAGATTTCTCAAGTATTCACATGATAGGAAGAAGGCAAGTAGTTATAATGAAATGCATGTCTAAACCAAGTGTTATTCCCCCTCATCTCCTTCCTACTGCTTAGCATTATTTACCCTGCTCAAATATGAAGAATTTACAGCAAACTGTTAAAAAAAAATTATTTCACATTAGAAAAGATGAGGTGGTGCGTGCAATCCAAATAGTCTTCATTTTCCAGAAACAACAAAGCCTGTCTACCTAGGCTGGCATTTCTTTGCTTGTATGAGGTCCAGAAGGGCTGTATCTTGCTTTCTTTCACCTTCGGCATGGAAATTTCTATGCATCCTCAATTTTACTAAGAGATGTGACATGGACAGCAAGCCATTGTTTGTGGCTAAATCCTGCTAAGATCTCTGCTGCTAGGCAACCTGCCTTAAGCACAGTGCGAATGAGGTTACTCAAGTTTATAGTTCAATGGGATATTGAGCAAAATTTGGTTGCAGATTTGATCCTGCTCTTGACTCCAACTTTCCCCTTAATCTGCACCTCCCCCTCTCTGTACTTTTTCAGCTGTTTATCAGCTTGGAAATACTGCAAGGATGAAGAAACTCCTTATGCTGGCTGATACTCTGATCAACACAGCCACCACAGCAGAGGCTGATTATTGCAATGCATTTAAGCCTGGCAGCCTACTGAATGTTCTGCTGAAAATATATGGTGCAAGCCTTTGGCAGATGCTGGGACAGGGCAGGCAAAACATACTAAGTGCAAATAGGATGGCTGTGACTGCTATGAAACTACCCCCACCTCACACCAGGTCACATCCAAGGGCAGGATGAAGAAATCCACTCAGAACCATTAAGAAGCGTCTTTGCTTTTTCTCCAGCTCACTATGTCCGGTGCATGGGACCACAGAGACCTCAGGAATCTACAACTCAGTGCAAGTAATACGTGCAACGCCACTGCCACAGCAGAGACATGATGGAAGCAGAGAAGCTGGGGCTTTAGTGTTAGCATGTCACTCATGGGCCAAGGGATAAGTTATTTCGTAATAAATTCATGTTATAGTCCCAGATTCACTCCAGCTAACATCAAGTCCTCCTCTGAGGCATTTAATCCCTAGGCTCCCTCTATACCTGCACTTCAGCAGGCAGTTCTAATAGTCTCTGGAGGGAAATAAGTTGTTCCGCCACTTGCCCACATGCTTCAACAGAGTGTCCCTGAGGAGGTGGGGTGAGTAGGAGCATGGAGCTCTTTCTTGATAACTAATCTACTGAGAGCAGGAGTTGCACTATAGTTTGTTACAGCCTGATTCAGTGGTGACGTGATAGCCTCTAATTCCTGCTAGCAGCAGTTGTACCAGTGTCCACTTGAATTGCTATAATAGCTAAGGACCCTGCATTCCACTCAATAAAAAAAACCTGTTTAAGTAACAGTCTCCAGTTTCTACGTTCTCATTTTCTAAAACACAATTGTCCTGAAGATATGGATGGTTAGGGAGACTGGATCACCTGTCAAAACTACCCAAACTGTTCCCTGTTTTGGCACTAGATCTAGATATATATTAAGTAATGAATACACAGTATATGAACATATATATTGCCAAATACTAATCCTTACTTCTACGTGGCAAAATTAATTAAAAAGTGTTTTGATCTAACTTAAAAATAATGCAAGCTTACAATAGTGGAGTAAGTTTATGCATTTTAAGCAGACTTAATGTATAATAACTTTTTTTTTTCATTATATCTTATATGCAGTACAGGTGAGTTGAGCACATTGAGAATACACTTAGGGTTTTTTACCTGAAGCCACAGAAGAGTTGAACATCATATTATACTATGAGTACTACGTTTGAAGTTTTATTCAGATTTCAGGTTTTCCCCACTTTCAACAGAATTAGCTGTCACGCTCATATTTAAAATAAGTTGGGCTGTTAAATCTTTAGATAAAAAGCCCATAGGCATCCTCACTATGAAGCTGCACCTGGTAGACCTTCACATGAGAAGTGCTTCCTGAAAGACAATGGGCAGAACACAGATAACAATTATCGTAGTTTGCAAAACAAGAACAAATGCAAGAAGTAACATACATAAAGGTCTCCCTATTTTGATGGCTGAAAGTCACTGTTACAGTCTGAGTACATGAAATTTTTATAAAGTCAACCAAAACAATCTTAGCCAGCGACTGTGTGCTATCTAAACTACAACCTTACAAGACTGAGGGTTTTTTTTACTACCAGATGGTTATTGCTCCAGTTGTGCTAGGCTAGATATGTGCTGACATCTAGTGGTCCTTTGGAGAATAAATACGATCCAAATGTTTATTAATTAGCAATAAAGAATAATAAATTCAAATTTAGAAAAGTATTTTCTCCATTCTCTGTCTTTTTTTCCCCACAGTGCTTTTAATAGTGTTCATAGATAACTGAATTCTGCTGATTGTCCTTTTCAATATTTGTCCAAGCTGAGGTTTTTTAAAGCACTGTTCCCATTGACATCATGCTGAGTCCTTTGGGAAAATCCACCTGGAGGCATTTCTTGACTGACAATCACCACGGTATTTAAGCAGAAACTGTAAAATTGAAAAAGAAATAGATAGCAGTGCAGTTCTGAATGTCTGGAGCCACAGTATGATATGTATTACACCTGATTTCATCAGAAATCCCTTAAGCTATTCCTACTAAATTCAGAACAAAATTTGGCCTTTAACGCTGCTTACTTATTAATAGGCGAAAATAGCTACAAATAGCCTTTAAATTATAATTTCGTTTACTGCTATATTGAAAATATCCAACTATATTACAGATCCTAATGAATATTTATGAGATGACAGTCAAAACTCTACTTAGAAACCCACTTTCCACAGTATCTACTCCATCTTCATTTAGCACATATTTCTGTTCATTTGTAAAGCCATGCATGTAATGCATCCCCTGCTCAGGATAACTAAATTGGGAGGAAAACATTAGAGCTTTAGTCACTGACTCAAAGTAGACTGAAAAAGGAAAAAAAAACCAAAAACAAAAACAAAGCAGAAAATCAACTGCCCATAGGAAGAACCAGTTCAGAAACTGAAAACTCCTGCTTAGGTTTCAGCTGATTTTAGAGATTCCATCACTGAGAAAGGCTTTTATTAGTTGACAAATAAGATAACTGGAAGTTTTACAGTGATGCCTCTGGTCAGAGGACCCCAGTCCCCAATACAATATATTCAAATCCTGAAGAAGCAGCCTGCAGCACCTCCACAGGGTCACTGCAGGCCATATATTAACCTACTTTGATTTCCAGGAGACAGTCTTTCAGGCGAAAGGAATAGGCTGTTGCAGAAGCTGCCAGGTCAGAGAAAAGACAAGGAATGATATCCTGAACTAGCACTTAAGAGATTTATTTTGAAGGGAGAAAATGAAAGCTGACCAGAAAATGGCCTGATAGCTTGTGTTCATGCGCTGCCACTGGTTCACACTAAGACCACTAGCATACCTTTAGTGTTTCCTTGACATGTATCCACCAGTGTTCCTAACAACCCAGTGTGCTCAATTTCTCGTAACAGGTCATTACTTATAACCTGTGCGCGATGTTCATTTTGGAGGTATTACAATTCATGTGGCTGCTCAGTTGGTACCCAATAGTCTTTCCGCAAAATGTTATTTTTCATTTTTTGCCTCAGTGCAAGACCTGCTTGTGATTTATTGGCTGTAGCAAAGCACAAAGCCATAATTTTCTTTTATTGAACTCACTCTGGGTAGCCATCACTCTGCAGAAATGCAGATGGTCATCTTATTCTTATTCTTAGTGACAGGATGAATGCCACAACTCTGCTGACAAAGACAGCAAAGCAGTCATTTATAATAGCAAGAGGAGCATTCAATTTAATATCTGTGTTAATGGCACATAGTTAGACGTTATGGCCACAGCTTTTATAGGATCCTGTTCTGCTACGATGTTAGGATTTTACAGTTTTAAGGCAAATTTGCATAGCACACGCGCTGTCATCTGAGTGTCATTTCTGTGCTTATAGCAAATGAAACAGAACTATACCATGCAGAAAAAGTTGGCCCCCAACTGAACTCTGATCATAGTTATTTTTTATTATGTGTATTTGAGATACTGCAATTTAATGATTTGTCTAACTCTTCCCTTAACCACACTGTTGATGAAATTCTGGATCTGGATCAGAACCTATGAGCATGAGTGAATGAATGTATTGAAATAGTTCATTGTCAATGGAATTCAGGAGGTGGTTTGCAGCTTCCCTTCCACCTCAGAAAATGGGGATGTATGGAGTCGTTGAGACTGGCATGATGCATAAAAGGGCACTTTCTCTGTTCTGCAACAGGAAGAGCAGCAGTGAATAATTCACAGCACCTAGTGGAGTGCCCAGAGACGTGCCCTGTGATGACCAGTGAGTTTGTGGAGAAAGAAAATATAGTGTTGAATATTAAACAGAAAGGATCAGGTGTTTTTTAATAAGCACCCTGCCCGATTGTGCCAAAGGGGCCCCCATACAACTGAAACTGGAATGTTTTCATTTCATCATAGAACTGGCTATCACTCAGCAACAGCACTTGGGGAATAATTCAAAGGAACAAAACACAGATGCAAGTCAAATCCAGGAGCTTAGACTAATCATTCAGAATAAGGGCAGATTTACCAAGCGTATTCAGTGAATGGATTCAGAGCAAAACTACATCCAACATCTGCTAAAGTCACATTTTAGTATTGGCTCTTCAATCAGAGTAAATTATATAGCTTAAGTGTTCATATCACAAATTAATCTCTCCTGAGTCAGATCTGCATAGTAGTTGCTTGAAATCAGCTTAATATAGCCATAATTGTAGAAAACATGAGTACCATTTTTCATAATAATTAGGTAGTTGCTTTGCCTTTTCTCTCAATTTGTCCAAATGTTCATATGTACATTAGAAGTTAGTAGTTAAATTTTATCCATACAACATCACTCAATCACTCCATTGTTCTGCCTGTAACATCCTCCACTTACAGCACCAAACTTCGAAGTGATACACCACATATTAAACAACTATAATTTCCTCAAAGGAACATTTGTGAGGACTGTCACAGCAAGTGCAAGGCAAGGAAGCACAGAAGATACTTCCCACTTCGGAAAAAGCTCAGTGAGAGGAACCAGGCACACTGACCATCAGTGTGTGACTTTCTTTGCAATCTGAGAGCAAGCCAGGAGCTTGCTATGTGAAAGCCATGGAGCCTTGCAAAGAAACTGCATTGTGCTGAAACTACCCAAGCATTATAATGATCTTCAACAGACAGTTTGATCGCCTCATTTCCTACAAAGTAAGATCCCAAAAGTGACAAGGAGATAATTACTCTGACCCCTGCTCGTTGGAAGTTGATAGAGAGAGAGTAGATGGCAGTACCATGAACTGTCCTCATGTTTCATTTGCTGATGCGCTGTAAACCTTTGACTTGCTGCCAAAACTTAAGGTTGCCTTATGAGATAATCCCAGCTAAGAACTTCAATTTCTATGCATCTTCCTGCCCTTCTGTGGAGACAGGGGCATGATGCAGTTAGCTAAGAAAAGAAATACAAAAACTCCTGGGCTATGAATAATGATCTTGAATAAGTTCTTGGATTTGCAAAATGATGATAATACTATTTACCCAAGTATTAAATTTATAAAATACTTCTCCCCTGCTGGAGTCTGTAAATCCCCGATTAGACCACCACCAATTCCCTTTTACATTTCCTGCGGGTTTTAATCACCTAACCCCATCTTTTCAAGGATATTTTCCCTAAAGAAAGCAAAAAAAAGGCAGAAACTGCATTCAGAAACAGTTACAGCTGCACTCAGGAAGGGTATGAGAGTTGGCTTGCAATAATAACTTTAAAGATACTGTAAATGCTTTATTAATCCATGCTGTTGACAGCTTTGAATGCCAAATATCTGTGTTGCACTGAGCCATGAAACTATCCCATGAGGTACTAAGTCCACCTTGAGACAGCAGCGAAGCCAAAGCTTTGATCCTCAAGGCTGACTTGAGGAAATCACTATTTTTTAAAACTCTTTAATCCCTCATGCATCCATAACATATAATTTTAGTAATGCATTTGACTTAAATTTCTTATTACTTCAGAACTCAGTCCAACTTCTACTGCAAATAAAGGCAGAGTTCCCAGAGGCTCCAGAGAGCACAGAACTCTGCAGTCCTGCTCTTCTGCAATTCTCCATTGAACTGATGAGACAATAGAAACAGTATGCCATCAGTAAGCATAAATTAAGCTTCTGTGGATGCTTTTATTTCTCTTTTACTGTATTTCAGGTTAGTATTTTCTGAAGACAAGAAGCAAAAGGACTGGGAGTCTGGAGATCTTGAATTTCAGTTCTTGCTCCCAGACAAGTTCATAAGATTCCAGCTTAACTCGGAGTATTCTCAGAAACAACAGCAAGCACCTGCCCACATTTCTACCATTGTCTGACTACTAGAAAATTACTGCAAATAACACACTTCATACCAGACAGCATCTTACATCAGCTCAGATATACTAAGCTAAGGATTCAGACTTTACCCATATTGGTAAATGAAGTTCAAGGACCTGAGTGGCATTGCCTGGCTACTGTGGATAATGTTTGGCCCAGGGTTCTCCTTTGGTCCCCTGCTGCTGCCTCAAAGCCTGAATGCATAAGTAATACTTCATTGCACATTATTCTCAGTTCAGAGCTTTTTGAATAATGCGATGATTGTGTCACAACTCATCAAAATAACATTTTATCAGCATGACATTGAGGCTGTAGGTTGCATGCTTTTTTTGGCATCACGGAAGTCTTGAAGGTGTAAGCTTATTATCCTAAGATAATGTTTGAGGGTGTGTAAAACAAACCTGGTCCTGACAACACAGAATAATGCCAGGCTGCAAAACCTATTATTAAGTATGAGGGATAGCCAGCAGCCCCAGGAGTTCACTCCCAGCCCTAGTCTCTACTGCAGCAGCCTCAGAGTTCTACAAGCATCAGCAGCCCCAGTCCATGCTGTAGGCTCTCAACCATTGCAGACTGCACAGGGCTGCATCAGGCTGCTCCTCTCTATAGACACATCTCTTGTGAAGCCGAATGCAAACTCATTTTCTGCTTGTAAGGCAGTGAAAATAACATTTGCCCAATTACTTTCTGTAAAGTTCACCTTATCAATGCCAAAACACCACTCACTGTATTGAAAAAAAACCAGATCTTTTAGGGGGAATACATATCCTGAATAAAGAAAGTAAACAGAGAGATGTTTTATATCCCTCCAATTTCAAAGTGTATCTGTGAGTCGTGCAGTCATTTGCCAAGTGCTGAAAAACACACCCAGTCTTGAAATCTGCCCCATTTATTAACTGTTACTTCAAAATCAAAGGCTAAATGAGCCCCTTCTGGAACAAAATGATTAGCGAGTATTTATGCAGCATTCTGTTCTCTCTACAATTCCTGGAAGTAGAGGTTGAGAGAGGGAGCCAGGGATGCTAGATTCCCCTTGCAGACACTGCCTACAGAAAATATCACCAGAAAAGCTGAAAGAACCTGTACGTGACTGATCAGAAATACTGTATTCTTCTTACTTGCATGATTTAAATGGCTGTTGATTTTCATGGTGCTACCGTAACTCAAACATCATTCCAGCTGAATAATGCGCAGTGTCCTGGCCTGTCACCACTGTCTCAAGCTGACATTGCTACCAGGAGTCAAAGAATCCTGGTAAGCTCGACAATGTCTTTCGAAAACAAAATTCTTACCACTCAGAAAAACATTGTGTGCTTAGTGTGAAAAGGATTGGTAAAAACAATCTCTTGCTTTGCCTGTTCTGCTCCTTTCAGCTCTTTAAGGCTCCAAAAATCTCCTTGCTAGAAAAAAATGATCTGAAATGTGGATGATCTGCTTCTGTTTACCAGAGGTATATACTGCACGTATGTGCCAGTGAACCTGTTTTCTAAGTGACATTAAAAAATTCAGTCAGCTGAATGTTTCAGGTTTTTGCTCTTGCTGTAAGGGAAGAAAGATGAAAAAGACAGGGCAAAGCAGCAAAAAAATAAAAAAGAGTTGAATTTACCAGCATAAAGCATCATCATTCACCAGTGAACACTGTTTCCATTTAGAACTGTACATATGGCAAGGGCAACAAGTCTGCTCAGACCAAGCAAGGGAAAGCAGGGAATGTGTGCTTCCACCCACCACTCTGGAAAAGAAGACAAATGCTGGCCCTCTGGGTGATGCCCAGGAAATATCAATCCCTCACAACAAACTTGTTTACATAAACTGCAAAAAAAAAATGACAGTTCTCCCACCACTGCTGAAAAAGCAACCCACAATAAAGGGAAATAGTCCACACACGCACATGTCTAAAGTTTTTGGTGAGTAGTTTGATGTGGTCACTTTTAGGTGCCTGATGCTGAGTATAACCTCGTCTGCTTGAAGCAAGAACTTAATTTCTACAATTAGAGACACTTGGGTATAATAACACAGGCTGGACCACTGGGCTGAGACCAACGGCATGAGGTTTAACAAGGCCAAATGCCGGGTCCTGCACTTGGGGCACAACAACCCTAAGCAGAGGTACAGACTAGGAGAAGCCTGGCTGGAAAGCTGCCTGGAGGAGAAGGACCTGGGGGTGCTGGTTGACAACCGACTGGACATGAGCCAGCAGTGGCCCAGGTGGCCAAAAAGGCCAATGGCATCCTGGCTTGTATCAGAAACAGTGTGACCAGCAGGTCCAGGGAGGTTATTCTCCCCCTGTACTCGGCACTGGTGAGACCGCACCTCGAGTACTGTGTTCAGTTCTGGGCCCCTCACCACAAGAAGGGTGTTGAGGCTCTGGAGCGAGTCCAGAGAAGAGCAACAAAGCTGGTGAAGGGGCTGGAGAACAAATCTTATGAGGAGCAGCTGGGAGAGCTGGGGGTGTTTAGCCTGGAGAAGAGGAGGCTGAGGGGAGACCTTATTGCTCTCTACAACTACCTGAAGGGAGGTTGTGGAGAGGAGGGAGCTGGCCTCTTCTCCCAAGTGACAAGGGACAGGATGAGAGGGAATGGCCTCAAGCTCCACCAGGGGAGATTCAGGCTTGAGATAAGGAAAAAATTCTTCAAGGAAAGGGTTGTTAGGCATTGGAACAGTCTGCCCAGGGAGGTGCTTAGGGGCATGGTTTAGGGATTGGTGGGAATGGTTGGACTCGACGATCCGGTGGGTCTCTTCCAACCTGGTTATTCTATTCTATGATTAACACACATGATTCCATGGGCTGCCTGTCACTAACTTCTCCTACAAGAAAAGCAGAATTTGGTGCTAATAACAATTCTGAGAACATCATAATTTCAGACCTTCATGCTTAGACATCTGTAGCTTAGCAGCACCATGCACACTAGCTTAGCAACAGGGGATTAACAATACAGCCTCCAAATCACATTTGCTTGGCTAATAGACTGAGGGCTAAGACAGAAAGAAGAATCAGATTTCTCCAGAAGTTTGACATGATGAATTGCCATATTGATGTTACTGAGAAAAAAAAATAAAGACAGAAACAGAAAGGAAAGGAAAATGCAGTGAAACTGTCCTTTCAGAGTTAAAATGAGCTATAAAATAGTTGTTAATGGAGAAACTCAGGTACTATGAATACAGAATTACCAACTGTAATTCTTGTAAGAGAATCAATTAAGATCAGCATAATGGTAGCAATATATAAGTTGATATGACAAAATTATCTTCCATGGTTCATTAATATTAATATGTGTCACTAGTGTTACACTAGAAAACATTCTTGAAATGTTTGTAGGTATGTATTTTTATGTTACCTAGGTATCTCTAAGTCCTCATCACTATAGAAAATAAACCCCTTTCAACCTCCAAGGGAAGTTCATTGCTTTTCATTTACTGTTCTTCAAGGATGGGAGAATATGAAGATAATGAAAAATAGTCAGAATGCTCTACATTTTGTCCATAGCTCTGCATATTCACAGTAGAGTTAAACAATTTAAGTCTTCCTGGCATAATAATGTCAGTCAAAATCTTGACTATTTTGAAAGAAAAAATAAGATGCACAACCAACAACAGTTGAAGCCAATTGAGAGCAATAAATGTGGCTCTAGATTCTATTTCCATTTATAGATTCTCCCACAAACACAGCAAGAAGTAAGCTCTATGTGACTGTTTCTACAATGAGATACCTACCCGTTAAGACATGGCAAAAGCTTTATCTTACTGCACTTTGTGCAGAAAGACACAACCATCCAAAATGCTGCCTTGGAACTGCAGACAACTATGAGATTTGGGGAAAACAAAGAGGTTGTATATGTCAGTTTATTAGAAAAGGCAAAGAAAAGGTCTATACAATTACCATAACAGTCAGACAAGCTACAGACACACAAATATATAAAGCTCAACTATAGCCACATGCTGAATTGAGAGAACTGAGAACTGGTAAGGTATTTCTTTTGCTGTTGGGTAAACATTAAGGACATCAATGACACTATTGAAGAGGATTGAAAGAGCAGCACTGAATATCAACAAGGAAAGGTAGATTCCATCTCAGGAAGACTAAATGAAAGAAAAGTGGTAGATTTCATAATGATATGTAGAGTGTGGGCAGCAGGGAAAGAAATTCTATGAAACTCTTCTTAACTTCCTTGTAATTTCATCATCCCTACTTCACATGCAATTCTACCTACTTGGGTACCTCCACCTTCCAGTGTTTGTTCTTTGCCATTCCTTCTAACAAACTCTTGAGTCTTTTAACATTCACAAAATACAATCTGAGCCAAAGAATTAAACATGAGCACCTTGGAGAATAAAAGGACAAGTGAGAAGCTAGAGACAAGGAAACATTTAAATAATGGGAAAAAATGATTACCGTGGAATCAGAAAGTGGGGAATGGGGAATATTCCTCTCCTAAAAATCCATGCACTTCAATTCAGACTGTCTCTAATGTCTGCTCTTTCCATCTAATAAATTATAGGCTTATACTGCAAAATGTTATCATCATTACTCCCATGAACCTTATTAAATCTACAGTAGCTTCTGCAGTTTTTGTAGCATGCTGCTTAGAAAACAAACATACTGCATTGTGTTACTTGGGAGATCAGAGAGATGGGGTGAATTCTTTACGCTCATATATGGTAAACTGAAGCTAAAAAAAGTACATGGAGAAATGCAAAACAAAAAATATTTTAAACGCTAACTTGTGAATATTAAGCCATTACAGAAAGGCACATGGAATTATGTATTTCTGTATTAAGCTGAAAAGACACATATAAATCACACTGTTCTTTCAGAACCACTCCATAAATAAAATCAACCCACAGATATGTTGATGTGCCTTATTCAGAATGAATGAAAAATTTAGCAATAATGCATTCTGACTGTGTGAGCTCTACAGTAGGCAGTGTACAAAAACAAGGTAATATCCCTTTAAGCAGTCTATTAGCCCTTTAATGATCTCCGCTCTTGTTCTGCATCCAGAAGAATCACGAGAGCAGCTGCATTCAAAAGGAACTAGCCTTCACTTCCTCTGCATGATTAATAAATACGTTTATTGGTTATTTGGTTAAATGTCTTATTATAGGCAAAAAATATTCTGGTTTTGCAAACCCTTAAAAGGGTTATGCATTAAGAGACATCTATATCATGCTAACATAGCAGAACATAGATACTGTGATTGTTAACATATGGTAAATACAGTTAATATTATTTACAATATATTTATTATATTGCAAGTATGCATATAAATACAATATTACCCAGTTCCAGACATCAGTATTTCCTCTGAGCTGCTCATGTTTGCTTGGAAAGAATGTCTCTGCAGCCAGTGTAAGCTACAGTCTCAAATTTTCACCTCTTGTACACTGACTCCTCAGCACACCCTTGAATCTCAAGCAGACTAGAGGATTCCACAATTTGAGAAGGGTTATCATTTGTAGTTAAAAGGCATCTCAAGATAAACTGGGCTTTCTGCTTAGTTATAGTGTAGCATGGAATCATTCTGTACACCATGCAAGTACAGACAAGTACATGTTGTCATCCTTTGACTATAAAAGAATGGTATAACAGGATGGTCAAGTCTTTATTCAGTTGTCCATTGGCTGGGTAGAAATAAAATGTGCCCTCTTTTGACACACAGAAGATACAAGTCCTGCAGGGCACTGTATAGGTATTATGTAATCTACACTAGAAATGTATCAGATATAACATGAATAAGTGTGAGATTTGTGGCTTAGAGGTTGAATTTAGGCAAGCAGATAGAGAATCAAAGCAAAGCTGGAATTTTAATGGGATTTGTGGCATCTTGGAATCATGTTCTGTGAGCCATGTATTTGAACTTGAAACTTCTAATAAAGTATTAGTGTGCTTCTCATTTCAAAGCAAGAGATGGCCTGTAACTGATAACATTCAGAAGACATTTATACACCCACCTGCAACATGCACAGTGAAAACTTATACAAATATAATACAGCATTTAAGATTCTAACGCTTACATATGTCAAAATTGAGTGCAGACATATGGGTAAGAAAGAATAATTTCTTTCAAATGCCATAAATTCTTGTATTGGCATCAAAATATTGCATGCTGGCTGTGCAAGATTCTAAATTCACATTATTTTATACATTATAAACATTTCATCATTTTTTCAAGTTACAAGACTTCTGCCGTTTCACATTTCCCAATTATTGAAGTGAATCAATTACTTATGAAAGGTTACACATTTCCAGTACTTTTCACGAGGGACCAAGTATTGCCTCCTTTACTGTGTTACAGATCAACATTGCCTATTTGGACCTGGGTAGCCCAAAAAAAGCCAGTCATTGGTGCTAGTTCTGAGCTAGAGAACCAATTCACAAGCTGGGATGCCTCTGTGGTGCATCCTGGCAGCAAGTCTGAGCCTAAGAATAGATGAAGGACACATGCCTTCACCCCCTCTTTTCTTATGGAACTACTTTGTACAGTTCAGATCCTAGCCCTGGGCTAGTACAGATGTCTAACCAGCAGACTAAAACATGCTGCCCAAACAGCTATTCTCCACCTTTTCCAGTGAAGCAGCAGCCAGTCTCTTGGAAACATCCCACTCCTCAAATCCAGCAGCAGAATATTGCAGCTTTTGGACTGGCATCACCATAGTACAGATGCAATTTTAAGTATGTGAAGTAATGAGACCTATTCACAGTATTTTGCTAAGTGAGATACTACAACAGCATTTAGGGTATAAGGAAAATTCCCCAAACCATCTCATAGACTACCACAACTGCACAGACATTAGCAGAGAGTTAAGAGACATTAAGAGAGTTACTCAAGCTCCGGTTGTATTAATCTTTTAACTGTTTTGCTTGCAGTTTCCACAAAAGGAACAATCTTACTAGCACATATTTTTTCATTAGTAAATAGATTGACATTGTATTGGTCAGCTACAGTCTATCAAAGAGTAACAAGCTCCATTTCTGCTGGCATAGGCCACCTTTTAACTGGCTTTGATATAAATGATTCAGGTTATTATATGCAACAACGCATACACAAAACACACCTTAATTAGATCATAAACTGTGCACCAAAGCTGCATTTAGGATCACAGAAAAAAAAGGTGGCTGCTTCAGAAACAGAAGATGCATTGCAAGAGTAGGAAATACAATACAGACAATGCTGAGAGAAAGGGAAAAAGTAGTCAGTAGGGTTAAGTTAAAAGTTCAGTCCAAAAGCCTAGCACTGTGAATGCAGCTGTCTGTCAGACAAAGAGCATAGTTTCCAATACTGTCAGTCATTTACCATAGAAAACTACAAAGTTGCTTTTTGAACTGGTCAGAGCCCAGGAGACTTCACATGAAATGAAAAGTGGAATGAAGAAATGCCAAGGAGGCAATGAACTGTTTAAAGATCTTTGTATTAAAAAGAGAGAGAGAGAGAGAGAGAGAGAGAGATTGAGAGAGATCTTTTAAGAAAAAAAAAAAAGTCAGAAAAGAAATCTAATTTTAAGTAAAGTTTTATATACAAATATTCCAATTGGTCTTGAGCACAAGATAATTTCCTAAGTGCTGTCACATAGACCTCACCAGTGAAAGTGCTTTCCTAAGTTTTATTGCAATTCCTTAACTTTTATGGAGGCAGTTAAAAGGGACATGAAGCAAAGAAGGTATTCTCTAGCCTTTTATGACAGGCCACACAAATTGTTTAATTCTAAGGAAATAGCTGTACCTATTTCCTACTGTATACAATAATGATACCTAGGAAATAGTTACTTCAGTAAAATCAGTTGTAAAACAGGATTTTTTTTTATTTTATATGTGAATGGGTCTACAGAGATATTGACAGCATTACAATCCTGACATTTCTTGGCCATGTAGAAAACTAGCGATGGGTAGGCATATTATGCTGCTGTACCTCTAGAATTACTGAAACAACTTATCAGGATGAAAAAATTAAAAAAAAAACAGAATTGTAGGAAAAAGATGCTATTTAATCCATAAACATTCAGAGATATAGCTTGGGGTTTGGAGGAATGATTTAAGATTTAATCTTTTCTTTATATTTAGCAAGTCATTAGAGAGAAAAATGTTTCTGGAATATCTTTACAGAACATAAAATCAAAGCAGAGGTGAATAGCAAACCAAACAAAAAGAGAAACAATTTGCTATTCCAATCTGTATCTATGTGAGGAAGAGACACTCATTTATTCCAGGAGGTGTGTGCCAGATGAATATTAAACTTTGCCTTGTTAAAATATCTGGCCAAGTCTTCTTGTAGGTGCCCCAAATAATATGATTCTAATTTGCAGACAGAGCACTGTACACAGGCATGCAGGCAAGGATTTCCTGAAAGTCAAACAAAGAAGTTGTTAACTTCTGCTGAACCTCAGCAAGAAGTTGATTCCTCACTCATCTAGGTGCCTTGGCAGATCTAGTAGGGAGACACAGGCAACCCTGAATGCTGATACTTGGGTTGTACATGACAACAAAATGTTTGAAAGGGCATATTTTAAAAGGTGCCTGTACAGTTCAGCCTTTCAAAGTTTTGCTGTTATTTCTTCAACAATCATAAAACAGCTTTCTACATTCCAATTAGCTATTAAAATACATCAGTCTTCGCAAGGCGATATTTATTAGAAAGTTAAATTCATATCTAGAGAGAGCTGAAAAAGAGTAAATTTCTCATTCATAGCAGTGGTTGTGATTACAACACAGGAATGGAAAGAACAGCTGTACCATGCTGGCTCTCTGCCATGCCATCAACTCTGCCACTGGCCAGTACCACTCTGCCTAGAACAAAGTGGAAGAAAATAAATATTACTCACAATACTACCACAGCTTCCAGCAGTTTATTGAGGCAGAAGTAAGAGCTTTCTCTTAAGCAGCCCTCCTTGGATTTTCTTCCATGAATCTGTTAAATGCTCCATAAAAATTTTTGTCATCTTGTGGTGATAACTTTCTTGACTGAACTACACATTACACAGAGAGTTGCCTCTTTTTACTATGAAACTAATACCTACTAATTTCATTTGAGTTGTCCCAAGTTTTATTCTGGAAAGGACAATGAACAGTTTCTCTACTCACCTTCTTTATGCCAGGCTTGATGGATTTCTAACACGTTGTCCCTTAGCCAATTTTTCTCTAGGCTAAACAGTGTTAGCATCCTTAACTTCTTCATATTATGGAAAATTTTCAATATCCATGATTAGTTTTGCTATTCATCTCTCCAAGTTTTTAAGTTATACTACATTTTATTTGAGATGGAGGAACCAGAACTGTTTAAAGCACTCAAGATCCAAGCCTAATGTGGATTTATACAGCAGTATAATAATGTTTCCTCAAAACTGTAAAGACAATTTGCTTTTATCATATAAAAGTATAGAGATAAAGCATCAGGACTTTGAATATAGTATGTATAAGTGAATTTAGAAAATATTTTTAAATATCCTTTCTGTCCTAAGGGCAATCTTATTTTCATATATATCAAGAGAACTTACAAATCACTGGAATCCAATAACTAACAGAGATTGACCTACATTATGTCCTGTTTTATTCATAAGGCAGTGCTTCAGCTAACACTCATACTGTAGTGGATACTAATTCTGTCAAAAATATTAAATGACGAGATCAAACAATGATCAGCATTAGAAGAATATAGATAAAATTAGGCAGAAATCTGTAATAACTAAACATACTCTTTACTTGTCCAGTGCTGTGGCAGACATGGGATTGGCACAAACAACTGCTCCTCCTTTCAGGGAAACAGAGTTAATAAAGTTGATCCAAGTTTACAACCAACACAGCTCCCTTTCATTGAGGCCCTGCACCAGACAGGTGGCAAAAAAATACATTAAGTTCTCAATTTGGTTCTTCCAGATATTTGCATAGCTGAAACAAATGATGAAACTGTGATATAGCCTGTACTCTCCAGCAGCTCCTACAGCAGAGAAGGTAATGCTCCAATGCTGAGAACATCTGGCTGGGAAACTCCCCATGACGACTCAATAAAAGTTATTGTATCTCCTCTATAAAGTTTGGTAGCATTCTTTGAATGCTGTAAAAGTGTTACCAGGTTGAAAGGGATATTCCATTTAATAAGCAGAGGATGCATAAGTGAGGTGATATACACTGAGGTAGAGTGCAGGCTCTCTTCCTTGGATCCTCTCCTCACAGCAAAGTGTCTCATGAATTGTGTGTTGACAGGTCTCTTCAGACTGCAATGGGGACAAGACAAAGTTGTTCCCTCCTCTTAACATTTTCTCTTAGTTATCAAGCCCTCAACAAATCACAGCAGGAATAACCAAGGGACTTAAGGCTTAATGCTGGAGAGAAAAGACAAAACAGTTGCACTAACATACACATACAGATGGTGTTCATGCATTTATAACACATCCAAACTTAGGCTGTCAACTGGTCTCCAAGAAATTACACCAGACCGTGATGTTCCAGGTTGCAAGGTCAGTCAACAAATATCCTGGGAACTACTTCTCAACCCCGCAGAAAATCAAAGGGAAAATTAACTAGCATTTTTCAGCTCCTGTGAGCTGTTCAAAATTGTTTTATGTAGGGACATACATCATTCCTACTTGTAAAGAATATCTACGGTACCAATTTCCTACCAACACTATACAAACTGAGACAAGAAGCAAGTACCTGGAACTAGATATATATTACTTGACTGAGCAGACTAAACGCAATAAAACTGAACTGACTCCCAAGAGTAGTTTAGTTATTGCATATACCACCTTTAACCACTTCTCAGTCTTTCTACCAAGAATTTAATACAAGTTCAAAGCTTTATGGATCTTTAAAAAAAAAAAAAAGAAAAAAATGTTAAGATTAAGATTAGCACTCTAGTAGAATGTTTTTGAGAGAAAGGAATGTCAGTGTATATTGCAGGATGTTCTCACTGAGATGTCTAACAAATGAGGACTTATTTTTGGATGAAGCACTGCACTGGAACTGAGGATACTTACATTCAATCAGCAGCACTGCCATCAGCTTCCTACACAACCTAAGGCTTGTCAGTAAATTATTCTTTTATTCAGTTCTTGACAGTGAGGACAATAACAGTTAATTTTTCCCATTTGTGCTTATTTAGACAGGAAGCCGTTTGAAGCAGGGATTTTTCTGCGCTCATGTATATATAACACCTGACTGCAAAAGAACTCTGATCGTTTGTGCTGCTCTATTAAGAGTAGTTGTACTTATTTCCTCCAGGTATTCCACAGTTCTTTGACAGTAAACTCCTGTATCTACAGGGTAGCTATATAGTTGCTGCTAGAGGCCAGGAGAAACTGTATTAAAAAAAATGTCCTGAGGTAATAATGACTATGAAGATACTTATATGTTCATGTTGAATATGACTGGAACAGGTCTTGGCAAGACATTCTAGTTCATTTAAGCACAGGATTAGCCCTGATTAAAAGTCAACTTGTGTTAACAAATACCACCTATTTAATTAAATTATTCTGTAAATTTCCTGTAATAATAACTATTATAGCTAAGGTGATAAGATGTAACAACAGTAGAAAAAGACACTCTCTTAGAATGGTGATTATTTTATGAAGGCATGATCTGCAAAGGTATCACAGTTACATTGGAGTTCTCTGTTTTTCCATACAGTTGTTATGCATTAAAAACAGAAAACAAGTCCTAAAAAATTGCTCTCTGGTTGAAGTGCAAGCCTTATCCTATAGTATTTGCAATTTTCTAAAGTATATTCAACAACAGTTCTTTGTTGTTCCCCTAAAAATTAAAAATTTTTATTACAAATGGTAACTATAAACTCCTGCCAAATAACACAACAGACCAGTGAAAAGCCTTCAAGACTGACCAACTGTTGTCTCCTGGATGTAGAAAATAAAATTCATAAGATAAAGTATTGTAGAGAAAATACTGAGGGGGAGGGGGGGGGAGGAGGGGAAGGGGGAGGGAGAAAAATGGATTCTGAAAATATATCAGCATGATTTGAAGCATGACTCAGCTGACTTTACTTCTTCTTTCCCCCACTGTGGCAGGCAAATCCCTTTCAAATCTCTGAAAAGTCAGATGGTCAAGTAGTATAAAATCCTGCCATCTATATTTAGAGTGCTCAGAAAATTGCCTGTCTAGACATTCCGTTGTTATCAGCACAAACATGTAGGGCTTTAGAATGCATCTGCAACATCAGTCAAAAATAAAAGAGAAAAGAACAGTGAAGTAAGATTAAAAATAAAAGTTGGAAAAACATTTTTAAAACTGTATATAATATTGCATGATTTAATAATGTCAACGATTTGCAAGAGTTTCATCAGCATATGTACTTTGCCCTACAGAAGAATCATAGTATTTTGGCAAACAGAGAGGACTGAAATTAAAATGGACCTGATAGGATGGATATCAGAGAATTCACATTTGTCAAGTATGCCATATATGATGAAGAAATTACCTTTATATTTATATATTTAATCAGTTTTAGTTCTGCCGATTCATTTCAGAACCCTAGTATAAACTATACTTGTAGCAAATGTTTTCATCGTGAATTATTGCTAGCTGATACCAAAATCTGGATCCTGAGAGTTTTGTCTCATTGCTTCAGCTACTTTCCAACTTCTGTCTGTGATTGACTCTTTTAACAGAGTTTATATAAACTACAAATTGGATCTAAAAAGCGTAAGATCACACCATATTTTCTGAAACTGTTTCTTAAATAACCCTTCACTAGGATATTCTATGTTCTGTGAGTTTATGATACTATTTTAGATTGGAAGTTGTGAACTTCAGCGTTCAAGCGCTGCTTCTATTTCCTATAAAGGGCGACATTTGGAATACGAACAAAATTATAGTCTGTCAACTACAAAATGACATTGTGTTATCAAGTAATATCTGGCAAGATGAAGCAGTTGGATAGTGATCTAAACACTTTTGATATTCAGCCAAAGCGAAGAGAATCAAATCTACTCTGACTGAAAATTATCCTCAGCAATTTATCAGATTGTTGATGCCGAAGTTAGTGTTGTGAAGTACAGAATGAGACAGTAATTTTGGTATGGCATACAAACTTTAACTCCAGTATTAAGAAAACATAATATTAGCACACATTGTTGTAATTCAGACAGCTGTCAAATTAGTTGTGCCATGAAATGGGCTTTGAGAGACACTGCAGTGCCAAGATACTTTGTTAATTACTTCAATAGCAGATGATGCACCAAATATGCCTACCAATGAGAGCATCTATTACAGAAAGCTATAACTTGGTGTAAACTACTGCCGTTTGTTTCGTATGAATGGCCCCTCCAACTGGAAACAGTTGACATACACAACCAGAACTTGCCATCAGAAAAGTTGCTTCAGCCATTACCTATACAGCTGATCACAGACCTTTTTTGGAACACAGAACCTGTGATATTTCTACATTTATATTCATACAAGAAAGTAGCGCAATACTCTGGGCAAACAAGGCACCACTACAAATGATGACCTGATAATCAACAGAACGTAAGAAGTGCCTGATCCTAAAGGGTTTTAACAACACTAAAAGATATCAATTTTTACACTGTCCCTTAGAGAGGCCCTAGCTATATACAAACAGAATTAGGCTTAAATCGGAAGACACAATGTTACATGCCTAGTAGGAGAAATGAACTGGGGTTCACATGATTGTCACAATTGCAGGTTATTTCACATCTCACACATAGTTATGTTTCCTACCATCTCCTTTAGCCATATACAGAGTTTTTCTTCTTTCTGGTGCTCTTGTTTCAGGTTCTCCATTTCGCACTCCAGTTGTGCTCACCATTCAAGACAAGGACAAGAGGGAATGGCCTTAAGCTCCACCAGGGCAGGTTCAGGCTCGACATCAGGAAAAAAATTTTCACAGAAAGGGTCATTGGGCACTGGCACAGGCTGCCCAGGGTGGTGGTTGAGTCACCATCCCTGGAGGTGTTTAAAGGACAGGTGGACGGGGTGCTGAGGGGCACAGTTTAGTGACTAATAGGAATGGTTGGACTCGATGATCCAGTGGGTCTTCTCCAACCTAGTGAATCTGTGATTGTTTGATCCCTTCCCAGCTTGGCAAACTCAGTCCCATTCCACAACTGAATGAAACTCCATAATTTCACTTTCAGTCTGTTTTGGTTTGTTTTGCCTGCCTGTATCACGATTCTCACTACAACGCCCTTTAAAATTTCTTTCCATTTAATGCACTGTCATGTAAATTCTTTTTTTCTTTTTTTACACCTTCCTCATTCTCTCTGAAGCCACAACCTCTGGACTTTTTTCCTAACAGTTCTCCATGCTCCTCCCAATGTCTAGAATGTTGTATACCTTCCATCGTGCCGAACAGCACCATTTTGTTCTTTCTAACCCTATTGCAAATACACTGTCTACTGCTGTCATCTACCCATCTAATCTGTTCTGTTCTCTCTTCATTATTTGCAATAGCAGTCATACAAAGAAGACAAGAACACCAAAACAATATCTGGAAAAAAAAAACAGAAAGCATTTGTTCATCTGCACTATTTATTCTATTTATATTCCATCCTTTTGGCTCCCCTCACCCAAAGTTGTTTTTTATTACCTCCTGCTGTTCTGCTAAACAGAGATGCAATGATCAACGAGAATTCCTCTCTGTCACTGCTGGTAGCTCTGTTTTCACGTACTAGTTCGCATCATTAGACTGTGAACTCATTGAAGCAAGGATAGATTTAATCTATCTTTTAAAGGACATTTGGGCTCGCTTTTCCCCCATGTCCTGATTCTCCACCTTCTCTAACATCTTGGAGTTCTTCGTTTTATCTCTAAGGTGCTGCAGCCCTCAGTTTCTACCTCTACCTCCCTCCTCCTTCTCAGAAGCACTGAAAGTATCATGTTCGTTTAGTCCATAAGCAAAAGTTGAAAGAGGATGTCTAGAATCAGAGTCAGGAGAAAAGATATTAAAACTAAAAGACCAAAAGGAAGGGGTAGGTATATCATACAAAACTGAGGGCTCCTTTCAAAGAACTGTAGGCTTCAGCTAGAACCTTGTAAGAATTTTTAATTGACTTCTACACCCCAAAAAGAGGCAAGAGTCTAAAGAGCTGGAGAATTTCCCCCCTTTTAAGAGAAATTTAAGAAGTAAAGGTGCTTGCCAATTGGTGTTATCTGCCCAACATGACGGAGGCCAAGCAGTACAACACACAACTGCAATATATGAATTACATAAAACAAAATATTACAATGCACCACTAAGCCACTTCTGACCCAAAGGTTCAAAATGTACATAGAGAGTCACACACACACACGCCTGCCCAGAGGCGGTCAAATCTGTGAGGTTAGGTTGGTCCTCTGGAATCAGTTATGTAACCAACAGCTGGTTTGGATGAAATTCTGGCCAATGTTAATATGTAAATCTACATCACAGTTGGATGCTGGGTTCAATTTCATCACTAATGAACAATGAGATGATGTGAAACAGATGAAAAATTTAACTATTCTCATTCTCACATTTTTCCTTCCACATTTTCACAGGAAACTTCTTACAAATTAACAGCTATAGATACAATGATAAAATATATGAAAAAAAAATAGAACAAAGCTGATACAGAGAGAAATGTACTGCAATGTCTCCCATTTTTATTATACTTTTGACATCTTACAATACCTACCTGTGTATTCTTTTACTTTAAAAAGTGACAAGTAGTTCCTCCGTGTCTGAATTAATTTCTTAGAAATTATTTTGAAGCATGAATTACAGCATACTTCTTTTTCTTCAGATTAGGCCACAATATCTTTGATTTTTATTGAGATTAAACAGTACTAAATCAAATTTATTCAACACTTAAGTTAATTGAGTTCTATCAGGCCTGATGATCATATGAGATCTACAACCTTTGTGTTCTAATCTCAATTTCTGATCTATAAAATGTTGTCTTCATGAATTCTTACTGATTGCTAGCAATGCTTTTTTTTTTTCTTTTTACAAGGAGTTTATTTTCAACATGCCTTTAACTGCAGCATTCACATGCACTGCAAGGACAGCATGAGCACTCTGAAAGCTCCAGTTGCCTTTTTATTTCTAGGACAGTCCTGTAGTGAAGTTCTCCAGAAAAGCTGAACAATGGTTTAAAACAGAGGAAGTTTTTCTCTGTTGTTCAGGCTTTGATTTTTGCCTGCCAGGAAGAATCACTAATACGCTTTGTTTCGCATGTGGCTTGAGGAGTTGAACATTAGAGCTCAGATTCCAAGCACAGATTAACACAGACCATTTCTATTGAACTCTTTCTGTAGGTACCAGACACAGAGGCACAGCAGGATGTTTGTTCTCAACAGTTTTCAAAGCCTGTTTATAGACAAGTGTCCATATATGTATTTCAAAATATCTAACGCTTTCACATGTTTTACTAACCCCACATTTCATGAGGGACTATCCTTTTCCTGTTTCCCCAAAATTAAAAAATCCCCCAAAAAATATTATGCATATTTATATATATACACTTACTGCAAGAAGACAACAGGTTCTTGCATGAGAATTTAGTTGAAGTTAATCTTCAGTCTTACACTCCAGCTCTCTGATTATCCTATGTGTTATGTATTACTACACAAAGCGATGCTAAGGAACAACTGATAAACCATCACAAGATCCAGAGGATCTGGTAATGTTTATATTTTTCTGTTCTTTTTTTATAGGGTGCAGGAGTGACATCATTTATTGAATTGGAGAAGTTTATAGAGCATCACCATAAACTACAGCAAGGAATTAATTTTTTTTGTCTTCTGGCCTGACACTCAATATCTGATTTGACCCAAAACTATATAAAATAGACAAATACTCTTAGCACCAAAGAATGCTTAGATTCCTAAGTTCACGGTACATTATAGACTAGCAATCAGAGACCTAAAGGAAGAAACCAGTAAAATAACTTACTACTCCGCACCACTTTCCAATTTAAATCTGCAGTCCAATACAGCTAATTTATTAGAACATACAGGGTTGTGATAGATGAGGAAAAAATGCCATCAGCTATAGACTGCAGCTAGACTGATAGCTAGGAATTCTTAGAAAAATGATATCTGAGAAGCAGCAGGAAAAAAAAAAAGAATCGAGCGATGGGGATTGGATTTCTCTGCTGTCATAGGAAAGATGCTGAATAAAATTGGCACAAGATAAATATGAGATTACAAATCATGTACTTTGCATAACAAAATCCCCTTCTTTTCATAGAGTAAGGCTGTCAGTCAAAGCTCATTCATCAATGACATATGGTAAGTAAATTATATGACTTTATTCCTTATGTAAATAGAGGTAATATAGGTAAGAAGTGGAAAGGTGTGGATACATATACCACAGGATATCTCCTCCAATCTAAACCACCAGAGGGAAATATAGATGTATTAGCAGGATAAGACATGAGAGGAATCACTATCAGTTCATAAAACCTCCTTTCCAGCTCCCATACCTGCAGGGATCAAAGGCAGGCAGAAATTTGTGAACGTCAGTGAAACAGAACAACTCTGGTGTCATTGCCAGCCCTCCAGCCCTGCTATCTATCATGCGAGTGATGCTTTGCAATCCTGCTACATTCTTCAGTACAGCCATATCCCTGCCAAGAGAGGTCTGGGGACAAGGCCAGGACCTGTGTGAAAACAATAAGAAAAAACAAGAAAAGTTTTATCCTGAAGTCTGATACTGATAGTGAGAAGCTAGCTCTCTCCCAACGCCTCGGACTGAACAAACTTGTTTCCTCCAAAACAAATTCTAAGAGGAGTTCAATTCAGTTCAGGAGCTACTCTGCTCACAAGTCCACATAGCTTTGGCTTCCTCCACGCTCTCATGTCTTGTTAAGGACACACAAAGTAAATTCTTTGTGCCGTATTACAAACTGAGAACTGCAAAGGACTGTAGCACAGCCCTTGTGCCATTTAATGGGATCTTAACTGGGGGAATAAAATCAGGATGCCTCCTGACATCCAGAAGATACTGAGTCCACATGGGTGGGCTAACCCTGTGAGGAGTACACACAAGTACTCTGTTTAATATATTAGGACTACTAAGATGTTGAAGGAACAAAGGGCAGTGCTTCCCACAGTTTGTGAAAAGACTCAGCATATACACATAATTCCCTGAAAGGCCAGGGCAGACTGTGCTGTCTCAGCCACCACTTGTTCCTGCCAAATCCTCTCATAGTGCTCTCCTAACATATCTCTACTTCAGGTAGCATCTGGTTGCAACAGACAAAGAGGATTTAGGAAGCAAAAAGACTACCTGGATGATCCCTGTGTTGCTATGTATCTCCTCAAGGTCAGGCAAGCACAATATGACCTAGAGACATAAACTTCGTGCCAGCTGTTCTCTTTACTCCAGGAAAATAATCTTGCTTTAATCTTATTTGCAAGAGTCTGATAAAAGAAAACCATTTATCATCCACTTTAAATGAATAAATCTCATTTAAAAATCATTGTGATGCCGCTTATATGTGATCTATACTGTTAACTTATCACTGCAAAAGCTGACAGGCCTAAAATTAGATTGCCCAGCTGCATATGGATATGGGGAAGTAAGATTGAACACCGTACTGTCCCTTTGCCTCATTCTGCTCTGCGGCGGTGAGGAAGAGTGAAGCCAGAAACAACTGCAGCAGAAAGCAGGATGCTTTTGTATTTCATTCCTTTGAAAGGTGTTTCAAGCCCCTCTCAAAACAAAGCAAAAAGATGCCACGGAAAGTAAAAGATCATTGAAGACATTAGCAGAGTATGTTTGTGTGTGTATTCATGATGATGATGAGTTCTTTGTTTGAGAACCTAAATTGTTCCTTCTGCTAGCCTTGTTTCATTTATGTATACAGCTCAATCACTTTGTAGGAGCTATGAGATAAAAGGGTTTAAGACAGTTTTTATATTGGACATGATGGCCTTGAGAAAGTCACTGCAAAGTGACATGCAAAATGAACTATGTGGCAGGACCACAAGACTACTAAATCCATGCATTGCTGAATATAAAGGTTCAGAAGACAGAAAATGTGAATTTCCTGGTAACCAGACACTTCATTGATGAGTCACATCTCATTTTTAGGCTTGGTAGAAATAATATAATAAAACATCATTTGTTGATCCCCCACACGCCTTTCCTGAGAAAATTATGGTAAAGGATTAAAAATACTTGTGTCCTTAGTAACTTGTTTTCTAAACAATCTGACCCTCCTTTTTTTGTCTTGTGTGCACACATAGGCAGAGAAGGGTTGAAATGGCAGATGTACCTTATGCCACTAAGTGTGAGTACAGGCTCTCTGCATGTAAAGGAAATAAGACAAACGTGGATGCCATGACTTCAAAAAGTCCACACAAGTATCATGAATTCCTGTTTTGATGACTACATTTGTTAGACTGCAAATAATCCTATATACAGAAGCACATGGAAAAGATTATACACAAAAAATAGAAGATCTGAGGAAATCAAGAGCAACAGCCTGTGCAGTGTTTCAAACTGAACACAAAGACAACAACTCCCTCATGAAAGGTTCTTGCATCTTTGCATATCTCTCCCTACTGAGAAAACTAATGGAGGATGCTTAATGCTGCACCTACCTATACGTAAGATAGGAATAGTGTACAACCACCAGAGAAATCAAGTGTTCAGAAGGAGGTTTCTAACATAGGAAGCCTCAGGGAGATGAAAAGGAAGCTTTGGGAAGGAGACAAGAGAGGAACATTCTTCTATAACAGCGATGCTGATCTAGCTCCAGGAACGACCAAGGTTAAATAGGAGTTAAGCTGGAAAGATTCATCATCTGAGGAGACCAATGGCAAGCAACAAGAAAGCAGTTCTGCACCATCCCAGAGGGACCTACCCAAGAGGCCAAAAGATGTTTCAGACTAGTAAGAAAATTAAGGCACAGAAATATATCCAGGATTTATTGTTTTGCTAGGTCTGTTTTTTCCAATGCAACTGAGGTACAGGCACTTCTGAAAGGCATATACATCAGCTTCCCTGAAGAGTTCTACTATAGCCCAAGTTCTAGGAGCCCAACGTGGAGCTGAAATTGTGAGAAAGGGCACTAAATGTACCTAGATGTTTGGAGATAATAGGGCCAGTTTTAGACCTAAGCCAGCAAGGCATCAGAGGCACAAGGGATGAAAATGCACTACAGCCCATTGGTACATCCAGGGATTTCGAGCATATAAGCTCAATAGCATAGAGGACACTACAGTAACCTGCCAAGTGTCAATACTGCAAAAGCTTGATCAGATCTCTGACAAAACACATGTCAGGGTACATCTTTTCCAAATAAGCAGGCTCTGGATTGTATAGCTACACAATTAACCCAAACTCAGATGTGCACTTGATTAACTTTCAAGCACATTCAATGTGCTTGAATCACTTAACAATCACTCCTGTTCAAGTTTTTACATGAATATTCTGTGTAAATGTTATGAAAATATTTGGAACACAGTAAAATTATGCAAATGTATCTCTTTTTGTCTTTCTGTCAGGAATATGTGCTATTTATTTCCACCATACACGTAGTGCACAGTTTCATTTTTTGGTAAGTATTCCTGCTCCTGCTGTCCTTGCTTTCTTCAAATCATTTTGCTGTTCAACAAAAATCTGCACTGCCCTGTACTACACTGCATTCTAAAAAACCAGGGTACCAAAGCAATGCATAGTAACCTTTCACTCCAGCCACTCTAATTTTACACACAAATATAGCGTGCAGCACAGATATACTCTCAGCTCCATTTTCTTGAGCGTTTAGTCTTGCTCTGGTGCCAGTGACAACTCAGTTTATGACTGAGTTCACAGCAAATAAAATGCTTGTCAGTAAAAGTGAGGCTTTTCTGAGTGCGTGTAGTAGAAGGGGTACAAATTCTCAGCACAGCAGCCACTCAATTTTAATTCTGCTTGCAAACACTGCACAAAGCAGGAGGCAGCCCCTTCTCCATCTCACATAAGCCAACTCAGATGTGCTCTTAGCACATAGCTGAATGGTTTCACAGAGACAGCATGGCATACCTATTGCACTTTATACTTACAGCTTTCACATTAACTTCTCATTCAGTCAAGCTCTAAGAGACATCAGGTGTGAACTAAAATTAAGAGAAGTAACATGCCAATAGATTATTCACAATCTAGACAAGAACGGCTCCTTAGAGTACAGTTTGAGAGATCTATCATCTCATAATTATCTATTAATCTACTTATGCCAAGTCAGATAGTTGTTAACAAATCTCTAGATAAAACTTGGCCAAAAGCTTTCAAATAAATGCAGGTTAGGGTCTTGTTGACAGGCCACATACATCATCTGGGGAAAAAAAAAGAAAAATAAAAACAACAAACCTATAGATTGAAGGAATGTAACTAAAAAAGAGCAATATGTCTTCCTTTGGCTTCAGCATGGGATGAATGTTATTTACTTTCTTATTAGCTTCACTGTTTGAATCTAAAATCAAAAATAGCGCTGCTCAGACAAGGTCAAGATCACACTCCATCTTGTTGTTAAGGAAACAGCACACAAGGTCAGCATTTGTGTCTTGTTGAGATTTTACTTTCTTATTGCAAGGTCTCCATTACCACAGCTTCTGGTAACACAAAGCTTCATCAAAAGAACCTACTGAAATGACTGCATACAGAAATCAACAATATTTCTTTCACCACAGATACAGATGATTGAATGATATCTCATAGAATTAAACTGATCAGAGGGAAAGCAAAGGAGTAAAGACTAGAGAGAAACAAAAACCTTTATGAAGTGCCAAAATCTTGGTATATGCAAGTAAGAAGATCATTAAATATTCTACACCGCATAAAAGAAAGTTCAGGCTAATCAAGAATCAAGGTCATGAATTCAACAAAAACAAGAAAAAAAATGCTCAAATATTTCAGCCTACTGGTCAGGGTGTGACCACATTGTAACAAATACTTTTTCTGTCATTTTGCCTTTACTCTTAATTAGTGGCTTTTCACTGTTACCACCCAAAACCAGTTGAAACTTGCAGATATAAGTTTAAAATCCTGAAAAATTTAGAAGCATAAGAGGAAAAAAAGAACCTCATTAAGAAAATCTTTCCTAAGCGATCTCTTAATGATGCATCAAATTTCTGCATAGTGCTGCAACCTAGCAATTAGGCAATTTAAGAAATTAACAGATGAAAATGGAATGAATTCTCATGACACCAAGTAGCATTGACATTGAGAAAACAAATATCAGTATGACAGGCTTCACAGTACCATTATTCTCATTGATATTCCAGTCAGTCTTTCTGGTCTATTGCACCTACGCATACAGGTCAATTTTACATGATCATATGTAAAATGAAAAAGAATAGTTATAAATCAAAACCATAATAATTTACAAGCAATTGGCTTAAAGGCAGCCACGTTTTTCTTTTTCCAATTAAGACCACTTAAATGAGCTCCAGACTTTTCTATACTCTAAATATAAATTTCTCTGCTCTCAATTCTTTGTTTTAAGAAATCTGTCCTCTAGGAGAAAACAAGCATCCATGTGGAGGAAAAAAAAAGCCTGAAGCGATGAACTAGAGCTCCTGAGTTTAGGGACCATCCAGAGATTTGTTGCAGTTTGTGCAGATGTGCACATGCAGCCCAAAACATGACTGTGGGGAAACACGTGAGTTATTTCTGTTTAGATACATCAGCAAGGCTAAGCAGCAGGTTACAACCCAAGATGACTACGTTGCTTCCAGTAGCCCTAGTAACTCATGGGCCCTTTAGCCCTTGTTATGCTCTTAGTGATCTCATTACCGTATTGGCCCACTCTATTAGTTAAATAATATTCAGGCTTGTTACGCTCCATTTCTGCTCAGCGGGAGGAGACAGTGAGGTAGGTGATCTTTTGGGTATTTGCAGCAGCACAAAAGTGACAGCAGTCACCTTAGGAATTCACTCAAAATCCCGATCCTCACTTCGAGCTCAAAGTCACAACAATTTACAACAAGAACTCAGCAAAAGTTTGGGTTTTTTTCACTAAATTAGCAACAGCTCAAATAAAGTCAACGTCACCCAAAAGTGCTGAGAAGAAGTGAGGTAGATTTGCAAAGAGTGAATAAGGATGGAGAAAGATAAAAAAAAAAAAAAGAAAAAAAGAACAGGGGAAAGGGGGAATATAACAGAAAAATATTCACCACCCATATGAATCCAGCAAAGATTTCAGCAGAATATGTGGTCCACAGGACAGCAGGCACATGCGTGCACTTTTTGGGGCAGGTTATTTCTAGAGAAGCTCCACCTCTTATTAGCGTTTGATGCACACAGAGAAGGGGTCTTACTGCATTTGCACAGTATCCCTGCTTGGAAAGTCCTTGAAGTGAAGCATGCGAAGAAGTCCCTTCTGGAAGGTTTTGGAATGGCATCTGGGGGCTCCAGCGGTCACTCACAATTCAAAGGACCCTTGCCAGCATAACCACTGCTTGAACTCTTTGGGTGTGCAGGTGCAGTCAGGAGTGGTCTTGCACCTTGAGCCCAGTCAGAGGGATCCAGGAGTTTTTGCTAGTCACAAGGCACACGCTGCTCTGCCTGCTGAGCAGGACTGCGGAATAACAAGGCTGTTGTGCCTCAGGGCTGCACTAAGCTACTTGGATTGTTCTGGAAATCGGAAACTGGAAGCATACAGTAGCAGTCTTGTTGTACCTTCTTATTCAAATGGCCACCGTTTCCTTTGGTGAATGAGAATTTTCTTCTTCTACTTAATCTAGATGCCAGATGGTTCACACAGCAGGGAAAAGATCTAGATATAGGGTGGCAACAAGTCAGAATGCAGGCAGGATACAGCAGTCACCCAAAGAGATTGCCAGCCACTGGACTGAACAATGTTCCAATTGATACAGACAGAGAGGCAAAAATTAGATAAAATCCAGATGTCACTTAGCCTCAAGGCAAAGTCTTCAGACAAGATTTCCTCCTAAAAAGAACTTGTTGAAAAGACAACCATTTCAAACCTGCCACAAAAATCAGGTGAAAGAAAGAAGTTACATATACTCTAAGAATAATCAATAGGACCAGAATAATTTGGGCTCCAACTCTGCATTATCCCCTGTGCTCAAGCCCTTAAGTGAGGACACACCTTTAAAAGAAATGACACTTCACAAAGGCATCTTTCTTTCCATGTGACTTTAAGATTGAAAAGATGCAGCATAAAATGCAAGTAACCTAAAATTCATGATACAGTGAAAGCAAATTATGTTTTCTGAGGGGAGAGAGGACCTATTTGTTTTCTTGCCAACTCACATGGTTCAAAGAATGATCAGTGACTTAATGTAATTAGGGAACTGAATAACCTAATAGCAAATGCATCTTAAATGGAGCTGAACACAAAATAATGGAAGGAACAAGAATAACTCCTTGCATACTCTGATGGCTTGTGTCCATAATCATTTAGAAAAAAAATCAAACATTATTCTGAAAAGCACAATGTCCAGTGGCAGTATAAAAACCTCAAATAACTATTTAGCCTTCATTGAGGAACTCATAATGAGCAATTTGGAAAATATCAAAGTGCCATAATACAAAATCAATGCTAGAATCACATTTCAGTTCTGGTCATCCAATTTAAAAAAAAAAAAAAAAACAAAAAAAAACCCAAAATAGAAATAGTAAAGGAAGGGCAATAAAAACACTTAGAGACACTGAAATATTTCTATATTGGAACAGATTAAAAACAAAGAAAAAGAAAGATAATTCTTATTTGGAAAGAGAGAAAAAAACCCAACCGGGAATGTGACAAAAGAAATAGGTAGGAGCATGAGAGATCTAGAAAACAATATACAGAAAAATATAACAGTGGGATCCTAGCTAATAATGAAACACACTGGAACAGAAGAGATTTTTAAAACTGATGAAACTCAGTTCCAAAAAAACACTGTTGAAAGAGTTCTGTATGATTAAAAAGGGAAAGTATTGCTGCAGGCACAAGAAAGTCTACATCTGAATCGACCTAAAATAAATACATTTCAGATACACCAACCTGCTTTCTTTCAGATATTATTGTGTATAGAGATATTAGTGCAAAATTGTCCATAAAAGATGAGATTTATCTTCAAGACATGGTATTGGCTACTGCAGTCTTCTGGAAACACAGTTCTAGATGGATCTTAGGTCTAATCAATTACAGTAATGCTTGTGTTACTGAAATGTAAATATTTCCTCTAATAAATTAGCAAATAAACACTTAAGAAATTGACCATTTATTACAGAAAAAATAATGTTAAAAGCAAAAGATAACATCTCAGGGAGTTATTTGTAAAAGAGGGAAATGAAACAAGAACAACAAAAATGTCAAACCAAAACCGAAGTAGCAGGAGCATGATACATAACAATGAAGGTCTTGTTGCTTTGAATTGCTTAGCACAAAGAACTTTTACCAATAGGTTTGAGAGCTACAAATGCTGAAAACTTTTGAAGCTTCTGCAACTACAGTGCTTTAGTGAACTGTTACAAAGGCATAATTTCTCATGCTTCCGCAGCAAGGTTCACAGTTGATCTCGCCCATAATTGAGTTGCTACTTCAGGAAGTGAAGTACACTCTGAAGGTATTCAACTTTTTATGAAAGATCAGAACAAGGCTTAATGACTCCAGGTTTCCTCCTCCTTCCCCTTTTGGCTCATGGTACAAAGTTTCACATGGTATAATTGAAATAAATGAGATATTAAGCCTTAAATGTCAAGGTACACATAATTAAAAAGTAATCACTGTTTTCTTCAGCTACCTGCTAGAATATCACCTTTTAATTCCCAAAAGCCACACCATTTTAAATGACTCATTTCTGTCTGCCCTTTGTTTACAAATTTACTAGCACTATTGAAGTATGTCTGCTTTCATTATTCCATGGACACCACCTAATAGAGAGGTTTGAGCTTTCTAAGCTCATTTGACAGAGGTTCAGAGATCAGACTCAAACCAAGGTCTCTGAGATAAAACACACTTATTTATCCACTAAGACCATCTACTGGAAAATCAATATCTCAGATGTAATGAGTTGTAAGACAAGTAAATTAGAGTACAGATTACTCTGTCAATTGAAACACATAACTTTCGTCTGTAATTAAGTATTTCATATGTGGTACACTGCATTTGGCACTGGTTGCTCTGTCTAATTGCTGCACATTTCATTTTAAATGAGCAAGAAACTTCCTAAAATACCTTGGCTTTCACTTCCAAAGGTGCATGAGCCAAAAAAAAGGCTTTGGAGTAACCAGAAGAATTTCCTGTGCTAGCATTGGAAGTAAAGTGTGTTGCATAATTGATGTGCCTGTCCTTTCTCACTTCAAACCTGCTACTGATGTTCAAACAGTTAATTTAGAATAGCTTTAATCATCACTTATCCTAGTCATAGGAACAGTGTGGATATGGAAGGCAACATGAAAAATTACAGCTTAAATCCATAACTCAAGAAAATATTTCTATTTTAAAATGCAACTAAGAAGATGACAAATTACTTCATGGTGTTCTTAAAACATCCATAGACTAAGAGTCTGCAAACGCTACTCAGGTTTGCAGATGGCCGAGGCACCTAAAATATGTTACACTTGTACTGACACAGGCGTACGTTATGAGTTCCAGACAAAGACAGGCAACAACATCAGCTTTAGAAGAGGAAGACCTTGGAGGTGGTACATTGGACAAATCCAGAATATTCTGCAAACTTGAGAAGCCTATACCATAGGCCAAAGCTCCAAGACTTCTAAAGATGAAGGAAGAGTTTGGGGTTTGTCCATGTTACAACAGTAGTACAAAGGACCAGTAACAACCTGAGACTGAGAGCTCCTAATGCAGTGCAAAACTCTGCTCTCAGGACAGTTACCAGAAAGGATAGAGCATCGGCATCCCAAGTAGTGCCTGGACTCTTTAGACTAAACAGGAGTGTGAAAGTTTGGTTCAGATCAACTAGCTCTAACAGGATTTAAGCACAGAAGACAAATAAATACTATGTCTGCATTTGTACATATCTGAGACTTACATTCTTTTTTTTTAAATGGGCTAGGTGACTGCACATACATAGTTGCGTAGGAAGATAGACGAGAAGGACCTACATCACCATGTATGCATCGTTATGTTGGGGGGGGCAAGTCATTTCATGCTATTCTATGATTTGCAGGTACTGCATATAGAAAGATTTTGCTCACTCTATGAATAAAATAAGTGTTGTCTGTAGTTCTAAAGAACGTTTTTGTGGACAATAATAAAAAGTTCACTTTTTCATGTTGTTCATTTGTTCTTCAGTTCCTTCCTTTTCACTGCTGCATCTGATCCACTGCCCAGAGAAATCAAAGGAAGATTTTTCTGATCAGTGCTCTTCTGTTGGTGTCAGATACAATCAAAGACTAGGAGTTCATTACATTACAAAGGCTTGGGATTTAGTGATAGATAAGATCAAATCAGCTAGGGGAAACTTACCGGATACACACGTAAAGTGTATTGCCTTTTTCTTGAGTAAAACCTCAAGAGAAAGGAGAGGAGAGTTTTCATATTTTGATACCCACTTTGTCCTTCCAAACAGAGTCACATAAAAAAACCCCAGAGATGCATGAGAAAATAATTAGTTGTTTGGACTGTCTGTTAAGTGGGAATTATGACTTCTTATTTATTTAACCTGCACTGCAGGAAGATGTTTTATTTCCAAGTAACCAAAAATTACTCTACACTAAAGCTGCACTGTACCACCAGTAATACAGAAGAGAATTTATATAAATGTGAGTTGTACTTACCACCTCTCTAAGCTTGCTTTACCTGAGTGATATAAAGAGGTTATGGTGTTATTGAAAATACAGCCATACCTATCTTCAAAAACCTTTACCCAAACATTTTCTAGAGGTCTAATTTGCAGGTCAGATGTCTCCTTCAGGCCTATCTACACCATGCAATGGACTAACATACAAGCATCTTTAGGGAATAAATCTACATGGCACAACACAGAGTTCTGTGTAATGGCTAGCTCAAGTGAAGAAGCTCTGTCTGATGAGCTCAGGCACCACACTGGAATAATGTGCCCATCCTGCTTCTGCGGCTGACTGGCTCAAATACCCCTGACATAGCCTGTTCTCTCAGAAATTTTCACAAGGCAAGCATCTTATTCTTTCAAACCCTCTTACAATCAAATATAATCATTTCCAGCAACAGAGATATAAGTCAATAAAGCAAAGACAACTTTAGGACGCTTTTGTGAATCATGGTTTTTGCAGATCTAAAAAAAATGCAGCATAATTGTTGCTGATGATTCACTTGACAGGAATCATGACATCTTCATATGACAAGTCCCATCAAAATCAGAAAGATCACAAGATGCTGATATTCCAAATGACAGCACATAGATAAACTGCTGAGACTACACACAGTTACAGTAAAAATTGATGAATATAATTCAAGATCCCCATTTCTACCTTGGTGCTACAAATCGCCAAAGTTGAGCTACATTTTGCAGCTTTGTATTAGATATTCCAATAGGGGCAGATGTACAGAGAAAGAAAACTCTGTTTATATTTTTAAATACTGCTTATGATATACTGCAGTCCTGAGCTCCAGGTAATAAACTGCATCAAACAAAAGTTTACTTAATGTGCATTTCATAGATACATATTTACTGTGCTAAACAAATTCTAGAGTAACTTCAGCTTCATACCTAATATGGCTGACTCCTTTTTTTAAGTAAGACAGCTAGCTTTAGAAATATGGCCTGAGAAAAAAAGAAGAAAAAACCCCCAAAACATTAGAATGGAAACAGCACTGTATTTTTTTTCTCCACAACATAGGAAGGCAAAGTCACAGTAGGTAAGATTTGCTACAGGCTGGCCACATCAGAAGCAGAAACTCCTAGTACTTAGTCTGCATCAGGATAAGACTAACAAAAAGTAAAGAAGCCACACTCCTTAGAGTGAAACTGCAAGAAGCAAAGGTTCTGCCATTCTTGCAAATCAAGCTGGGTACACAGAGTGATCTTTTCACCTGGGCAGCCACAAGCTGAAACTCTAGATGCACAACAGAAAGGAGCTTCAAAACTTTCCCAGTCATTCAGCACTCAGCAGGGTTTAAGATACAACTCACCTGCTAAACTTTAATATCAGAAAATCAGATTACATGAGGAGGATTGTAAATTTAGAGTGCTCTGATCCTAGAAAAATGAGAATTCAACTGCTTCAGCCTGCCTGCCCTTATACTTCCATCCATTTTTGCCACTAAAATTAAATGCTTTTGTCGCTCTGTTTGTAGGCATCTGCAGTATAAACACTGACAATGTGGAAGATGCATATCCTGAACTGTTTCAATTTAGCACATAAAACTGCATAAAGATCCATTCACTTATTCCTAGCAGTCTCACAGTCACTTTTTCCTGAGTACTGATCATAAGATCTAATCTCAAGTGTCAGGTCCAACCATCCCTTAAAGCCTTGAAGAAAGCACTGCTGAAGCTACTTCTGGTTTAATGTGAAGGAACTAGGTGTGGGAGAATATTCTGGAAAAGGAATCCAAATTCACTTTTTAAGACTAGTTAAAATTCATGAATCTGGCAAGTGGATGCTTTTACACAGAATAAAAGCAGTCTTAACTTGGTTTAGTTTAATTTGTTTTGGAAGAAGATCAGGAATTAATCCGATTTAAGTAATCCACTTTAAATCCATTAATTACTTCTGATTCTTAAGTTTTACAGTGCAGACAAACCCACTTGCATCTTAATTCTCAGAGTATGAGCTTGCAGATCTAGACGGAATATTTAAGGAGCACATTCCAGATACAGGTCAGCATGTCCACAGATTAGGCTCATTAGGCAATTTTGTGATCTTACCCAATACAGTTCCATTGCAAAACTAGAGAGATTAATCACCCTCAGTGCTCATCTACAAAGTAGGCCATGGGTGCACTAAACAGAGTAAGTTAAGGCATAGTCACTAGAAACTGTCGCTCAGGAGGCTTCTAGCTGATAACGGTGGGAGGTTTTAGGGGTCAACTTGTTTTATCAGCTGAACTGATATATTGAAAATGGATCTCGAAAGGAAGAAAATACAGAGCTTTCCTCTCTGACCTTACATTAGCATTTGTCTCCTACACAGGTTTTTAAGAGTTCCTTCTAGAGCAGTTGATATGCAAACAGAGTAGATGTTTAGAAGTAGAAACTTTCAGATGGCCCTAGGGCACTGATCTGTCCTCCAGAGATGATGCCGGCATGGGCCTTGCTCAGTATTTTCAAAGATTTTCCATCTATCACCTAAAGGGAGGTCAAATATATTGATTAATTTGCAGCGTGGAATTGCAGATTAGCAGGAATCTGAACAAGTGACACAAATGCAGATGATGATTCAATCCAGAAAAGAGAGGCTGAAGTTAAGCCCGCTGCAGTTATTCATGTGGGGTTTGTGACACTTGTCAACCTCAACTTTGCTTGAGAGAACAACAGCCCGACTGTTGCCAACACAGCCCAAATATTACCTGCATTTCTCACATGCAAATGTGACTTTGAAAAAAGAACTGCTGTGCTCCAGGGAGAATTCATGCCTCTACAATTCCCACTCTCCCAGCATTTTCAGGGAAGGGGTGTGGCTCTCTGACTCTCCCAGCCTTACAACAGGCAGGAACGAGCACAACTGATGCCAACCACTTTCCACAGGAACAGTTTTACGCAGGTAGAGAACAGCAGTTTGGGGCAGGATACACTGGATCAATATACTAGAGTTTCTTCTTGCCTCCAGGAAGAGGAATAAGGAGGTACAGTCTCTAAAGCAAAACTCAAGGATAAAACAAGGATATGGTACATATGACATTTTGCCCTAGGAGCAGAAATATCTCAGTATGGCTCTACATATAATTACCATCTCACTGAGGTACTTAGAAAATTGACCACAGGAATTGTCAGTTTGCAGATAGCATCTGAACGGCTTATGACCCTAGCTAGCTCTGCTACACAGCACCTCAATTTATTTGTACTTTGTGTACACCAAACTAGACTTAATCTTATAAAGAAAACTGTCTCAAACCCATTCATGGCATATTGGTCCCAGCCTGCATTCCTCTATCATGTCATGAATCCAGTGAGCTGATGCCCAAAGCACAACTAATGACGTTACACAAATCAGAGGGGTATATGACCCTCTCAACCACTGACTGAACAGTAGCTGTCCTACCTGAACATTAACACATACTCTCCAGCCAGTTAAAAACATCACCAGCCACTGACTGTGGCAGGCAGAGGGGGAGAAGCCTCTTATCCAGTAGCTGAACCTGCATTGTGCTTTCTTCCACATCAGACCGCCTAGGTGCTCTCTAAAGGAGCAGAACTGATGCAACTGATGTATATTTTGAGCAACTTCCTTTGTCTAAATCCAGTTGGCACAGTAATAAAGCCATGATGACCTAGTCCCAACTGATGAGAGTAACCTCACTTACAAGTTTGAATAAATTCCTCTAGGAAGTTAACGCTAGATGTTTGTAACAAGCTTGAAAAAGATGTAGTTTTGTGTGCTTAGCCTTCTCCAAAACTGTTCAATTTCTACAACAGCAAAGGAGGTTAAACCCTACATTTTGCACTGAAAAGATTTTCTATTTTAAGGCATATTTATGACAACAAAAACTGCCATCTTCCACACATACATGCAAGTGTTATTGTTGAGGCATTTTTATTGATTTAGAAACAGACACATTTTCTGCTAGCCAGACAAAAGCAACAAAACAAAGCGCTCTCTCACACTGTAAACAAAATATATTGACCGTAAAAGCCAAACTCCATGATGAATATAGGAATAAAATCTTATGCTTTAATCATATCACCTGACTGTCAGATACAGCAGACAACAAAAAGAGAATACTCTGAGTCTACAGTGGACTACAGCAATATATTACCATATTTAAATACAAGTGATAAATAATGGAATATCTCCATCTTCATCTTAGGCTTTGCCATTCACCAGCTTATCTACTTTGTTTTTTTAATGCAAGACAAATGAGAAGAAATCCACAATTAATAACATTTTCTAAGTATTCTTGTCTACATTTATTTAGCTTTTCCACAGGAGAAAGAAAGAATAAGGGTAAGGGAAGAACCTCTCAAGAGCACCGATACACATGGATAATTCAAAATGCACGTTCTCCCCTACAATGCTTATTTTCATATGTTCTCAAAATTTATATATATATATATAGAATATATATTCAGACAACATAATGCAATGTGGAATTTCACACAAAGTTTTATAAAACCAATTTAAACAAGAGAGAGAAAGACGTTGAAAAATGCTACATTAAGCAATTCTGATGCTATGTCTTCTCAGATTTTAAAAGAGCATAGATTCAAGACACAAAGGGAAGATGATTTGTTTCTTACTTCTCTCTGTGCCAGGCCTGAAAGGCCACAGAGCCCGTGGCTGTGGAGGCATACGGCTTAGTAATGCAAAGAAAAATCTTCACTCAAGTTGTTCTTGTGCTGTTTCAATGGAAAGGCAGAAACATAAACTACTCAGCTACTGCCCCAAAAATCTACTCTGGCACAGCTGTAAATCCAGAACACAGCTGACAACATAAACAAACAAGAATCATCTCTCAGTTCAAGCCCTGGACGATACTGAAGATACTTTGTGTGAAGTTTTTTTTCCTAGTCACCTTCTTCCTTCCTAACAGTTTCTCTTCCTCCTTTCACGAGCCCCACCACATTTTCATGTAATCCAAGAACAACCGAACAGCTATCTGAAGTGCTAAACCCTACAGCCACTTGCTTGTTCCCTGCCTGTGCCTATAGGTAGCTCTTTGGAGCTTCTAAGCCTTTTCTTCCATCACCTTTCTAGGTCCTCAAATTTTCAAAGATATCAGCTTTCCTTCTGACTAGATCTTTTCCAGGCTCTCTCCCTTCCATCACAAATCATGCTGCTTGTACATCTTCTCATGGCCTACTTTTCTTACCAGCAATCCTTTTCTAGTGTCTCTTACAGCCGTATTTCCCTTGCCCTCAGCTTTTACATGTTTCTTTAATGATGCTACCTGCTTCCTGCCTCTCCCTTTTCTTCCTCTGCTCTTTTGAGTACTTACAGTTTCTTTCCTTTTCCTTCACAGATGGTTCAAAGTGCCTTTTTCTCAACTCTTCCACAGTCTGTGTATGCTACTGTTCTCCACTCAGCCTACCTCCTGCTCTTTCATTCTTACATTTGATTCGAAGCTACATTCAACAAAAATGTAAACAAAATAAGCAGGAGAAAGAGAAAGCACTAGTAAAACCCTGACCATAGCTCCATACATCCTCCAGCAAAATTTAGCCTTGCAAATAACCTAAAGAGGCCAACAGATCTCATTCAGGCAACACACCTGGAGAAGGAAATGACTGCACTCACCTGTCTTGGCTCTTGATCTTTACCACAGAGATATTGCTGTGTTCCATGAAGCCAGGTATTACCCTCAGTGTTTAATACAAACACTGCATAAGCAAGTAAAACTTGACACAGAACAAAACTACTTGTTCATATTATTCATATTATTAAAACATTCCGGAAAATAAATTCTCAGGTGACTGCTGCCCTTCCCATTGTGTGGTCTGCAGCCTTATGCCTTTTAGCAATCCAGCTGAGGCAATCCATAACGACTCTGAAAGACATCGCTGCCCATGGTGAATTATTGCTTAATTAGATGGAGCTGGGATGTTGTTTCACATGTGTGATGCTTTACGAATAAAATCAAGTGTATCCTGCTTTCTAAGCATCTTGCCACAGCATAAAACCTGGTGATAGCTTGCTACTGAGAGGAAATCTACTCCAAAGAGGTATCTGTTCTGTTTCAAAAAAGGAGTGAAACTATAAACAGTTCAAACAACTCAATAGTTTGCAATGCTGTTAGTCACAAATGCTTATGTGGTGCAGAAGAGAAAAGCTCCAGTCAATATCAGGACCCCATTGTGATCAGCTGAATTGAAGAGGGAAAAGAGCCTGGAGAGAGTTTCTCCACAAAAAAGCAGCTCTGTGGTCACTCTCCTATGCTCTCCCTAATTCCCTACTAAGGATGCCTCCATGCTAATCCGCCTTCAAACTGGTTTGAGGCAATTTCAGAAAGATCCTCTGTTTGGATTCAGAGTGGCCACATGAAGAGTTTGTGCAAAAATAGCTGGCACATTCTAGGCTGTTTTGAAACTGCTTTCACATCCAAGTATATGCCTTAAACATAAAATCTCTGCCTTGAAGGATTTATTATTGAAAAATCCAATCTCACAAACACTTATACACCTTCAGCTTGAGGTACACAATTAAACCATTCGAGTGTGTTTTAAGAAGGTTGCATAAATTTTCATGATCTAAAACTTTAGGAATAGCTTTTAATTTCTGAGTTAATTGGAGGTGATCTCTCTGGTGTCAGACTCCTAAAAACAGGTCAATAAATTTGGTGGGAGGCTTTTTCAAGTAATATTTAAATTTCCAGTTCATAAGAGGAGACTCTGAAATCAGCATATACTCGAGTGAATATTGCACTTTTCAAGAGGCTAAAAGCATTTATACTTCCACAGTTCAAAAGTTTTGTTAGATCTAATACCATAAAGATACGTTAGCACTTTAATTATTTGGTTAGTCCATTACTGAGGGCTTTCTATACAAAACTAGCACAGAATTAATTCTCTGGATTTAATTTAACTTAACTCTTAAAAAGGTAGTGCAAAGAGTGAACAGAAGGATGAAGAAAGATTGTAACTAATACTACTGCTAAAGGATTTTGTAAGTTGTGTTAGCACAGGGAAAGGCCTTACAGACAAGACATAAAGAAACATTGTGGGATATAAATATATACAGGGCTAGCCTGGGGGAAAAACAACAAAAATAGTCCAATTCAAAGATTAATTGAATAAATAGAGATGCTGGTAGTGCAGTGATTTCAACCCCAGTTCAGTGTAGGGTTGAGGGCAGTAAGCATCAGGTCTCACAAATGGGTGACGCTCCATAGAAGGGAGTAACCCAGCTGAGAGCAAAGGCAGTGCACTAATTCCATTGAGCACCTCTGCTGATAAGTCTCTGCAAAAGTGACTGGCTAGATGAATCTATTGTTCTCCAAAGGAAACCCTGAGGAAATATAATCAGAGGCTGTAATTAATGAGTGGAAGATGGACTGTGTAATACTGAAGGTACAAACACTAATGGCAAAACTGGGTAGTGCTTATTTGACTAGTTGTCTTTCTAGACTAACTGTCATCATTGATGTGTCATCTGTAGTCTCCTTTGAAAGCTGGGAACGTACTAAAGACCCTGAACTTAGAGACTCTATGTGTGATTCATCTCTTCTATAGCATTAAATATGTGACATTAATAGCTCCAGCAGGACAGTAAAGTATAAATTCCTTAGCTCACCCTGGACAAGAGCAGTGAGCCAGCAGGCAAGCTCCCAGTGCCTGTCTCCAGAAAGAAAGCCATCAAGGACTCACATTTTCATTCCAAAGCTGAGCTCTCAAAGACAGGGACCACAGATGACTGAGGACTCTAAAGCTTTTGAAAGACAGGGAGATTAATTTCCTACAAAGAGGGAGAGTCCTAATGGCTACTCAGTGCAAATTTTTAAGCTGAAGCAGTGAAAATAAGTAGGAAATTACATTGGAGGGAGGCTGCCCAGAACACAGGCACATTTAGGCTCTGGCTGAAAAACTATAAGCATGGGTACCTACTTATTAAGACTAACTAGATTTGTGTGTGTGTATGTTTGTAGTATTTCCTTCTCTTTTGGCAGGCAAGAAAACCTTGTTTGGCCAGGTTAGTTTGTCTGAAGTTGGCTACACGTTGTTTTGAAGGAAAACCACTGAACTAAGCAGGTAGTAAAAATTTCAGGACAACAATGACCCTTTCAAACCTGCAAGCATTTTCAGGAGAGACAGTGCTAAAGGGCACCATATTTGTAGTTGTTATCACTGATGCCAAGCCTTGGGAAAATAGTTTGTTGTGGCAAACACAAACCAGCATTTCTCTAGCACAGAACAGATGGATGAGCAGTACCCCAGGACCCTAGGCAAAGCCCAAGGCATCATATCTGGGAAGTTTTCAGTTATCATTCTTTTCCCCATTTACATAATTTCAGGGGAGGTTATAGAAGAAGTCAGGCAAGTACTGCCCTAAACTAAGTAACATTTCTAAAAGTCATATGGTTACATTGCTTTCCTGATTACACTATAAGCTAGTCCTTTTTTGGTTAATCAAGGCAATTGATGAAGTCTCATATTTCAGTTCAGTGGTGATATACGCCTTCTGTTCTCAGCATCCCAATTCATAGTGCATACATGAGAGTATTGTAGATAATCAGCTGGGCAAGTGAGAACAAAGATGGGCAACAGCTCTTCTTTTAGAAGGCAGTGGATTTAGTGTCTTTCTCGATTTGTGTTGTCTAATGTTGCAACATTCATATAGTGGGAGACACTCTGGACCAGCTGGTTGTAAAATTAATTTGGATTTGTATCTCACAGTCTGCAGCTGCCTGGCTTGGATAAAGAGCCACCATTGTCCAAGTGTGCCTTACCTTAAAACAAGCTCTTGTTATTCAACATATGACATTCCTCGTTAGGAAATGTCTTGGTCTTTTGGGTGATGACAGTTCTGCCAGGCATGTGCTTTTCATGGGAACCTAGCATCAGTAATGCCACAGAAACCATCTGCATGAAAATTTCATTTATGTTGAATCACTGCAGCATCTATTTCATCAAAGCAAATGCTTCTACGCTCAACCAGTGTAAGCCACAGATGGGAGGGTTTAGGCAATCAGCTGCAAGATTAGGAAGAAATCTGAATATATAACCTGCTCATGCATTTCTGAATTTAAAAAATAAATATCCCATAGCATAGGAACAGAAGGCAGCAGGTCACTGCTGTCCATCAAATATTTTATCAACTTCAGTAATGGAACATGGAAATTTATCTGGGATGAAAACATACTGCTGTATAGTCTGCTTTGATTAACTCATCACATAAATCCTCTCTTACAGGACTTTTCAGGAGGTATTGAAAGCATTATATCAGAAATGTCAAGGCTACAACTGTCAGGAGCTACAGTGTGGGAGAGCCTCGATTGAACAAGGCAGCACGTAATAAGAAAACTCTCTGAATTAAAAATGTTTGATTAATTTAACTGTCTTATATGAAGTAAAACCCCCAGTTTTGTCTTCTAATCCTTCCCTTGCTGGTCAGAAAAGCATTTCCAGTATAGAACATTATTTTGATTTAATTTCCTGCTATGATTTCCCCAAGCACCTTTGCCAACTGGGTGTCTCAGGTCAGGTGAATTTTCATCAATGACTGGATTGCTGATAAGTTTTATGCTTCTTATAGTTTTAATTTTGCCTCAATAATTATATATCCTTCATATATCCTGAAATAAACATGATTTTTTGAAGAGGCAATACGACACAAAGAAGATCCAGATTGAGCTGAAGTCCTTAGAGGAGATGTGGTTGATGAGATGACATCCCACAAACTGAAGAATGAACAATACTGCTTTGGAGTTCCTAAGAAACCTGCAAGGATTGTAGAAACATCAAGAAAAGTCATTAGACCCTTGCAAGGAAAAGGAATTTTACATGTTGTTGCTACTAAAAGATCCAAATGAATATGAGTAACAATTAGAAATAAAGGTTTTATAAGATTTTCTTAGTTTTTATGCCAAAACTCTTCCAATTCATGGATGTAGTTTCTGTGATGCTAATCTATTTTTTAGCAACTACCCAGCATTTTTACTAAATAATTTCCTGCCTTGAAAAAATTTACTTCATGTGCAAAATAAAAAAAAAAAATAGAAAGTTGGAAAAGTCTCCATTTTTGGTTTATATATGAAAACTCAACTATTTTATTTGTTTGTTTCATTACAATACATCATGGTAGTCAGACACTGTTTGCTGAATGCTCCCATTCTCCTCTGCAGATTGTCCTCCCTAGATGAATTTTTCCTTCTATCATTGAAGACCTTCTTTCACATGGGATGAGGCTGTCATAGTCCCATTATGAAGGAAGGATATTCTGACCCAACAGGTAAATATTTTTGAATCCAAAATATTCAAATTAAATCTTCCATTTTCAATTGCTTTGCCAAAAAAATATATTTTTTTTTTCAAAACAACAAAGCCAAACTAAAGTTACTGTATAGCTTTATTTTAAAGTTTTATCGGCAATGGAAAACCATCAGGTACCACAGTATTTGTCCGTAACAACAACTTATCTAAATGTAGGAAAGCTAGAAATCCACAAATTTAGGCACAATAAACCCAAAGTATTTCTGCAAAAAACAATACTACTGGAAAATATTACTATGATAATTTAAATCACAGCAGGTGAAATTTAATTTATTCAGGCAGAACCTGTTCTTCCCATAGGAGCAGCTTTTGGAAAAAGAGGCAAGTATCCCATGCTTTCTTCTGATTTCTTTTACTAAACCAAAGATTTTTACAAAAAAAAATAGGTAATTTTTGGCATAGTAAATTGAGGGCAATTGCAGCCAGGGAATGCTAAACTCTTTGCCCTCCACAGAAGTAGAGCAGACACAATCTGTGTGAAACAGAAAATTAATGTCTGAGATTCTCCAGCACCAAGCAAGTGTGCCCTCTAAGTCTGTGCCACATGCTGTTAAGGCACTAAAAGCTTTTTTCACCATAATATTCTAAGTGAGAAAAGGTGTGATACTACAAAGAGGGTGAAGAACGGTAGATTTGAAAGAATAATATCATAATGACCTCACTGAGTTCCTTGTCTTTGTTAGTGCTACAATCAGATATGCTCTTAAAAAGATAACATTTTTTCTTCCAGTGTGTTTTTTAACATACATATTGCTTGGTTCTATCTTCCCACCCACTTTGACAGGTAGTTTCTTTCTCTTATTTTTGGGGTTTTTTTTTTCATCTTTTGGCCTTCAGGAACAAGAACAGTGTTTGTGTTTTGAATTTATAGCACAGTAAGAACATACAGAATTTAAAGCCATAATCTAATGTAAAGAGATTCAAATCACTACAAATAATAAAAGGCAGATATAAATTTCCCTAGACTGCATAATTCTAAATGCAAGAAATATGATTAAAGATTAAGTTGTCATGGCATTTTTACTGTCTCAAGGTAGACTAAGCAGTGATGGAATGACTGCTCTGATCTTCATAAACTGGAGTTTAGCTCCTGTGTAGATTTTGAATGCATATTTGCATATTTGAATTATGTCATTGTTTATGTAAATGGTTCACATAGCAGAATAGAAAATGTGCAATATGCCTATGCACAATTAGTGCAAGAAACTGTACTATCCACATAAACAAAAGAAACCCTAATTACAAGAAGCAGGTGCCAAGTAACTTCTAGGTTAGTGCCACACTTTCCGTGCTTCAGCAGCATGCAGTCAACAATATTAGTTTAACAATTATTTTCAGAAATTGCTAATAATCCAGTAAGGGAAAGAAAAATATAGAAATGGCAGTCATATCTCTCATATTGAGCCAGATGCAAAAGCAGAGATCATTTAACTCAGTATCCTGGAAAATAGTTCTGAGAGCATTTGTACTCCAGCAAACCTGAGCCGCCATCACTTCACCATCACAGATCACTCATTGTTCTCCAGCTACAGCAAATACTTCTCCAACATCTGTACATGTGTATGGTTGCAAATAGATAGATAAGCACATACTAAAATTGTTGCAAGGTAATTAATCCTGCTTCAATTATTAATTCAAAAATAATTAATACACACATACTTTAAACACATCATACAGGTCATGTTTGAAAGGGAGGCTTTAATAAGTGGGTGAAACTATGAACAAAATCTTTCATAAAAGAATAGAAGTTACCACATGATGACTTTGAAAGTCTTTCTCATATCTTCTTGTGATAAGATGCATTTCTTTATTCCCAATTTATTTCTCTGTGGGAGATCCAATCTGAAGCAGATACAAAATGGCAGCCCCACCGAGAGAAAGGGAAGGAGGAAGGGAAAGCAAGCACCTTATTCAAAGAACAGAGATACCGAAACAATGACTGGAAGATCTCTGAATGAACACTCAAGGCACATTTTTGATCTGTGTTATTTGATCTTACTTAAGAAAGACTGATACAGCTATCAAAGTTATATATAATTGCTGCCATGGTCATGGGAATAAAGAGTGCTCATGAAGTCATTTGACTCTGCTAGTCCTTCTTTACTCTTCGTGGAATTGAGTAAGAATGTGGTTTTAAGCTGAACAGAAGCAACTCCCCCTCTCCTTGCAAAACTATTCTTCTTGAGCACCCCTACAGGTCTATACACACTTTATTCTTTACACTTTAGCAATAACACAGCTGTTCCCCAAATGTGTTCAACAACTGTTCTCTAATGCCATCAGTTTCATAGTGTAAATGGGTCCTAAAATAGCTGGAACATTATGTCCTTTACCATTATATCTTCCCGCCTGGCTGCCAGATTGTTCTCTTTTCCTATTTTGATGGATTAAGTAGAACCACAGCAATTTGTTGATTTGAAAACTAAGCAATCTCTTTAAACTGTCTCTGTGCTCATTCACTGCTGTCACTGACTCTACCTGAATTTGTTTTGGAGGCTGCATTACAGAAGCTTTATTCATGAGGAATTTGCATACGCAGGCAGTGTTGATGAATCCAGTAAAATAGACTCATTTCATACCTAGAGACATATTTAAAGATACACTTTTTTCTGCTCAGTTGCTGACATTGGCTCCCATTGTTTTTCTTTTTAAAGGCATAGGTTGATTCTGCAAACATTTTATGTGTGAGGGATGTCCTTCCACAGACAGCCCTCTCGGTGGACTTTGTGGAAATGCTAGCAAGTACAGCACCCTTCCAAGTTTTATCAATAGAAACAGGGCTCAATAGAAGTATCAATGTGATTTTTCTTGAAAGCAGCAAAGAAAATAGGCCCAAACCCATAGCAGAAACCAGGAAGAAATTAATTAACAAGAGACTTGACATTAGAAAGTCATTCGTCTCCATGCCTTCAGAGCTCCCTTCTTCTCCATTGAGAGGTGCGTGCATAGCAGCCCAGCTGTTAAAGTTTGGCTACGACACCTCTTCATTCAGACGGTATAACTACCGTTGCCTTTTGTCCCAAGGCAAGAAGAGAAAAACATTTGTTACCCCAAAACCTCAAAATGGAGCAAAATTTGCATGGCACAGTTAGGAACATGAGCAAGGCCAGCTAACTCTGCCTTTTCTCCTAGTTCACCAATAGATGGTGGCAAAGAGCCCCTCCGAAGCTGCCACTGGACTTGCACAGTTCATATCTTTTAAATTCTTCTAATTATTAAAATGGGGAAGACAGATGCAAACATCTCCTTTGCAACAATCACCTACAAACAAGCTAATATTTTTTTTATTTCTAGCATACTTGTACATAATTATTCTGTTAATGCTAGTTGTCTTTATCTTCAGATATTAACGTATTTGTTTCTTCTTTTGTAAAGTAACAATAGTGTTTCTCTTTAATTTCACGCAACAGAGCATAAAGAGGAACATCAAAGCAACAAAGCAAGCTCCTCTAAAATAGGTTAAGAAATGATACTTGTTCCTAAGAACTCAGCACATCTTTGCCTGAAAGGGAGGAGGGACCGGAGAAGAAAGACTCACAGAAAGTGATTGCAAGCTCTTGTTAGACTATGTAAAATTTTGAAAAGCAAGCTGCTCCCTTGTGAGTTGCCAACAGCTGAAGCACCTTCATGTCATTTCAAGAGACTCCACATAGCTGCATGCTTCTCTCGGCCACCTGTGAGTTTTGATAGCTCAGGTGAGCCAAGTATTAGAGCCTCATCAAGAAGTGTTTGGTGGTAAAATCAGCAAAAAAAAATATTTTTTCTTTTATTCAAAAGCTTTTCAAGTGCCATCTTTGTGCTTGAGGAAGTCATGCAAGGAAAAATACTTCTGCCTGATTCGGGAACAAAGCAGTACAGGTAAAGCACTAAGGGTGGCTGGAAAGTCACTAGCACAGGTGATTTGAAAAATAAGAGCTCTGAATGTTTGCAAAGAGCCCATCACAATACTAGCTGAAGTAAACCAGGTGTACTGGCTCGTTTGCACAGCACATACTAATATCCTCTCTACTTTCGTAGGATATTGTTTTCTATTTTTGATGATATTCATCACCTCCTTTCACGATCCTGTGTAATGTTGCCAGCAAATGACTGTCCCATTCCACAGCAGCTTTTGAAGGATGGCCAAGCTTTACTAATCTTTTAATTGAGAAAAAAAAAGAGCTTTGAGGTCCTTGGGTTAAAGTTGGTAAAAAAAGATGTGATTTTATTCTCTTTGCTATCAGGTTCGCCTGAACACAACTGTGTTAGTTTCTTTTAGCACATACCTTTGTAGAGCACTTCACAAGGATTTTCTGTATTTAGGTATTTTACTTATATGCTTTTTAGGTCTTTGTTTATTTGCACGCTAGGGATCTATGGACAGCTATTTGTTTAAGTACCAATCTGCCAGTATAAATAAGTCATTGAGCATCAAACTTCTCATCTTGAAAGTAAGAACAAAAAAGATATTTCTAGCTGTTTCTTCCCTAGCCCTCTATTTTGCCCAGAGAATGATCTTTAAAACCTTTGTATAGGGGCTCTAAACTCATTTTTCTAAATATTAAACTTTATTTTTCCTTCTGGGTTTGAAATACAGGTATGCAGAGTGTCCAAAAAAGACACTCCTTTTGACTAATGGGACTCTATTTCCTACCAAGAAATAGAAAAAGCAGCTCTGAAACTGATTTCTGTAGTGTTGGACCAGGTGAGCTGCAGAGATTCCTTACAACCTATGTTATCCTTGAATCTATCACTAATCCATTCACCTATTAGTTTGCTTCTCTGGATTATTTATCATAGATTCTGTTCTTATGCAATTCTGAGCTGATATAAACCTAAAAACTGATAACATACATAGGCTCCCAAAAGGCAGTATAGTGTGGGCACTACCACTTTGCTAAGAAACCGTCACAGATAACACACAAACTTCCTAATGTTCGAAGTTGAGACAGCTCCTTTTCTACCTCGGTAATATATCGCTATCTTACTGAATCGGATACTCTTCAGCTTGAGTTTTTCATTGTCTACATGAGGTTAGGTGGTACCTTCGCTAACTTACGAAGGGGATGCAAAATGGTGAAATGTATCCTGTGCCTTAATTCATGCAGGATGGAGGGAATCCAGTTTTGTTTCCAGCCACCATCTTATTTATTCTTCATTGGCTTTCACAGACTTTTTGATTGATTTATGATGATAAAACGTTACTCCTGAAAGTTCAATACTATGTAGGTTTTTTACAGAGAAAACTGGGCAACAGAGGCAAAGACAACTAACAGTAGCCCTACCATAAAGTAACAAAATCAACTAATGGTTCAGACAGGTGAGGGTGTAGTGCACTGGACTGAATAGTGTTCACCCTTCTTGCCAGTGTTTTTAAGAGAGATTCCTTGGCAAGTGTGGATTATGACATTTCTTGGGCCACACTTTCAAAAGTCAAAAGGTTTCCAAACCCACCAGCTGTGCTCCAGCCATCCAACAAAAACTATATGCAACAAAGGCACATTTTAAATGCAGTTTTCCCACCCAGCAGTGTTTGCTGGGTCTAGACTACTGCTTTGGTCTAAAAAGCTTCATCAACATCTGCAAGCTGAATTGGGAGAAGTAGCTGGAGCACTATAGCTTCAGTTTGGTAGGCAGGAAAAAGGGATTGCTTGTTTGTTTGTTTGAAGTGAGGGCACATAATCGAGGGAGCAGCATTCAGCCTGAAGAAAAATAGTAGGGACTTCAGCATACTGAGTATAATTATTCCTAAAAGCATAGCACAGCACTTGATCCAATGTCTATTTAAGTCAATGGGCGTTTTTTCATTGACTTGGGGTGATAGATAAAATGGGCCATTAGTGCACTTTTTAAAAGCTCTGCTGAACAAACACATCACTAGGTGGTACAGGTCTTCTTTATAATGCCTTTCCTTCTCTCTCAAATGCTGCATTTATCTCTACTCTTGTCCTTTACTGTAGGTTGGGTTGTAACACTTTCACCTGTATCACACTAGGAGAAAAATTCTCATCCTCTTTCCCTCTGTCAGTAATAGAGAATCTGTTCCATTAGTGTCCTCGTACCACTGCAACTCTGAAGATTAAGAATCTTTATCAGGGTATATGGAGGTAGATTTAGGTACTTAACGCAGTATACCCAAGCTTTAAAAAACAAATCATGTTTTTTTCTTTAAAACTGTTTTGTTAAAGAATTTCAGACCTTTTACTTTGAAGTACAATAAAATGAAACACCTGGGCAATAAGCATGAATTAGTCAAATAAAAAGTATTTTGAATTTTTTTACTTATGCTGGATATTTCCCTGAGGAGTAAAGACAGGAAAAAAACTTTAGAAGAATCATCTGCATTGTACAGAATTGTCATTCCATTTTGCCTCCTAGAAAGGTTTTGTTAACTGATGGTAGCATGATTCAAAAGCTAAGATCAGGTAAAAGTAGATAGTATGGAGAAAAAACATAGCATATAGCATTAATAAGATACAGCAGCGGGCTCTTACTTGCTCCCACATACTCTAAACTTGTGGGTAACTCCATATGTGTTAAGCACCCTGTATTTGATTCACAGAGAAACAGAACTAAAAAAAGCCACTAACTCTAGCTGTCTGGACCAGTAACACCTCCCACCTGCAATAGCACTTACTTGTTTTCTTTTTATTTTTTTCAGTTTTCTGTTTACTTGAGACAGAGTACACCCAGTCCTAAGATCATTGGCCATGTCAGGGAGCAGAGCATGGACAGACAGTTCGAGGATAGATGCAGTTTGCCCACCTTTCACTGATGGTCGATACTAACAAATATGAATGTTTACCTGCTGTTTTATTTGCCATCACAACATTGGAATGAAAACACTCAAAACTAAGCAGTCTTTCCCCTAAACAGCTGGAATCCCTACAAATCAATCCTTATTAGTACACAAAAGTGGTAGGTCAACATTTCCAGAAGCATCTCAGTTGCTTAAAGGACTGCATGTTGGTGAATGCCATTTTTATTTGAAAAGCAACAAGCAGTGTTTATAAGGAAAATCTTTAAACTGAAGGATAGCATCATTTTCAGAAACACTGACAACATTGAAAATGAAATATTAGAAGTGGAACATTTTCAGATAACATGTCTTTCAACTCCTCTGTGCTTTATGAGACAACAGTGAGTCACACCATAATGACCTTAGTGACAGGCAACAGTCTGCTGACATAGCAGTATTATGATTCAGAAAATACACAGTATCACGTAATCAGAAAATTCCGTGATGTCTCTACTCAGTGCTATCTGTGTCTCTGGCCCTGCAAACCGGCAGATCAGCTCCAGTGCCCCAGCAGCAGGCAGCTGGAGAAACTGGAATAGCTAGGAGCTCTCCTTCCTCTGCTAGGATGAATGCCAGTGCTGCCACTCTTGTGAGTTTGTGAGGACTTAAACGTCTGGGGAAGAAAGGAGAGGAGGTATGGATATTACACACTTTTACACCCTGTACTGCAGGCTCTTAAAAGGGTGTGAAGCTCTCTATTGTCAAATTTCAGATCCTCAATCTTTCTCCTGACTCAACTAATTCCAAGCCTGAAATCAACTGCATTGCAATAATCTCTGGCAGAATAACTTCTTTGCTATCAGTATCATTATTGATCCACTAAGTAGTGCCCCTCCCTAAACCACCTTTGTGCCTCCTATACCAGTAGCAAAGGAACAAAAATGGACAATACAGGACTCACCTTCAAGAAGAAAGGGGCTTCAAGAAGAAGGGGACACATGACGTAAACGATCCTTTTGTTATTTATGAAAAGGAAAACCATTTAATTTAAAATTAAATCACAAGGCTTTCTATCTGTTTGAATTATAGCTTTTTGCTGATGCCCTTACCACTCACCTCGTCTGGAGTTTCTGATTTTACATCTGGGTATTTAACAAACAACACAATCTGCCTCGTAAATCTCTGTTAAGTTTTTTTGTATGCTGGCTACTTCCGCACACAGAGGCACACAAATGCACTCCCAATTTCACAGCAGAGCACTACGTATCACAGCAGGAGAATGAAGGGAAAAAAGACAAACAACCCAGCTGTAGCAAAGCCCTGCAAAATGAACGTTACCCAAGCTGATACAGATTCAACCTTCCCTTGAACACTGTGTTTCTCAGAATGAATCCAGATTTACGTCACTTGTCAAGGAGCAAGGAAAATGCTTTTTAAGGAAAAGGGGTATGAAGTATTTGGAGCTGTTCAGAGAGCTTTCACTTTCTAAAAACCTTTGCTTGTTGTAGGAGAATGGTTGAGCAAGGGAGGAGGGAAGGAAGGAGGGACTTGTCAATAGGCAGTGATGAAAGGAAATCAAGGTAATATGCACCTATTCACAAAATAAAGCAAACTATTCCAGAACTACATGTGTTTGCTGTCCTCCCTCAATTTCACTCCCTAGTTTTTATCTCATCATTTTTGAAATTAATCACAACACTCTATTGTATGGCAAAAGTTAAAACTCTGTCCTTTTTCTTCACCAAGGACAAGCTGCAGTAGCTTTTGAGGCAAAACCAACAGTGTACATTTATAATAGTAAATAAACAAAGTAAGGATTACAAGCTCTTAATGAGGTCTTTGAGGCTTTACAGATCAGGCTTCTCAAATTGCTGTTCTCTGAGCAAAGGAGTCTTGTTAATTATTGGATTTGTGCTTTACAGTTTTGACAAGTTTGCAGTGATGTACAAATTATGTGATCTGCTTTCTTAAGGAGCCTAACAAAACTATCTGTCCCTTCTCTTGGCCCTGCTTCAGCAAAGTATTTGGTCACATAGTAAGTCAGCTCTTACTCATAAATTCACCTAGGCATGAGTTTAAAAGCATTGCATATAAATCCTAATGGAGTTTAAGTATACATTACCTGAATAGTATATTTCCCAGACCAAAGCTTTGAGAATGGATTCACTGACTGAAAAAACCCTACATTTTGTGTAATATAGAGAACTATGCCTGCTGGACAAGCATCTAAGGAGATGCTCTTTTGAAGGTTTTTTTCTTTCATAGTGCTAAGATTCCTTCCCTGAGTTCAGATATACTGAGGTAGCAGATCTCTAAAGCACTGGCTAGAGAGTTACGGAATTCTCTTTTTCTTACTGTGCTTTGACCACATCTGATTTCACCTACATATTTTGCAGCTTTTCAGTTTGGTCTGTCAAATTTGCTAGACACATGCCAAACTCTCTTCTGGACTTTTCTTCCAAAGGTTTGATCACTCCTGTCCACCTGTTTCTCAATAGTTCAGTTCTCACACAGAAAAAGCCAGTTTCTTTCCTTGGTCGTTCTCTTCAGTCTGGCTGTTCTCCATAGTGGTGGGTGCTCCTGATCGAAGGAGACTTTAACGTTGCCTGGAGAAGGCTCTTCTTACACCAAGTACCACAAAGCATGAATAAAACCCAAGGAGTATTTGACTGAAAATTTAGAAAGTTAAACTGCTGGAATAGGTAGTTTATAATTAAAATACTGAGAGAACCTTAACCAAAGAATCATTAAAGCAACACTGTAATTACACTGTCCTTCATATCCTGTCATTAGCATTTCTAGAAGTGACATAATAATAACGTAGCTTTTTTTGTCTTTAGGAATTGTCAGCTCTCTTTATAGAATTCAAGTAAGTTTATAAAGAATATCAGGTTCTTAAAGGGAAAATGCAAATGATGATTTTTGTGTAAAAGACATGTCAGTCACATTAGTAAGCTCATGAAATTCATGGCTATATATTTTTGAAGTCAGTAGAGTAGAACACCTTTTTCCTTCTCCTTTTTTTTTCGTACATATTCAGGGTTCAAGAAAAAAATAAGGCCTAACAATCTTTCTTCTGACCTGTCCTGTTAATTGTGCAAATCTCATATTTTTGTAGGAACATCAGCTGCCTGTACCTCCAGGAGCACACAAAGAGCTCATCTCTGTCAATGAGAAGGAAGATTCTGATCCCAGACACCAAAAAGACTTTAAGCAGGTGGCAACCAAACTTGTTATAAGAAATACATTTTAGGTGATGTCCCAAGAACTTACTTCAAGCTGCTGTTGTCCTTCTGCTCCACAGCAAGGAAAAGGCTGCAGTACCAACTGTGGCTGTTGTGTGCCTGGGAGCGTGTATCATTCAACCAACACATCCCTCAGGAGTTGTAATTTGATTTGCATTTGAGCACATTCTAACTTATTCAGAAGAGGTAAAAGAAAGTATGTGGCCTGTGTTACTACCTTGGGGATGCTGGTGAGACTTACTGCTCATTCTGAAGGAGAGCTGATACACTTTCAAAGCACAAATTGTCAGAGTTGTGGCTCACAAGAGGATGTGAGGCTTTGGCAGCCAGTTCTGTTTTGTTGATTCTCAGTCAATCATAACTGTTGATAAAAGAAAAATGTGTTTAGGAAAAGCACGTTTTCTGTTGAACAAGCAGCACAAGTATAATGGAATTGAAATTAGATACTTGAACGTTTAAATCTTTTGTGGAGTGTAGAAGTGAAATAAGTACTAAAACAAATCTAAATGCATTCTCTAACAGATTTTAATTATTGATTGGTTGAAAGTGAATTATATTCAAAAAACTATGTGATGTTGATTAAATTGCATTAAATTACATGGTTAGGATATTTCATAGTGCTTGTGATATAATTTGCTGGCCTTTTAAGATTATAAAGTGTTACATCGAGGGCAAATATATCTCATTATAACAATTTTTTTGGAAGACAAGCATCTCACATCTGACACAGGCAGACAGCATATACCTGTTATGTATGTATATATAAGAATCTGATGTACTAAGGACAGGCAGGAATGAGAGTGAGCTTCTGGGAAGATATGAACTAGACGTGAATTAAATCTGCATTTACTAAGTTAGTACAGCACCAGGCTCATCTCATAAACTATATGAAAGTCAGTGTATATTTGTTGGAATCTTGTACTATTTAAATGTAGCTATACTTCTTTCATAGATCAGTTTCCCCCAGCTCAGAGCAGCAACATCAATAACTCACAGCTGACAAAACATGTCAGCAATATTGCTGCTGATAAAACCTTGAAGTTTTTTTCTTTTCAGAAGCTTGGTCCAGAACTTTTGCAACGTAAGGTGGTGTAAGGTCCTCACTCACTGCCAGCCAGAGCTCTTTCATCTGTAACAGGAATCACAGTGGTAAGAGACAGACCTTTGTGTAAGTCTCTTTCAGGCTTCACACAGTGTAAGAAAGTCTTTACACCAGAATTAAATTAAGTTGTGGCTCAAATATCTCCTATCCTGCATACAACCCAAACCTCCTTTTTATGATGCATATGACAAAGGCTTCCAACTCAAGGTAGTTAGTTTGTAAGTTGAGGGAACTAGATCAAATCAGCACAACTCAGTTGTTTGCCCAGTCATTCTGTGTAGCGTATTTTGGCATGGCTAAGGGCTAGTCTACATCAGATGGGAGGGGAAAAATTACTATGTGGGATGTTCCAGTATTTTGTTTTCAGGCTGAAGTCTCTGCAGCATCGCGATGGAATTCTCCCAGGTGAAGTAGCAAGCTTCAGCAAGTGGAGAAACTAACTCTTCCAAAAGGGTATTCCATTAATTTCATCAAGCAGAGGAAAGAAAAGTTCATATAGTTGCATCTGCATATCAGATCTCCTTTTTAAGACCTCGTCAGTCCTCCCACTGCTGTCCTGCACTTTGCAGTCTTATACCGTGACCCGCCTGTCAGACTACCCAGCTGCCCTGTAGTGGATCAGAGTCAAGCTGGTCAGCTGCTAACTCATTGCTTTTAAAAGTTGGCATGTAACTCAGTGCACCCCACACACTCATGAAAGCTGATTATCCTACTCAGCATCACAGCAATTATGCATTATGTAACTGTCTAGCACTAAGCAGATATCCTAGATTTCTCTGACACCTGATGGAAGAAATTGTTCTCCTTTAAAATCTGTCACTGTAGCACAAAGAACAATGAAACACAAATAAATAAAGGTAGGACATGATATTTGCCTAGGACATATCCTAGGTAATGTCAAAAAAGGTGTATTTTTTAAACAGCACAGGAGAGAAAGAGGTCTTCCAGTCATTGTGTAGGTCTTCATCCTTATTCTGCATTGGACATTATGGAAAATACTGAAACACTGAAGACATCAAATACACCAAAGACACCAAAACCACAACTCTGATGAGTTAGAGAGGAAAATCAGAATAATTTTTCTATAAAGGAGCCAAAGATTAATATAGAGAAATAGACAGATTGAGAGAGAGAAAATTAGTCCTGAGCTCACCAGGAGGAGACCTGGGAGTACATGCTACATTAAAGTATGTGTATGGGTGATCTAAATAAAGACAGATCTTCTGGGCCTGACAGAGCCTACATTTTAGGCAGGTGTTAGTGAAGACCCTTTCTGAACCTATTTGGCTTTATCCCCATATTCTCACATGTATGCTAGGAAATTCACAGCAGCAGCAATTATTTTCCTTCTATGTTCAGATCCCACAGCCCTCAGCCACGCAAGCATTTACCCCTCAGCTATCCCCTTTCATATGGCTGGCATCCAGGGCATACTACTTCTGCACTCCAAGTGCCCTGTGTAGGGCTTCATATGACAAAGCAACAGAGGATAAGTTGGAAATCACAGCATCAGTGACAGATTAATGAGCCTTTGGCAAACCTTTGTACCTCCTGTTTCAAGTGCAAGGCAAAGTCCTTTGACCTTTCTTTATCTACTGTATTTGTGAAGAAGCATGTGGATTAAATGAGCAAACAAATAAATAAAATCCCTCAGGTCCACCAAAATAAGAGAGATAAGTGAACAAGTATTTTCTCCTAGAAGAAGAATTTGAGAAAAAGCATATAACAGATGTGTAAACATCTATGAATTGATGCACTGCATGTCACAGAGATGAACGTAGTTTAACAGTCTAAGGAAAATGGAATTACCCTTAGTAGCATAACTGTGAATGTTATCTTTTGACATATACTGCGTTTATGGGTATGTAGACCATATTTTTTATCATATATATAAAAATACTTGCTTCCTCCTTTTTACTCATTAAGCTGTGATTATTCAAAATTCCATAAGTGACTGTCCCACTTCAATTTAATTGAATTGCATTATTACTGATGACAGCATAAGACCAAATGCTGCCCTTGAAATCATTGACTTCTCTGGGAATTCTGTGTATTCAGAAGGCCATAACCTTTAGCAGAGGCTGAATCTGTAAAGTCTACATAACTGTAGCAGTCTCATTTGGCATTTGGAGTTGGCCATAAAAAATATCACCTGCTCAGGGAACGACCTCAAGCTCTTCCAGGGGAGGTTCAGGCTGAATGTTAGGAAAAAATTTTTCACTGAAAGGGTCATTGGGCACTGGCACAGGCTGCCCAGGGTGGTGGTTGAGTCACCTTCCCTGGAGGTGTTTAAGGGACAGGTGGACGAGGTGCTGAGGGTCATGGTGTAGTGATTGATGGGAATGGTTGGACTTGATGATCCGATGGGTCTTTTCCAACCTGGTGATTCTATGATTCTATGATTCAAGGTGGCTGATAAAGCCTTCAGCACACACACCATTTGAAAAAAATTCTTAAGAGAAATGATCAGTTCTTCTCCATATATCTGTACTGGGATTTCCCCAGTACTTCTCTGTTGTTTGGAGTGAGTGCCTGCAAATTTCCTTCTGATCATACAGCCAGGTGGCTTTTATGTGTACCAGCACAGAAGACTTTTGTGCAGAAGAAGCTGGACAGCTTGGGACAGTTCCACCTGGATGAACTTTTTCCTGGAGCTACTTTACTGAGGAGGTTTTTAATAGGAGAGGGTAGTAATCACAGAATCACAGAATCATAATGTGGTTGTGGTAACAGAGTCTAACAGAAGGAAAGAAGCAGATCGTGCCTTATATGCACAGGGTGCCAGGTACCCACTTGTGTATCTACTCTCTAATCTGTTGTAGCTACAATAACTACCTGAACATAAACACTTTACAACACAAATGTAGTCTATGGATTCACTCCGACAGTAGAGGGTTAGGCATTACTGGCAGCCCTAGAGGAGTGATAGCTTCTCACACCACAAAGGGTGGTGATAAGCAGTAGTGACATGAGCTACTGCTGGTATCTGCTTCCAACAAAAGCAGAACACAGCATTGCTCTACAGGCTTAAGACTCAAACTGTTTAAAACTGGAAAACATTTGATAATAGCATTTGTAGAGTCTGAATGGGCAACTAAATCTCAGCTTGCCTTACTCACGTGAGTACTTTTGTGCTGAGCTACTCTTAAAATAATCATCAATTCCCACTCTGTGCTTCCCCCAATAAATTAGTTTCTATGATGTATAACAGCCACTGAAAGAAGAATTGAACAGGGGAAATTAACTTGCTTTTCAGTAACAGAAATTTATCAAGGCCACAGTTTTTACTGGGGCAAAAACAATTCATTTAAGCCTTGTCAAGATTCCTAATTAAAAATTCTTTTCTCCCAATTGCAGCCTACAAATACTGCACTTAATTTGGAAGTTAATAATATTTCCACGCATTTCTGCTACCCTCTGCTACAGCAGCTATGACTGTAGTCTGATAACAAGAGCGCTGTACCCGAGCCAGCAATAAATTATTTCACTCATTTCTGTGCAAAAGTGAAACTTACTTTGAAGAAGGGGGTGAGATTTGAAGTTGTATTTATTGTCTGAATTTCAGCTCCATTGTGTGAGATAAGAAAGATGCCTCATTTTAGGCTTAGGCTAATGCATCAGATATTGCAGGCCTGACAAGCTTTGACTTTTTATGGTTAATCAATTCACTCCTATCAGGCTACGTGTTGCCTGGCAGGTCTCCATTGGTAAGTGTTTGTGTGAACAGCCTGGGTCACAGGTCACACTGATGGAAGACCATGCTTTCAAACTAGCTCATGAGTAGAGCTCAACTCTATTTTCATTAGTTGTGAGCTGAAGGAGGTTTCTGCCTTCAAAGTCTTTGGTAGCGTAGATCTTCAACTTGTCCAATGACCAATTTTCTGTTCAAAAAGAAATTATTAATATTATTCTGTTCTGTGATGGAAGGTGATGATTTCATAGGTAGTCATTCAAGCATATAGCATCTTGACTGGAGTTTTATGAACTTGAAAGAAAAATAACTCTCGATCTTGACCAACATGTAACAGTTCACCTTCCTCTACTTACGAAGGTATATGACAATGCAGAACTTGACATGTGAAAAATATTCAATAAGTCACACAGAACCACACAGAATAACAAGGTTGGAAGAGACCCACCGGATCATCAAGTCCAACCATAAGTCAAAACTAAACACTTCTGTTATGTGTCTCAAAATTATTTTACTTTGAAGCAACCCATATTCTGCCTTCATTAGACATCAGTAACGCCATTTCCCTATAGTAGCGCTTCTTTTTTTTTAGAAATTGCCTTCTTGCTTACAGTCTGTGAGACAAGAATGTGCAAAAAAGTCATACAATGAGGGTCCCATACGTTTATTTTTCTCTGCACTAGCAATCTCATTACTTCAGTAGTCAGTATTATTGCCGGTGTTCTTGGGAATACCACTTAAAAATAGACAGTATTAAGGAGAGATCTGAGAGAGAAACAGGAGACAACTTTCCAGAGAAGGTTTTCCTAATCATCAGGGCCAGCACAGGAGAAAATCAGAAGCAGTGCATTTTAAAAAATCAGACTAAGTGTAATGGAGGATGTGATTCCTGGCTGATCACAAGGACAACGTGAAGCTTGACCTAAACCTCGTCTTCCAATAAAACAATTGAAAAGCAGACTTAACTTTCCTGATGTTCACAAGCATTTAAAAAAGAGCCCTGAAAAACCTTTTAAAAGGAGAATGTGTCTTTCTGTTCATAGTTTTATGTGAACTGGATATAAATACATCCAACAGTAAAAAAGAACTTAAGAAACAGCAGTATGAACATTAAAGGGGAGAAAAAAAACTCAGTACAATGATTTTGTCTTTTTTTTTAAGGCTGAATTTGGATATTATTATTTGTCCTTGAAGTTTCAGAGGAATTCTGTTGTACTGCTCTCAGTTTAACCACCTGAGGAATCATTTAGAGCCAAAAAAAAGTTTAAACCAGGTAATAATGAGATATTTTTTCTTCAGTCCTTGAAGACTGGTATACATACAAATGTACGAACTCAGGGCTGCACTGAGCAAATCATCTAACTGACAGGGAACCCTCTCAGGACCTTCCTAGCTAATACAATTATTTCTCCCTTTGAGAATCATTTAGAAGCAAGATAAGATAACCTCTCCTTGTGCTGCTAAGAGCTGCTCTAAAGCCACCAACCAAACACAATTCTTTCCAGTAGTTTCAGATCAGGCCATAAAATCTCAAGACAGTACCACCTCTTGATTTTGCTGAACTGATTCCTCAGCACTGGCAGCACACACTGTTACTGGCAACGTCACATCAACAATGAAATTCAGCCAGTGCTAGCAGCCAGCCTGTCCTTGGTGACATGAGACAAAATCCAATGGCCTATGTGGTTTTTAGAGCCACCAGTTTGCAGTTAATGCATGAGGAAAGAGAAGGGAAAAGAATGAGTCTCAGTTCTGCCACTGTATCTGATATTCTCCATCTTCTCTTTTTTCCCCCCCAATTTAAATACTGTACAACTTATATGGCAGTTATTTTTACTTAAATTATATGATATGCTCTTTTGTTCCTGCTCTGTAAACACCAAAGAATAGATATCTTGGCCTTGAGCTGACATCACTTGAGTAATTAGGCTGACGTTGGGAGCCCACAGTTTGACCTCCTATGTGTTGCTGTGTAGTTCTTAGGGATGTAAATTTTGTTAGATAAAGCACAGTTAGACAGCTGTTATGAAAAAAAATATAACTGACAAAAAAAGCAGAACTAACTTATACAAGAGTATTTACCCAGTGACTCACTAAAACTAAGAAAGAACAAAAGCTCACAATAGTCCTCCAGCAAGCAAAGTTCAAACGATCTGGAAGATGGTCTTCACCTCATAAAACTCATACAACTCAGCCCAATGACAGAGCAGCACAACTCCTCCTCTGGAGATACTTGACCTTGGAGGATCTCCAGGGATGTATGGAACTGAGATCATGCAGCCCAAACCAGCAGCACATTTAATGCTCTACTCCTCTAAACTATTGAAAACCGCTGCTCAGGTGAGCAGCTAAAGAGGAAGTAAAGACAATCCCACTTCTGTAACTTTGTGGTCTTCCATGCATTAAAATTCACTCTTTAAGAGGCAATACATATCTAAACTTCTTCACACAGATCTAATTATCGCATACTATTTGATGTATGAGTTCAGTCTATCCTGACCTAAACTAGAACCATAAGAAATGCACTTTGAAGCTTATTAATCTCATCGAATTTGTACTAATTGTAATAAGCATAAAAATAAGCAAGACTACTGACAGAAGGTTCAGAAAGGCTTTCATTATCTCTTACAGGTATTGTAAAACATTAAGTAAATAAATTCAGACATTCTTCCTACATATGAGTTCCTATTAAAAAAACTCCAGAAGTCATCACTGCCTCTTCTAGCAATGTCATAGGGCTAGTATCACAAATTCAGTTCCTCTGGACATACAACTTTATCTTCTTATCAGAGATGAAAGGCTTATTGATACTGAAACAGCTTTAAAAAAAGTAATTTTGCTCTAAAACTATGCACAAACTTGCATTTATAAAAACAGGAAAATAATAGTTGACAAATTTTGAGAAATAATAATACATTTTCTGCTTTCAGATTTAAGCCCATATTTAACCACTACTCAGAAGAGCACCTAACATAAAGAATGCATTAGCCTCATTTCCATACGAAGCAGGTGGTTTCTTCCACCTTCCCTCTGAAACATCTGGTGCTGGCTACATTCAGAGACAAGTTTGTAGAGAAGATTGATAAGAGGTCTAATTTGGTATGGCAAATCCTCTGAATACTGAATTCAAACAGGGAAAAACATGCCCTGTTTCATGAGATGGTCACACTAGTCATGTCAAGAGGTATGATGGAGTACAATGGGCAGTGATCTTATATATGCAAGTGCCTGTTCCCTAGATCTCTCAACTTCTTCAGCGAGTGCTGCCAGGTCCTACAAACAAAACTCATCATATTGTCTTCAGCTGTATTACTCAATATAAGGAACGTTTCATCAACAGGAAGGTTTTTGACCATCTGCAGCCTGCCCTGACAGTCAGTTCTTTTTTTTTTCCTTCATAAATGCATACAGAATTTAATTTAAATCAGAAGCAGTGATTTTTACCTGGAAATTATTTCAGAGCTTGTCACCTGTGCCCATGGGGAACCCACAGATTGTCCGGTAGGTCCTGGGAACAGAGAGAGAAATGAGAGGAATTAATAGCCTTGTCCTCATCCTTCTGTTCTCTGTCTTTTGGGAAGACACCTGCAGACTGTTTTATTTTCTTCCCATTGAGAAGTAATTTATTTTTACTCATCACCTGCTAGAAAAGGTTGTGTTCATGTCAGAGTTAGTGAACAGTTTTTCCTTCCATGGGAACTAACATCCTGTTTCTCACATTGCATTAAATAATCTTTTTTTCAAAATTTATCAAGGAACTAATGGTCATGCAAAACCATTCCCTCTGCAAAGCTTTGATTATGTTTACATCAGGCAATGATTAATACCACAGAAAGGCTGTTATACAGAGGTAGACCTGAAAACCAGTGAGTTTGCATGGTCAAGCTGGTGACAAACCTCTTATGTCTAACAGTAAGCCTCCATGAATATAATTGCAAGCTGTAGATACAATCAACCTACATTTTATTTTTATTTCAGGACTTAAAATGGATTCCTTCATGCATCCTGAATACAGCAAATACCAAGTATTCATTACAATCAATAGAGTGTATTATATTGTGACCTGTCAGCTGTAGCAAGATCTTTCACCCAGCAGAAATCATTCTATGTGAAGGGCCCTTGAGCACAAATTAAATGAATGTAGACTGCAATTGAGGGAAATTATAGTCATAACTGCTATAGAAATGAAGTCAACTCTCTCCACATGAACACAGCAAACAGTGCAGATGCTCTCTGCTATCAGCATTGATGCAGATGCCAAAATTCCTTCCTGCGAAAAGAGTTTTATTAAAATGCCTTTATCCTTAAGGGAATAAGAAGTACACAAAAAACAAAGACAGAGACAAGCCTTGAAAAAAACAATAGGAGCTCAGGAACTGATTTGATCTACTAGTCATTATAAGACAAATGAGTGACTAATGACAGATATTACCCTTCAGGTGTGAATAGGAATCCATAAATTGCCTAAGTGATGTGTATGGAGTTGTACAAAACACACTTAAAGGTCTTCTGCCCCTAAAAGGTTGACAGGGTCACACTCTGAGAAACCTAGAAGAGATAGTTATTTAGAAAATTAAATGTTGTCTTTTTTCTTCCAACTGCTTCTTCAGTGTAGATTTTAGTGTGTATCATTTTTTCTCTACAAAGCTTATAAAAGCAAGTGATAGATCCTACAAAGTAGTAAATCATTAGAATACAAGCTAGCTTGACAACAGCCGAAAAGCTAAGAACACGTAAGGGAATCTGCTTGCCAACAGCCACCAATTGAAAACACAAAATATTACTACTGATGGCCATATTTATCAGGGAGACTTCACTAGCTGGTATAATGTATTACAGTCACTAAAGGATCATAGAAAGGGCAGAGGTACTGTTTTTCTGAGCAGAGACATCAACTTTAGGGCTTTAAGCCTTTCTACAGAAGACCGAGTTTAACAGAGATTTTGGGCTCTCTACGAGAAGTCCAATGTCAGATTTTAGGATAAATGGGCCTTTCATGAAGGTAGAAATCTCTTGGTTTCCTAAATAAATGAATACAAACCCCACTACTCTCTATTAGGACTCAAAGACTTAAAGTATAGGTCACTGAAGGAAGAACAGGCCACTTCATTTCAAAGACACCAAGGAATAAGGGAAAAAAAATGGAAACTTTTGGAATTGTTGGTCAAAAAGGTTACTTTCTCTTTAAAAATATGCTTCACAAATATATCAAATAAATTAATCCTCCTGAAAGGCTAACTCCTAGTACACATTAAAGATTAATTTACAGCACTGTCTTCTCAAAGAGAAAAATGCAAATAAAACCAAAACATGCTGTTTTAATTGAACTCCTTGCAGGAAACATACCCATTTCTGTCACCAAGAAACAGCATGCTCTGAGGACAAGGACAGACAGATGACAGGCAAACAGTGAGAAGTCTGAACTGATCATCTCTAACATCACTTTAGGATTCTCTTCTCTTTCCATGCTGGAGCTGTTAAAAGCTGAGAAGTGTTGGGAAATATCAGAGGAAGGGAAACTTCTCTTTTCTTCATGAAAAAAATAAATGCACAAACATACTCTGTTTTTTTATTCATGGCCTCAGCTCTTCACTGAGACAGCAAATATTTGCATATATTTTTCTCCCATTAAAGATTTTGGAAAAATGCAATGGAAAGTCAAATTACTATTTGTCATAGTCCTGACTAAGTCCCTCTCAGAGTCAATCATCACTCTGCTGTAACTGGACCCAACAGTTGCATCCCACATATTTCCAAGCCAGCTGTATCTGGTGAGATTGCAAATACTGTCTTTCCTCTGGGTCTCTCCAACAAATTTCTGGATACAGAAATCCTGTCTGAAGCCCTCAATAAGGGACCCTTTAGTTCAACTGCCCAGGGCCTGGGACCAGTATTAGAATCTAACTCAACTCTGCCGTTAGGCAAGTTTTCCCAGAATTATAACTAGCTATAGTGTGGTCTGGCCCATGTTGAAAAAAAAATAAAACAGACACTCAAGGGGATTTCCTACAAACACGTACCTTAATTTTACCTAGTGCTGAAGTATTGCAACATTTGTAAAAATACTCCACAAATATTTGAAAAACATCTCCCTTTGGAGTATCTGGATTAGGTCTGCGTCCTTGAGAAAGGACAACACTCCACTTGGCCCCCAGCTCCTTTGGCTGTCGTCTTTTTCCAGCAGCAGGCTTGACATACCTCCTTTTCTTTTATGGCTACGTCTCCTTTACAGCATCAGAACACTACCCTTTTTCTTCTTCCTCTATTTTAAATTTTCCCACCTCTGCCCCTTGCCTCCCCTTCATTATCGGCAGTGGAACAGGGAACATGTGAAAATCAGTAATTCTGCTAGGAGAAACCCTTTTATTCTACCACAGTGGAAATATCTGCTGAGACCTCGATTGGCCTCTTTCTGCTTCCCAGATGCATTCACCACTGCTATAAAACGGATATTCTTCTCCACATTGAAGGTTACCCTCATAAATGATGCTCATAAAACAAAGAAGAATTCTTGTCCTGACAGGGGTGTATTCCCCACACTGTCAGACTATCACTCCTATCTGTATGTACCAGAGAATCAACAGACTCTGTTGAAGGAGAGCTACTGTAGCACGGTACAAACAGCCTCTCTCAGCAGAGACCAGGCTGTGTGTTATCCTAACATGGCTAGGCTGCCTTTAATCCCCATCTTAGCTCCCTGTAGTACACCTGCATGGTGCTGCCCTAGTGGCTTCTGACCACCAAACTCCTGCTCCTCTTTGTTTTTGCTAATTGGCATTTATGGGAGCAGAATGCACTTTGGATGCAATTAAAGAAGCTTCTCTACCTACACGCTTGCAATTGAAAATAATCATTTTGTGCTAATGTTTCCTTATCAAGGGTATTGTCACATATAATAATTCATCAGTACAAAAATATAATCACGAAACTAAGGCATAAAGAGCCTCTCTAACATAATGGTCCATGAAACAGATAACTTCACAAGATATTGTTAAGGGTTTCAGGCTACAGAACATAGATACTCCTTCTTAAAACAAGAATTCAATACTTATCCCCAGGCTCTTCATTTGTCAATTTCCTTCACAAATCCTTGTGTAGCTATAACATGGGCCCAGTCTCATCTTGAAATATCTTGTAAACTGAACCTTGTCTCAAGCTGAGCTCTCCAGATCAGGTAGTGAGGTCAACTCACTGAACGTGCAAGCCCCCAGCTATACAATCAATCACAAAGTCAGGATTTCAGGCTGTATATGTTTTAAAGTGTATTTTAAATAAAACAACACTGAACCTCTCTTAGCCACCTGACCTGTTGGTCCTAATAATAAAGAGATTTACTCAGCCAAAACCTGCTGATACAAAGAGATCCATTTAAATTAAAATAACCCTTTCTTCCTCTTCTCATCAGTTACCATCTAACAGATCAGGTTATAAGACACAAACCAAAGAGCAAGTCAGAAACAATTAAGGAAAATTTTGTGCATGCTTAGAGGTGGCCACACATGAGATCTGAGAGTAAAATTCTGAAAGATCAATCACACTACAACTCAGGAAACCTGTAATCTTGACATCATAATGTCTTTTCCCTGCCTACTAAAAAATCACTTTCTTAATCTCAAGAGTTTTATCTTTCTTCATGATTTACATCGTAGAAAATGTCTGTACCACCCACGTGTTATCTTCTGAGCTCCACCTTGCCATTAGCTTCTTTCAAATTGCTCAATATGCGCACCCTTTGCCTCCATTCCTTGCTGCTGACTCTCATGACACTTGCCATTAATTTGTTGCCTAAAGAAATCATTCTGGAAACCTTCTGAAATAACTCACTTGCTCAGTGCATAAAATTAGGCACTTCTACAAGAAAGGATGCAACTTCATCAGAGAGCCAAGTTCTAAACAGAATTACTTGAGCCTTGATTTGATGCCTTTAGGCACTATGCTGTCGTGTAAAGAAATCATTAATAAAGCAAGTATAATTTGTACACCTAGAACAATTCACTCTTCCATTGAGGGAAAAAGCATACCAAATCATTTGAGCTAAATTCCCACGAATCCCTGGGAAAAGGGCCAAGTAGCAAACAATCCACTTTAGCACAAGACCAAAGAAAGCAAAGTAGAACAGGTTTTTGATTATATCCTCTAGACAACTGTTGACCTACAGCAAAACAAATTATAACCACTTTTAACTAATTAGACTGCTGCCTTTTTCAGTCTTACTAGTTCTTTATCTATGCTGATATAAGGATTTGATGGAATACTGGATTCCTTACTATGCTCACCTTATCCCACAACTTCAGAAAAAAAATAAGACAGCGTTATTTTCATATGCAATCAATAAAGCCATACTATCTGGGAATAAATGTTACTCACCTTGGGACAGGAGAGATCTCACATCATCTTCTCCAAACTAGAATTAGTAAAATACTTCAGCTGTCTGAGAAGCTTTGTTAGCTGACTGCTAACGAGTAGCTTGCAATTTGCTTAAATGGAGTACAAATTTATTAAGCAGTTTTCTTATATTACCTCTAATGTTAACAGGCTACCAAGTAAATGTACTAATGTCAAGTACTTCAATCTGAGAGATGGAGTATAGGAGGTGTCAGAGAGAGAGAAATTACATGTATTTATGTATTAATATCTTTTCATCTTAAGAAGTTGTTGATAGGATCCTGTTAATATGTCAACATTTTGACTTGTAATACGTTTCAGCCTCATCTCTCTCCTGAAGTACTGGCTTTTTTCTGGGAAATAGGCGGAGCGGGCCTATAAAATCCCTTCCAGGCTGAATGGCAAAAACAGTAAAAACAGCAGCTGCAGGAGGTATGAGTGGCTTTTTGGCAGAAAGGCATCCTGTCATGCATCAGACCCACTCATTAATATTAGTAAGCATTGCTGCAGTAAGAATGAACTATTATGCACGGGACTCAAGGGTAATTTAGCCCCAAACAATGAGAAAGCATATGTATTTTAACATTAGAAGTAATGGTGGCATCAGCTCAGCCGTACAGAATGCAAAACTAACCCCATGGAGAATGCTCTCCCGTCAGACTAGTTGAAGACTTCCAAAATATTAAATAGAAAATATAATACAGTCTTGTAATGGGACAAAATATTGAAAAATGTCATGCAAAAAACAGCATTACTATTCGGACCTACTTCTGCACAATGCTGAGTGCACGCTGAACATAAGGCATTAAGTATTACCAAGCATTAAGAGGTCTCATTACCATTCAGGTAGCATCTAACAAAATCAGAGCTTTTACAAGGAGATAGTAGATACAGAAAAGGTCAGAGCAGCATTTTTCATCGGTACATCTCAAAGCACCACATGAAAGAAGTTGATATCATTATGCCCATTTTACAGATAAGAAAATTGAGGCAAAAAAGCTAAGAAATGCCTTCATGAAGACTTGACAAGCTACTATTGGACCCAAAAATAGAATCCAGCTCTCTTAAATTCTGATCTAGTCTAGTCAAAAGTTTCCCAGGAGAAGAAAGGAGACAGCTGTTCTTGGACAATAATAAAGACCTGACTTCTCAAAGGTGCAGCCAGGAAGAGAGACAGATACTTGAAGCCTACAGAAAAAAAATGCACATATTTTTTCCCTTCTAATAGCCAAAAGAGTCATCAGATCAATAAGCAGCCTGGAGTGCTAAGACTACGCTTCTTGGCCTGGTTCCAGATGGCATCCCAAACAAACAAATCCAACTGCCCCTAAAGGGTTGCTCTGAACTGAGTGGGATTCCCTTCAGGCAGAGAACTCACATGCACAGGAGATGTTATGGAATCAAAATATAATAGCTTCCTGAATTATTAATTTTAAAATGTTTAAAATTGCAACATCCCTTTAAATATAAACTATTTTCTACATAGTCTTGACAGTACTCTCATTAAATGCTAATAGATGGTTCTGTAATAAACACAAGCTTAAAAGCAAATCACATTTATATACCTTTGGATTTCAGGAGTAACTGTTTTGTAACACAGGAGCTCAGAGAACTTTTTTTATATGATGCATCAACGTCTCTTTCTTGGCATTGAACAACGCTTCATAATATCTTATATTATGATTTTATTTCTTTTGTAACAAAAATTGTAGTTGTTCTATAAATTTCAAATGTTAATTGTATATTTGTCCTTTATGAGGATAGAAGAAAATCACCTTTTCTTATACATGCAGAGCAATCACTCCCTTGTGTGCCATAGCAATGACAAACCAGAGGTATTTTTTATTCTGAGCCAGAAGTGATGTACCACTCCCCTCATTAGAAATTTAAATATTTGGGCTGAAGAGAAGAAGTGTAACCAAGCAATGTTCTCAGAAGGTAACATTTCTCATGACCTACCATCTAATCCATGTTTAGGCGTGCATGCCATAATCTATTCCAATCCAAGCTGCTGGCAACGCAGAGGTAACAGTTAATTAAATATTTTGTTCCAAGACACTTTGAAATCCTCCAGTCAAAGAGTATTACATCCAAAATCACCATTATCAGCTACTATACTAATATAAATTACATTAACACAGACTGCAGGCTTATCAATGCAAACAAACTTGAATTTCAGAGAAGTCCTAAAATGAGATCTTGATGTTGGGACAGAGGCAGGTGACTCAGCCATTAAAAATGCATCACTGTCTCAGGCTTTTGTCTTTGCAACAAAACCTTGGAGCCGTACTATGGAATACATCTCAATTCTGACACAAAGAAACAAAGAAGTCAACAACTGTTCATCATGGCTTTTCAGTTCCAAGCTCATCATAGCCACTTGTTAGGAAAATAACATAGGCTGTCTGCATATTTGTGGCATTCAAGCTGGAAATAATAGCAAGGCAAAATAAAAGCTTTTACCTGTATTTCATATTTGGAAATATAAAGGGAAAGAAAACAAGATGAGAACCAAGCTATTTACTTAGGTGCAAAACGATGCATATAAAGAGCCAGTTTTAGCAATAAGGTAAGTTATTAACATTGCTTGTGTTAAAAAAGTGAACAAGTGTACCATGTAAACTTTGCAGTTTAGAGGCAATGTTAGCTTTAATCTAACAATTATTAGTTACCTGACTTAATTATTAGTAGTCACTTTCTGTGCAGGGCTGCAGCGTAAACATGAATCAGAAGACTTAATTTCCTTTCTTTACATCTACAGGTTTTAATTCAGTCCACTGTGGAGTTTTACACAATGGTGACACAAGTCTTATTGCTAGCTATGTTGTTATCAGGATCAAATTAAGTATTTATTTTATTTGTTCATCTAGATTTTAAAAACTGGCAAAACACAAGTTTAATAGTAACTATCAAATCAGTTATATTGGTGTAAACTTCTAGAAGTATGTACATACACGCAAATCACTGTGATATAAAGCAAAGTATGCATTTAGAGATGCAGTAGAATGACAGAAGGATTAAAACAGTGTAGCTTAATTTGTGTATGTGCATGTCAATAAAAGAAAATAGCTTCTGTTTAATTTAGGCTAACTTTTACACAGGTACACAAAATAAGCTACCTGGAAGCTCTCAGAAATTGCCACACACACAAATTACAGTGAGGTAACACACAACTGTGTATCAACTGATTCATGGCCACGGTCCATGTGATTTTACTTAGACTGTAACAAACAGTGACATAACCAAAGTTGGCTTAGCCATCTCTCCATGAAACCTAAACTAATTCAAATAATTTCTCATCTGTCTCAGACAGATGCACAGTCACCGCAGATCAGCTGATAGGCAATATCTTGTCAAGGCACTGCATTGGATGGGGTGTGTGAGAACACAGTAAAATTGGTCTGACTTCTGTGCACAAAAAATAACTAAATGACCAAACTGGAATGGGATAAACTGCATTCTATTACAGTTGCTGCATTTCTCGGTGACCTTTGTTGGCCTAAACTAACTGGTACTTGTGTCAATTCTGTCTTCCTAAATGAAAAGCTACACAGACATTTATGAATGTAGCACTATTTTAACTAAGTGTGCATATAAAACTACTAAATGTAAATCAGTTCAAACCACTACATTTAAACTAGGTTTAATTTAATTTGCCTTAAATTTATTTAGGAATGTTTTTAAATTAAACTAATGTATTCTTCAGTCAGAGTGCTGGATCAGAATACCACAACTATGCAGACCTTTTCTCCTGTAAAGTTGTTTAAGAATACTTTCTAACCTTCTCATCAGACAGGCCCAAATTAGTGCTAGTAAAGGCAGTAGAAGGTCCAATTAAGACCTCCATTTGTTGCCAAGAAGCTCTCAATTGTGATAGTCTGTTTTACCTGCAAATGACCAGAGGTGGAAATATTTGCATATCTGATTTCCTCCAGGCTAAGGAAATAATGTCAGGTAACCCAGAAAGAGTTAATTATCATCCTTGGAAGAAACGAAATATTTCTACAGCTTTAGCAATCCAAATTAAAAATGTAAAACCTTTTGCTCCTCAGACTCAAGGACTACAGCTAATTAAACTGAATCATAATGCTCCCTAAAAACCAATACATATTAAAAGAAGCATTTAAAAGGCTGGAAAAAACAACATGAAGAAAAAGTAACAAATTAGTAAATTCTTCATGATTCTGCAAATCAGTATCAAAGGGTTTACTGTCATTGCCTTTTAAAATCAAATTGTATAAAAGAGAATTTCTTTACGTGTTTTGAAGCACAAACATCTCAAAAGAGATTTACCAGGTATACTGCTCTGATAGGAAGTGTCAAAATATACAGAAAAAATATTACTGTCCAAGATGTCCAATCTGAGTTCGAAATAAAACAAGTAATAGCTTAAGTTTCATCCATTACAGGAATCCCAATGGTTTAGGAATCACACCAAAACGACAGTGCAGAACATCTCGGCACACAAAGGAATAAACAAGGCCTTGATCCAGGAAACTGCTCCCTGCTGAGACTACTTGAGATTAATTAGACTCAGTAGTGACATGGGACATGGCTTATTTGGAGCAGTTTTTAAGACTGAGGCTAAAAATCTATAAGAAAACTTAAACAGAAATGCCTCTCGCTGCAACAAAAAGCACCCCCACCCCGCATTTTTCCATTTTTTTGTTGTTCCTTCTATATCATATTGCAAGCTATTAGGAAGGCCAAGTTAGTGAAAAGGGATATTATCAATTTGAAAAAATATATACAAATGAAAAAATTCACATGCAATACTAATACTCAGTGATGACTACATAGGTGTCCAAAACGTTTCTAAAGGGATAAGAAATTTTAGGGGGAGGTGTTCCCCAAAAGCCAGCGCACAATTCCTCTTCTCTCCCAGAGGCAAACTTCCAGATACCTTTTATTTTCAGTACAAGGTTCTTACCTTGTCCTTGTGAGTATACATGTTGTAAACTGGTGGTTATGGAGGAAGGTCATTCTGAGCTGTTTGTGATTCAAATGCTGGCACAGGTTCTAAAATAAAGCAACATTCTCTGTGCTATGATAAAGGCTGATCTTACAGCACTTCTGATCTTGCTGGTGTTGAAACTATTGCTGATGTACAGTGTTAGCTATTCTCAGCAATCCATACTAACCTTGGAAAATTTACAGAGAAAATTGAGAAAAGTCACACTGTATTTAAATGTGGACAGCAGAGCTACAGTTTCAATCCATTATCTTAGTAAAACTGAATTTATTTTGAAAAAAAAATCTTATTCACCACAGAACCATTTACTCTCTTCTTATTTTCACTGCATTAAATGAAATGTAAAAGGTAGACACTTATACAACAAGGAACAGCAGTGAGATACTTAACGGCTTTCTGAAGTTCTGAATCAAAGGAGATCACCTGATCATCCCATCCATTTCAGGTACACCATAAGCCATTATATTTCATCTAGTCACCACTGCACTGAGCCTCCTTTAACTTTTGTTTGTTGAATGCCTGAACACAAAAGTAAACACCTAGGGGGTCTGCTTCAGTCATTACTGGTTAGACTGCCGTCTCCATGGCCTCTGCTGCAGCTGTAATTGAATCCCGAGCAAACAAAACCATAGAATCATAGAATCATTAAGATTGGAAAAGAACACTAAGAATATCAAGCTCAACCATCAGCCCAACATCACCATACCTACTAAACTGTGTCCTTAAAGTGCCACACGTTTTTTTAACAACTCCAGGGATGGAGACTCCAGCACTTTCCTGGGCAGCCTGTTGCAATTCTTCACCACTCTTTGAATAAAGAAATTTTTCCTAATATCCAATCTAAACTTCCCTGGTCCAACTCAAGGCCATTTCCTCTCACTAGTTACTTGGGAGAAGAGACCAACACCCATTTCACTACAACCTCCTGTCAGGCTGGTTCATGCCACAGTTCTGTGTGGCACTCTTTGCCAGGGTACTTCACAAACATTGCATCTCCTTGTTTACATAAGAAGACAAGGCTGACCTAAGGATGCTCAGCACTTTCGCTGTTCCTGGCACTTGAGGACTCTGACAGCAGGGGTGGTTGGTATATCAAGGTTTAGTGACAATACCTGAAAAGGTAGCTATTCTCCCTCCAGTAAATGTTGGTGCAGATGCCATTCTGAGCAACTGATCATCAGACTCTTTCCTGAAAGACAGGTGTGAGGTATTCCAGGACTATCAGTGCAAACATGACTGGAGGAGTGATACAACTCTAGCACCTGATCAGGCAGAACTAACTACAGAACAGTGTAGCTCTGTATCAGAGTGCTCCTTCACTTTGCACCAACACAGTTCTTTGAAACTAAGACATTTGTAAAGACATTCGTCTGTATTATAGCTCCAGCACAATGCGTGCTAACAGTTGGCTTCAGGTAAATATAAGCAACTGACTCCTCTTTCTCTGTCATTTGACGCGTAACTTTGATAGTGCAGTTCCGTCAGTTTGAACTGCCCTCCATCACTGACGCAACTGGAGCCTGGATTATGGTATATATTAACATACCCGAAGGCCTTTCAAGACAGCTGCTACCCTTTCTCAATTTACTTATCAACTGATGTAATCATGACCAGCAGGACAATGCAGATAGGGCCATGCAGAGGAGTGTGTTCACCAACAGTAGTTAAAAATGGATCACTATGATCATAGTTGTCAAAAACAAAGTCATTCAAAGGATTTCTGAACAAGCTGGAAGGAATTTAACGAAATAACATAGCTACTCCATCTTTATATTCTTGAATGAGAACTTCAGGAGACACGGCAGGGGCAGACTTATCAAGTGTGAAAGAAGTAAATCTCCCACAGGGCCCAAGGAATGGAGAAGCCCTGATGCTGAATTAAAAAGAGGGAAAAGCACAGATGACCAGATAGAGTCCCACGTGATTTCTTAAACCAAGTGCAGTCAAGCTGTGTTATGCCACAGAGAAAAAGGAGAACTGCTATTAAGTCTTTTGGTAGTGAAACAGAAAAAAAAAAAAAGAAAAAAAAAAAAGAAAAAAAGAACCACCTGTTTCCTTATAGTTTCACTTTCTAGTTCTCATCCACAATGCTGTGACTGCAGTGCCTGCAAACACAACACAGGGACCTCTCTTCATCTTTTTTTCTTCTCCTGTAGTCAGTCATTTCTGCCTTTCCCTGAGGTGTCACTGAATTCTAAAACTCCAGGAAAAATCTAGTCAGGGAGTGGGTAAGAGTATAAAGGAAAGAAAGGGGAAGAGAAGGCAAACAAGCACGTAAATGTCAAACCAAACAGGCAGAGCGATATATAGCCCCAGTATCAAGGCAGCAAAAGCCACAATGGCTAAGAACCTAGGGCTGATATGACTTACTTTAATGCCTTAGGACATTCAGTTCCACATAATCCACTGTCAAAGTCAATTATAAATATTACAGTATCTGCTACTGGAACTGATCCAAGTCATTCAGAAGAAAACATCAAATGCTCCCTTTAAGATACATGAGCGCTAATGACAAGGATTTATACCAAGATACAATCAAAATGAACAAGCTGTACAAAAGAGCAAACCAAAGCTAGGATGCTTGGGTATCTGTTTTTAATACTTTCAGTTGATTTCTCAAGGGATTATTTTAAACTCACTTTCTTCAAATGTAACAGTATCAGGAAACAAAGGACCAAAGGGTTTTTTTTTAACTTACTTTCCTAAGTCTATGTTAATATACCAAAATAGACATAATTATTAGATTTTTAAAACACTGAGAGTCTGGCATCTTCTGCTGAAATCAGTAACACCATCTATCTCTCATCACATGACTTTTCCACTATTGAGAGAATGATCCACTCTTGAATGTGATGAAGAAGTGTTATCTGAAGAAGGAAACTGTGCTGTTAGGCATAGGGAATAGCTTTGAAGGTTCTGAAATCAGAGTACAGTCTCTTTCTGTCAAAGACATAAAGTAGATGAGGGAAAGCCTGTGCAGGGTTGCTAGATTTTAGTAAAGCCTTTGACTCCTTTTCCCACCATCTTCTCCTGGAAAAACTGGCTGTCCATGGCTTGTATGGGCGTATTCTTCACTGGGTGAAAAAAAAGGTTGGATGGGTGGGCCTGAAGAGTTGTGGTGAGTGGAATTACATCCAATTCACAGCTCATATCCCCAGGGCTCAGTGATGGGGCTGGTTCAGTTTAATATCTTTATCAACTATCTGGATGATGGGAATCAAGTAAATTTGCAACTGACAACAAGTTCTGCAGGAGTCTTGATCTGCTTGAGGGAATGAAGACTCTACCGAGGAGTCTGGACAGACTGGTCCTGCACTTGAGCCACAACAATCCCACGCAGTAGTACACAGGCTTGGTGACGAATGGCAGGAAAGCTGCCTGGTGGAAAAAGACCTTTGGGTTTTGGTTGATAGTCAGTTGAATATGAGCCATCAGTGTGCCTAGGTGGACAAGAAGGCCAACAGTATCCTGGCTTATATCAGAAACAATGTGGTCAGTGAAAACCAGTAAGTCATCTTCCCCTTGTACTCAACGCTGGTGAGGCCACACCTCAAATACCATGCCCAGTTTTGGGCCCCTCAGTATAGAAAAGACATTGAGGTCCTGGAGTGTGAGAAGAGCAACAAAGCTGGTGAACGGCCTGGAGAATAAGTCTTAGGAGCAGCTGAGGGAACTAGGGTTGTTTAACTTGAAGAAAGGAGTCTGAGGGAAGCCCTCATCACTCTCAACAACTACTTGAAAGGAGGTTTTAGTGAGGTGGGAGCTGGTCTCTTCTCCCAAGTAATAAGCAATAGGACAAGAGGAAATAGACTCAAGTTGCACCAGGGGAGGTTCAAACTGAATGTCAGGAAATATTACTTCTCTGAAAGGGTCATCAAGAATTGGAACAGGCTGCCCAGGGAAGGGGTTGTGTTGCCATCCCTGGAGGTATTTAAAAGACATGTAGATGTGGTGCTCAGGGACATGGTTTAGTGGCGTACCTGGCAAACTTTGGTTTATGGTCAGACTCAATGATCTTAGATGTCTTTTCCAACATAAATGAAAAAAGAAAAGAAAAGAACTGGTTATTTAGAACTGGAACTTCTCCCCAGATCTTTCCCTAGTTTTAGGGCAGATGATTAATAATTCTCACTGTATCTGCTTGCCTAAGAAACACCAGCCTGTTCTGGACTTTCGCCATGTTTATTCCTGTCTTTGCCCTTTCATGACTACTGTACAATTGCCACGTACTTCAACACAAAGCCTCCAACATTTTGGAAATTCCAGCTGGCACAGAGCAGAGCAGCGTGTGCCCTCAGAAACACATGCTGCTGTGAGCACATCAAATCTATTCTCCTCACTTTAAAGTGGCTTCTCCACAGGCAATAAATGAAGTTCTAGTGCTACCAGATGGCAGTGTGTCTAAAGGATCAACAAAAGTTCCAAAATGAACATTATGATCAATGTAATCACACGGAGCAAGCCCACACTATGGAAGCAGTCCAAACATCACCACACAAGTACAGGTTGACCTTCTCTTCTTGTAGCATTAACACACAACAGCAGGAATAGTATGTATTTTAACCTTAAATTCCATTGTACATACTCCTCCTGTTAAGAAATGATGAAGTGGGCAGCACAGTCAGGCAGCCTGTAGCCTGCCTTTTGACCAGAAAATATAAAGGCTATACTGTGTGGTGATGTTGGTAGGAAAGGATTAGTGGATTGCTTACCACACCCTCATTTTTTGTGTAAAATCATGAGAGGTGAGCAAAATTGCTAGGAGGTGTATAGAAGTGCATTCACGGCAGAGAGTAATAACTCAATTCTAATGTAAAATCAGAAAGTAAGAGAGGAGACTAGATCAGATTTTCACTTCTGAGTTTGAACACCTCATCAGGCCAGGTCTGGACAGCTATGACTGACTGATGCGAGTCTAACTTGTGGGAAGCAAGCTGGTTTACTGGACACACTTTGCTAGCAGATAAATCGCTATGGCACAGGCAGGCTCAGGGAAAATAAAGCCTCCAAGAACAGAAAGAATGCTCTGTAGTGACATTCCAAGTGACTGTGGATATCCTTTATAGAGCAAAATTGTACTTCTACTCCTCCTCTTGAAAACAGATGCAAGATTTGTTTCCAGGTCTATTCATTTGACTTCCCCTGACTACATTAACAACTTATTTCTGTATTTCTCACTTCTTTTTAATAGGAAGGATTCCACTGAAAATTATGGCTAGCACAGGAAACAACTTTTAGTCCACCTTTCTAGCACAGTAAAAATCTTTCTACACTGTATAATTTCATTTGCTGCAATGAATCATTATAAAGTCAGCTGAAGAGCAAGATAACATATCTTAAGAACCTTCAAAGAAAAAAATATAATGGTATCTACCTAATTATACATCAAAGAGCACTTTAGGAATAAATTCTGTTATCTGCAATGTTAGAATTTCTTTTAGTGTTCTACTTTAGTAATAATATAAGAAGAGCACTGCTTGAATTAACTATTCTGCAAAACTGTGCTCAGACATCAGAGGTGTCCAAATGTCCTTTTACATGCCCACTCCATTCTTATTGTGAGATTCTCTTTCCATATTTCCCACAAAAATATTCAATTCTTAATGCAGAAGTGCTTCCACTGTGGTCCTTTTTAATAACTTCAGTCTTGTCACAGTTCAGCATAATATTTCATAAAGCTTCTTTTTGTGTTAAAGGGCATGAATTTCCAATAATACCAGTAATATATACTGCATTTGTGTTTCAGTTTTCAATTATTTTCACGTTTCTATTATCACTTTCTCCACAAAAATGTTTATATGTGGGCAGTCTCATTTTACACACAAGAATACATCTAATTCTGACATCCATCTGGTATGCTGTCTGGAAACCTTTTTTATTGTATTTGTCATGGCATATTTGGAGATAAACTTACTCCGTGACATTTTCAAGATATAACAGCATTTTTTCATGCACACTAATGAAAATGCTAAAACTCTCCTATACTATGTTGAAATTTTGCCCTAAATCATAGATACAACGTTTTTCCAGGCACTTTGAACCTGCATGTTCTTTCACATCTAAAACATTTAATCAAATGGAGTCTCGTCTAACTCCCCAGCAAAACTAGGGCCACATACAGCCAGTTGTCCAGGACCATGTCCAGACAGCTTTTTTTAATATCTCCAAGGACAGAGACTTCACAACCTCCCTGAGCAACCTCTGTTAGGGCTTATTCTCCCTCAGGGTGAAAAAGTGTTCCCTGATGTTTGGAGGGAACCTCCTGTTCAGTTTCTGCCCATTAGTTCGGTTCCTGTCTCTTGGCACCACTGGAAAAAGCCTGACTCCATACTCTTTGTACCCTCCCTACAGGTATTTGTACACATTGATAAGATACCTCCATCAGTCTTCTCCTTTCTAGGGTGGACAGTCCCAGCTCACTCAGACTTCATGACAGGAGAGATGCTCTAGTCCCTTAATAGTTTTCCTTGCCCTTCATTGGACTCTCTCTGGTGTGTCCATGTCTCTCTTGTACTGCAGAGCCTAGAACCGGACACAGCGCTCCAGCTGTGGCCTCACCAGTGCTGAACAGAGGGGAAGAATCACTTTCCTCAACCTGCTGGCAGTGCTTTGCCTAAAGCAGCCCAGCAAGACATTACCCTTTTTTTCTGACAAGGACATATTGCTGACTTTTACTCAACTTGGGAGTCCACCAGGCCCACAATGTCCTTTTCTGCCAAGCTGCTTTCCAGCTGGGTGGCCCCCAGCACTATTTGGTGCATGGGGTCACCTATCCCCGGGTTCAACATGAGCCAGCACATGCTCTTGCAAGAAAAAGGGCTAAAAGTATCTTGGGCTAATTAGGAAAAGTGTCACCAGGAGGTTGGGGGAGGTCTATAAGCAGCTGAAGAGAACATAGCGGATCCAGTAGTGACCTCTGGAGGTACATCACTTGTTACTGGCCTCCACCTAGACATTGTGCTCCTGATCACAATCCTCTGGGCTAAACTGTTCACTCAGTTTTTTCCCCTCACTGCCAGCTCATCTAGCCCATACTTAATCAGCTTCTCTATGAGCATCTTCTGGGAGGAAGCATCAATTGCCTCACTGAAGTCAAGATATATGATATCCACTGCTTTTAAGTTCATCAGAACAATGATTTCCTGTCATCATCTTTTATAGTACATTAATACATTGATATTCCTGATATGCTATGGTTAAAATACAGAAGAGAGAGCAGGTCAAATATTCAGTATTTATCAGTTGTTTCATTGCCCCTGAAATAAGCGATACATCACTGCATCCCCATTAGACCAGGAATCAGCCTTTAATATTGGAAAGAGGAAGTGGGAAAAACAAAAAAGCAACCAAGTTCATGTTTTCTTTTTTTCATCCTTTTTTCTTTATAAATTCACTTCTTTGAGGCATCCTTGAGGATGTCTTTATGAGATGTCTGAAAGAACAGAGAATGATGGGCTGGTAATTGGATGGAAGAATGTCCCATACCCAACAGCCATTAAAAAAAAAAAAAGAAACAGAAGAGTGGGATCTGAAAAGCCAGAATCGCTAATAGAACAAAAGAAGAAGTGGTGACACAATAAAAGACGAGTCAGAAGCAAAAACCTCCATTGCTCCTCAGTTTTGATTAAATGCCAGAGCAGGCTCATCTTGTGTACTGAATGAACCAAGGAGTCCTCTGGAAAAAAATAGAAAAGCCTTGGCAACACAGAGGGAATTAAAAACTAATGGAAATCATATATCCAATGAGAAGTCATTAAGAACAGCTTAAAACTGTAAATTCCTTCCTCATTTTACCCCAGTGAAGTTTCTTTCTTCTTTCAAATGAGCATTGTACTCAAACTTAGATATGTTTCCAGATGATCCACCTTTTTACAAGCAACATCCAAAATCTTATAAATAATCTTCTTTAAAAGTAAAATTCCTTCTTTTTTTAAGATGTTAATTCTCAGAGTAAAGGTGTCATAGGAGACAATTATGAAATCTCAAAGTAAAATCCATCTTTCAAAGGTAAAAAGTAGAACAGTTACATAACTTAAAAGGCAGAGTAATAAAATAGTAATAACACTGGCAACTTCTTTCTAAAGATCTTGGAAAGCTGTACAAATATTGATGTAGATGGAAGCATTATAATTTATCTGCAAATCAGGAAATAGTTTCAGCTTCATTTCAGAGATGAATGAAGGCACACAAAGGTTACCTAATTAGCTCAGGGATGTTCAGTTATACCATGGAATCAAAAAGGGGGGTGCAGAACACCTGCGGCTGGCCACAGCTTTAAAAATATAACTGAAAACTGCTCTAAAGTCACATGCCCATTTCCTAGATTGCACTCCTTTCAAGGGTACTATCTATCCAGAAAATAGATGTGGCAAACAAAAGAAGTAAAAAAAATCTGTCAATATGGTACCTCAGTAATGAAACATGCATAACATACAGCATGGAACAAATTAAAAGGCAAAGTTTTGAAGATTTTTAGTTATTTTCTTACTTGCTTTTATTACTGTAGACAAGTAAGAACAGGGTTATGTGGAAAGACAAAATTATGAGAAGAAATGCAAAACAGAATCATTTGGATAAAATGACATTCTGGTATAAAAATGTGACTGACAATAAAGTAGGAGGAAGAAAGTGCACGGTTACATGCACTCAGTTTTTGTCAGTGCAGGACTGAATCTGTTCCACAGCATTACATATCAAGATGAGAAATAATCAGTTTCTATCCCACATCTGTTTCCTCAAAAAATGTGGCAATGTATACACAAGGCAATGCTGCAACCCAATCAGCAACATCCTAGACTGGCTTCTCTAAAGGGGAACCAGAAAGAGTTTAATTCACTGACATTATACTGAGATGTTACAATAGAGACACAAGAGAAATCAGATAAAAAATGAAAGGTGAAACTCTTCCTTGATATGGTATTAGTCAGTTGTCCTTATCTTTAAAATAAGTCATGAGGGATGAAGCATGCCTAATGTTGGTTAATAACCTTTTTGTTACCATTATACTGAATATAGCAGTTTATATAACAACCAGAGGATTTTCTCCTCATTTGGATGTGACTCCCAAGCCTAACATGATGCTTGTATGAGTCCAACCTGTTGCTGAAGAAGCACTGCTTGTTCAGGTTACACTTATGTGGAGGTAGCTTTAAATTTACAATTGTTATTTCCAAAGTGTCACATATTTCTAGGGAGCAACAAGAACACCGACAGGATTGCACAGCTTTCCCCAATTACAAGACCAAAACACAGCAGGAAAGATGAGAAATGCTTGGGACAACCTGAACATTGAAAATCCCAGGACAATTCAGATCATATAATACGAATGTGTTCTACATACCATCAAAAATGAATGCACAGTTCTTTCTAGCCTTGTGTATCAAGTACCCTGGTTGCTATTTTGTATTGCAATAGGGCTAGATATATCAGAATAATTCAATGGAAAATGTTGTGATTCATTTTAATAGTAAAGTTTTGACAGAATTCATACACTAAAGCCAAAAGGGTCTGTATTTTTAGAACCTATACCAAAATTTCATTTGTACTAGTGTCAATTTCTTAATCTTTATATCAATTTCTCATTTCAGCAAGACATGTAGAAGATTAACACACCCACTTACATTAGTTAGCTACCATTTTAGCCATTCACCTCACCAAAAAGACAGATACTGAAGTGTGCAGTAGTTGAAACCATTTGGATATTAACAGACCCAGAAGCACATTTTAATGGCCAGGTAATAAGAAATTACAAAACAGAGCTATAAAGGCTATTGATGTAGAAATTTGCAAATGGAGAGGTCTCGATAGGGCTTTATCTGGAGCTATGTGTTCTTTTAATTTTTTTTAATTTGCCTGTTTTAGAAGAGGAAAAGTTTTATCTTAAAAAATGAACATGGATTCAAGGTGCATTTTTAAAAGTACAATACATGAAAGATTTTCCTCAGTGTGTTCTAAACACTGTACAGATTCTCAGCCATCCTGTATTTTCTCAGCTCTCTTTTTTTATTCCTCAGTAGAATACTATCAAGGTGAATCATATCTAGTCACTTCCACACAAAAAATGAACATGTATATACAGAAGATATTAATAAATTTTATAACCTTGTTTTATACAAGGCAGTGGTAGATTTTTTCTACTTTTTGCACATGTAATTGCAATTTATTTTTAAAAATCCAGCAGCTTTTCATCTTGTGACAGCAAAGACTCTCTCATCTTTTGAGTGAAGTCTTAAAAGGATATCTCACTGTATTCCTTTTTATTAGCAGTCCATAATGCTAAACCCAGAATATTCTCATTCCATTACAAATGAAAAATAATTTGCATGATCTGGGACTCAAACCCCACCCGATCTACTACAGAAAAATCAAGTGCAAAAATGGAAAATAGGTGATCTTTAGAAACATGAACAAACCAAGTGTTTTACTTCAGATTTCATGGAAGTGGATTTATTTTCTGAGCAAGTTACAAGATCATCAATTTACATAATATTCAGAAGTCAGAATTCTGAAAGAGAAGCATGCAAGAGCAAACACCTCCCAGTCAACACCCTGCCAATGAAGGTAATACCTTTTTTTTTTGGCTATAGTTTCCAACTCTATAGAACTGATAACTAAGCCAACTAATGCCCCAATCTGTCGGTCTTTCATATCTCAGATGCCATCAACTGAGTCATGATAGAAGGGCTGAGTCTCTTTCTCTTTGCATCTGCACTTGGAAAGCTTTTACCCAGCAAACATTTCATGAAAAGTTGTCTATTTCTGCAGAAAGTTTTAGTTTTATGGTGTCCAATCTTTTTCAAAAGACTGTCTCATCAGAAAATTTAGTATCTGAATTCTTGGAGCTTCCTCATGGCAATGAACATATTTTTCTGATATCAGTTTTCCTTAGTTTCCTTCCACGCAGAGTTTTTAATATGTTCTTATTAAAACAGTCATCCAAGACAGAGAGACAGACACTTTAAGGAATATTCACATTGCCTATCACAGGGCACAAAGAGGACTTGAGAGCCTGCTAAGGAGACCATATTCAGGAGCCATCAGTTATTCAGAGTCTGTACTATCCACAGTCTGTAAGACTTAGCTGTAAATGGAGAGTTAGGAGCAGTACTTAATGTGGTCATCTGTGGTCCCAAAACAGAGTTCTCAGTTTTCTGAGTAAGCTGCACAGAGAAATATGTCTGGCAGTCTTGGACAGTATATATTGAATCTGTCATGATTTTCTCATTGTTAGAGATTCACAATATGCCTCCAATCCTTACTTTTAGGCACATAATTGGAATGGCCAAGTCTATAATGTCAACAAAAGTGTCTGGAGACTGTTCTCTGGCCCTAAGGCGATATGGCAGATGCACACCACATAGCATTTGACCCTGAGTCCCTCTGGGTCCCATGAATTACCCCTCTGACCACAAGACACTATTTTATTATGTTTTCTTTTCCATTCAAACTGACTGAAATAACCAGCTCTGCTTGCTAACCATCTGCAAAATTTTAAATCTAAAAATAGAACTCAAATATTCCTTCCATAATGATATGTCACACTGAAACAGCAGCCAACAAAAAAAAAAAAAAAAGAGTATGTATTACCATATACTACTGCTGTGGCTGGGAGCTGTACTGTAATTAAAAATTGTTAATGGTTCTGTTATAAGTGTCTAATTCACAGGTTTCATCATTTAGTCTTAAAAGATAATGGCTTCATTTTACTTCATTTACTTGAGTGAGTAATCCTAATTTGTGAAAGGAGTCCTGTTAATGAGTCACATCACTGAAGATGCAGACTTGGCTCCAAAGTGAAAATAATATTTACGATGTAAGCCTTAGATGAAAGCCACATTTCTTTTTTTTTCATTTAGGGGTAGAAGAGGGAAAAGAACAACTTCATTTGAGCCAAAATGAAAACATGTAGATATTCCCATTTAACAACGGATTTGTTTTCAGAATGAAACAGGAAATATATCATGAGAGCAGTCATAACAGGTTGTTTAGGAAAAAAAAACTTTGAAATATGGTTAGGTATTTATCTCTGCTCATTATCAGTGGTCAGTGCTCTTCTAAAGCAAAACCCAAAAGAACGTATTGCAATTTTTTCATGAGATGCCAAGTTTATACTCACTTCACACTCAACAAAACCCCAAACTCACTTCAAATCCAGTAGTAATTGGTCAGACCCAAAAGAAATGTTTGTTTCTCGATACCGCCTACATATTATGATTTTTAGTTGGTAAACATGAAGCTTTTACATGTTATGAAGGTCTATTTGATCATCTAAGGCCTGGTTATTTTCACAGCTATCATTCTATCACGGTACGGAAGAAATTCAGTCATTTTGCTGCAGATTTTATCTGCATTTTAATGCCGTGCCTCTAGTTTGGCATTTTGCAGATCTCTAGGTGTTGTACTTGAGGCTCCACGCTCTGTAGCATTGTGGGTTTTTCTGCAACATTGTTATTTTAGACACTATCTCAAATTATGCACCAGTACATCCACAGAACTCTTGTATCATTTAGCATGCCCACACACAGAAGCGCTAAATCCCATGGAAGAGTTGTTTTATCAATTGTGAATTCCAGGCCTCTGAGGCCAATGAAATAATCCAGTTTCTTCTGCTAAGATGAACAAGGGAAGTGAATGTATATTACAGAAGCTAGGAAGACTTTTGTCCATCAGAAACAATGACAGAAGGGTGCGACATTCAGGGTATAAACAGTGCTGGAGACCTAATGCAAAGGAAGCCAAGCCAATGATGAGCTTTATTTTACTTTAAGCTATTTATTTTAGTGGCGATCAGAGTTTGTTAAGTCAAAGCTTGGTCTTGATGAGCTAAAATTCTGCCATTATAAGCCAGTCCCCCAGCTCAGTCCTTCCAGAAATGCAGGAAGCTACTCTTGTTGACATACCAATTTCAGACCACAGAGAACATTCAAGTCAGAAATTAAAGATTAAAAAAGCATATGAAACCAAAGATAACACTTCAGCATCATAAAACGACAGAAAACAACATGGAGGAAAGTTTGATTCAGAGTTCAGAGGAACAGGCCAAGAGCAGGCTCAGCAAAAGTGCTTAGGTATGCCAACAGCTAAAATCCTAGCTCAAAACAGCAGTGACTGGAAGAGAAGTTAGGTTAGGCTTGTCTTTGAAAAGCTTACCTGCCACTTAAATTACTGATAACAAGTGACCAAAAAAAAAAAAAGGCTCCAGGCCAAGACTTACAGGAATCAAGGAATTCATTTTATGTATATATACGTGTATATTCTACACTGAGCAACAAAGAGGCTTTGACAAAAAGCTAAAGCTGAGTTGGCTAGAATAACTGGAAATTACTCTTGGGGTAAAGATTTTTCTTCTGGGTCTTCCACTACAAAGGAACTGGCTGAAATGCTCTCAGAGCTACCAGATTATGAGAGAATGCTCAGTGGGGTGGATCCTTTGGAACAGCCTCAAAAGTCTCAAAAGTCAGCAGTTTCCCTGACTTGTGTCAAGGGTGCAAACAAGATGAATAGGTCCAAAACTAAATTAGTTCTTCATCAGGCTACAGAAAGGGCAATGATTTTGACCTGAGAGCAAAGAAAAGCTGGATATTAGGAATGTAAGTGTGAGATGGTAAAGACCACAGAGGAGGTAGAAATAAAACTCAGGAGCTTCATGAAGTATAAGGTATCTGTCAGTTTCCAAGCTGGTACTCTGCAAGACTTAGCGCATACATTCACATTAAAATATTTCTTAATCACTGTCTCAAGTTGTCCTGTGAACAGGTAGCAGCAATTATTGAGCTTGTGTTTATAAAACAGTGAGAACAGAAAAAGTGATCCAGACAGTTACTGTACTATTTGGACCTGAGTGGAACACAGCGAGTTCATATAGATGATGCTAGTAAACAGGAATAAATACAAAGTGTATTCAAAGGCAGATACCCAGACTAAACTTGACAGCATTCTTTTAAAGACAGCTGGCTTTAAAAGAAAACCGTTGAACGTCTTTTGTTTGGACTTCAGTAAAATAGCTGATACAGGGCTATGTGGAAAATTAATAAATAATGCTAGAGAAGAAAGAGATAAAAGAGGAACTGCTAAATGGGTATTGCTAAAGGAAAAATGGAAATAGATGACAGTGGTGAAAGGGGCAATCTGACACCAGAGGGAGCTTAATGGTAGTTACTCAAGGATCAGTTCTGGCACCAATTCTTTATAAATTTTCTTCCCTGATCACGGAATAAAAATGAGTAATATGATGACACAAAGCAAAGAACCTTGTCTATACAGAACAAAATCTAGTTATGTCAGAGAAAAATTGGAATGATCTGAGGACAGGAGTAATGGAAAAAAATAGTGTAGACTGCAATGCTATATACTTAAGGATCTAATTGCAAATCTTTCTGCAGTAAATGTAGGAAATCACAAGTGGAAAATGACTGAAGAAAAGGACCTATCTTGGCTATGAGCACAGATTTACCAGGAAAACAGAACATCCTTCCTGTCTTGCACCAAGTGGAATGCACATACACCCACTGTATGTGATGTAATTTCAGTTGTTCAATTGCCTAGACCTCCAGTCAGATGACAGTATGCTTAAGGGCTGACTACAGAACAACCGTCAAGAACAAAGACAAAATAAGGATGTATTATTTGAGGTGTTTTCCATGGACACAAAGAATCACGTGTGCTACTATAGAAGGCATTGGTAACTAGTGACAATTCCAGTCACCCACTAAAAAAAAGGAAGACACAAACAGGAACCAGCAGAGAGATGTTACTAGGAAAAGCACAAGAGTTATGGTTGATGTAACAGCAAAGCTCTGAAGCTGTAGTTGCAGGAAGTCTTACCAAGCCTTTTTCCTTGGGTTGAAATTGGCAGTCTCTGTTTGTCTCAATTGTAAGTAAAGCGACTGTCCTGACTGAACTAGAAGCAAAAGTGTTTGTTTCTTGTTTGGTTGGTTTTTAAGTACAGGTATCTTAACAGTTGTTTTTAGCAAAGCATTATATTTTTATTTACAGCTTTATGAAGATAAAGTAATACAGAGGGAGAAGAGATACTGAAAAATAACAGCTCTGTATGGTTAATCTTTCATGTCAATGTAGAAGAGTGCATGGTACACTCAAAAAAGACTCAATAACTCAGCCACAGACTGATATATTTGTTGTGTTCTGCAAGAAAGGCAATTATCATCACCACATCATAATACAGTCACATAAAGAAAGTCTCTCACCCTAAGCCCACACACAGAAACAATGCTTTCAAAGACTTTTTATATGTTTGTATTCTAAGATTTCCAGAGACAAACAAAAAAAAAAAAAAACCAAACAAAAACCCCAAAAACCAGCCAAAAAACCTAAAAAAAATGTTTGGACTGTGAAAGCCAAAAACCTGCACTTGTGTAACATCTACTTGTAATCAGGATTAGCAAGCAGAAGGACAAAACAGTAGAGTTTCAGTTTTCATTCATTTCCCCAAATAGCCTCCAAATAGCTCCCTGTTGCATTTTTACTGGTTTATATCTTACTTATGAATTTTTGCACTAAATCAAAGTTACAGCCTTTTCAGCCTGTTATCCTGTCTTCCACAGTAGCCACAGGTGGATAATCTATGCAATGGTTTAAACTTCCCTCCTTAATAAGGAACCGTTTGTTATTATATTTATGCACAAAGTTCTTTCCTCGTCTCTGGCAGGCAGCAGTTAGATTACATCCTGAAAATGTACGTCCTGGATGACAGCCTAAATAGTCACAGAAAAGCAGGAAAATGGCAGTGAAGGGCTCTTGTTAAAGAAAGCAGCAGGGACTGGGATAGATCAATGACTCTGGAGGCAGCAGTGAAGAACAGCCGAAGCTTTCCTTGATAGATATGGACAGATACATGCTGCATTGTACATCAGCAATATTTCCACTGCTTCAAAAAGAAGCATCAGATATAGCAAGCATACTCAATCTCATTGATTTGGGTATGGTCAGTAAATGCCTTAAGGATTAATCTAATTTACCACGCAAGTGCAAATCCTCTGGTAAATCCATTATGTGCTGGCCACATGACCACGGAAGAGCCACAGCAGACAATTCAAGTGCATTTATAAGCTGCTGTGTGGCCAGCTGTATTAGAAAGACTGAGCATCACCAACATGAATAAATAATGGCAGAAAAGACTGTCCACATATTAAGGTGCCAATCTAGCATTCAGGTCACTGAAATTCAGTTTTGCTCTACAAGAGATTATTTCTCTGGTCAAATCATTTAGCGTTCCCTCAATGTCAACTCTGTTCACTAGATTATGGGGCTTGATAATACTTTTTTGCCTTAGAAGCCTGTTATAAGGATCAATACATAAAGGATTCTTAAACATTCAGATCATACATTATTGGATGATTACCCAAGGTAGAAAGAAATGTCAGACCCTTTTATTAATCCTATGAAGTTCATTGTCTCAAATCCTGAGGCAATGAGGTCACATTTATGTAAAAAGAATTTCCTGCTATCAGTTTTAAACTGAAAGGCTATGATTTCATTGTGAATCCTTTGTTCTTGTGTTCTGAGAGAGTTAAATTGGTGCACCTTCTTGACCTTCTCTAAACTATTAATAATTTATACATTTCTTCCATTTCACCTCTTACTCATCTCTACTCTTACGTAAACACCCAATTCTTTTTAATCTGTGCATGTATGGAACTCTTTCCATGTCTCTAATCATTCTCATTACTATTATTTCTCTCCTATTTCACTTACAACCTAAGTGAAATAAAGTGACCAAACTGAACACATATTCAAAATGGATGGTAATTATTGCTTTACATAAGACATTCATAATACATTTGATTTGTCTTTCCTCTGAATATAGCTGCTGTCCATTTAGGACTGCTTATGGTGTGTAAGCAATTCTAATATTTTTTTTCAACATCCACTAATGTTTTCTTACCTTCTTAGCTGCTGTTGGACTATAGGCTTCCAAACTGTAGCTCCCTGCATTCTGTGCATTCTCTCTGTTTTGCTCTTATTTAATGTCTTCTGTCTTTCTGTGTCAGCACAGCTGTTTCAAGAGCTTTGCTCAAAAATCCTGGTTTTTTTCTTCAGTTTTATTTCTGTTACTCAAATAATTAGTGCCTCAACAGATACTGTAGTACTGCTTTATACCATTGCTTTGCACAAATCTAAACTTGACCATCTGAGCAGAATGAAATGACCGTCACTCATCTATTACACTTGTCTGTTCAGCTTGGCATTTCCTCATCTGCTCCCATGAACTCTCTCACTTAACCATTGGGATCTTTTCCTGTCTGTCTGCCTTCCTTTCTGTTTTGTTTTAAATTAACAATCTTATGACCAGCTTGATTGCCAGCTGTGTCATAACATCATTTTGTATTACCCATGAGAACATGCCCTTCTGCTCAAAGTTCTGCTGATGCTGACTTGGTTAAATCCACCTGCAGTGCAGTATGGACCATTGTCTTACTACAGTAATCTCAGGCCAAACACATACTTTGCAAAATACACCTGGGGCTCCCTAGTCAGAGCTCTTGCCTGCATATCCTTCAGACAGGCACTTCACAGAAATGTGTGTAATGTCTTAAAGGTGATGGATGAAGTAAAATCTACTCTCACCTTCTGCCAGAACTGAGATGTGTAAAGACTCTACTGCATACTGTCTTTGAATTCATCATCCAGTTATATATATGCCCTCAATTAGATATTTATGTCCACCAAGCAGACAGGCTCTGAGCCTTAGTGACATCTGTAATTTCATTTATGAGACGTTGCCTATTCCACATCAACTCCCAAGATTATGACTCAATTCTCCATAAAGAAAGTATCTCAATCACACAGCTGATCCATCACATTATACTAGAGAAAGCTTATTCCTTAGAGTCTGGTGAGTGTCAGAATATAAACTTCTTTACTCTTGTTAATCCTCACTTTCAGTACAGTGTTGTGATAGAGAGAGCAAGCGCACACACAATGCACCTCAAGACAAGAAGCAAATGAAACATAGCCCATTACTGGAATCGATCTCGCAGAGATGAGTGCATTGTGTTCAGGAAAGCCAGTTCAGTACCTGCTACTAGTGACTTTTGCTCCATGTTGTAGTTCTGGAGTCTCAAAAAAATTCAGCCATCTGAGCGTACTCAGAATGCAGCTTCTCCAATGAAACTGCTCACAGTGCTAGTACCTAGAGGTGAGCTAGTGAAAATGCCTGTTTGCAAAGAGCTCAGTCTGTTACTCATTTTCTAATAGCCAGCTTTTGTGTCTCTCGATACTTTCTAATAACTTCAGCAAGCTGCTGCCTTAGCAGCCATGGCATCCTCGGTTTCCAGCAGGACAAATACCGCAGCTATAATATTTTTATTCTTCAAATGTCTATTTTTGGACCCATGACTCCTATTACGCTGCAACACTATGCATTAAAATCTGTCTCAGAGGCTATTGGTAAGAGCATGCAGTATCTTGGAGGATGGTTATTTGTCCTTACAGAACATTAGGTCCCTTCATGTACATCAGTCTTACATACTCTTAATAGCATCTCAAGGCCCAACTATTATTTCATAGAAGTTTACAGAGTTTGGTTCCCTTCAGTTTCACCTTGCCCATGTTTTTGTGAATATTCTCTTCACAGTACTGGCTTATAAATTGCTGCATCGTCACATCATGGACCTGCATTGCTTGTTCCTTGATGCCCCATTTACCTTCAAGAATGTCATCAGTACTGCTCCTAAGACTGCTCAAGTGGGTATTGCAATTGACATTAGAACTCCCTTGAAGATGGACAGACACTCAAAGCTACTCATGGCCAGCTGTGCTAATCTGATAATTACAGTAAAGGCATTGCCTTATTATGTAAAAACTTGTACTTGACTTCACCTAAAATAGTGGGTTTATCCTAAAGCAGATCTTACATCCTCAGTCTCTGGCTAAGGCTAATGACTTATTTTCAGTGTGATTTCAGTACAGTTTCTGATATTACCTGAAGAGTCCCCCATTTCTTGTAGAGCTAGATAACCACTGTAGTTTGCTGTAAGTAATCACCATACACAGTATGGGTAGTACATTGGTGTATTTGCCAGTTTCTTTCTATGGGGAATTTAAAAACTTTTCATTGTCTCACACAGTAAATGTAAGGATATACTGCTAAAATTTAGATGCACTGTAGGTATCACTTTCCTTGAAATATATTATCAGTCTCCTATTTGGATGCTGCTAGACAGTTTTCATTTCTCTCTACCATCAAGAACTTCATTGTCTTTCACCAGTGGGAGGTACATCTGCATTTGGAGTGCTGGAATTTCTAACAAATAACATCTCATTTGGGGAGGAGGGGTTCCTATGGACAGTATGTATTCACTCCACTGGCTTCAAAAAGGTTTTACTATCTTTTATCACTCAGTAGATATCCTTCTTAAATCTGATCACTTACCACTCTCACTTATCAGGCAATATTACAAAGCAGATGCAATTTAATTGGTTGCTAGTCTAATAACATAGCTTCAAACTTTTTTTTTTTACATGAATATATGTATATTAGTTTTGGGATTGGTCACACATAGCACACATCTCCTCTACAGGTTTCTTTCACTACCCAAATTGCTGCCTACCAATTCTATGGTAGTTTCAGGGTTGGAGTAAGGAATATTTCTAGTCCTGATCTCTGCCCACAACCTGGGGGTTTGGGTTTTTTCCTGCTTTTCATACTGCCCTAGATCACAGAATCAGCTCAATGTATCCTACTTTCTGGTTTTCTTTCATTGCAGCCAGTAAATTGTTGGGTTTTTTTTTTTCTTAATATCCATTATTGCTTTGATACTTTCCCTGGTCTTGGTGTCTTGGTGATTAGAAGCTATGTTTCTGTGCTGGATATATGTCTCTTGACAGTCTTTCCTGTGAGAAACTTGCCTCCCACATACAAATCCATCATTTAAAAGTAGTATTTAATGTTTCCAGGGTTTCAAGGCCTACAAGAATTTTCAGCTCTTGATATAATTATTTCTCCTTATGCTTGGCTTTAAGTAGAAAATAACAAAAACAGCACAACAGCTTCTTGCCCATGATCTCCTTCTGTGGGGTCACATTAGTCATTAAGTACTTCTATCAGTCTTCCCAGTGTTTCAGGCACAGCAGTATCTTATTCACTTCTCTTCCATCTTTTCCCAAAAGGATAGTAAAAAAACCTTTACTGACATTTCCTCATCTTTATTCCTTTGTACAGGCACTCAATTACTTTGTTAACTACTTCCTGGTTTGTGTAGGTTATTTTGTCTGGAAATCCAACATTACATTTTCAAAAGTCCTTTCATGCCATCTGTTTACTTCTAGCTTTATTTCCTAGTTAATCGTATTTGAAGGGGGAGGTGTGTTTCTCTGAAATTATTGCTGCTGACATGTTTCTCCATCATATACTGGAAAAGAATATAAAAAAGACTCCATGTGTGTAAAACTAAACTGGCTTTTTTATAAGCAATCTATTTACACAGATGCTGAGACTGCAATTAACACCAAAGCCACATGCATGCAGATTAGCTTTTGTGTGGTCTTTCAGATCTCCCTGCAATCTATGTTCTTCTCTGCGGTCACACAGATTGTTGGACTCTGTTACCTTTACTCACTTTCCCAGTCTAAGGAATTGTACGTGATTTAAAAGCAGCTAGAGAAGTCAGATGCTGAGCACTTATCAGTAGTGGTGGCAGCTGTTATTCCAATAAATCATTCTTTTCCAGCTTGGCTTTATATTTCGGCACTTACTTAAGCAAGACTGAATCTATGTTAAACAGAATGCCTCCCTAAAAAAAGGAATTTTAAGTATTAGCTCTGGCAACTTTATGTATTTACTAGTAAAGCAAATTTTTGAAACATTATATTCATGTTGCACATAAAATAGACACATGCAAATAAAATTACTGATTTTGAGTACTGAGCTTTTCTTAAATCCATCACTGGTCTTGTACACTGTCTCACTTGGACTGTGTCACCTATATAGGACATCCAAAAAGCCTATACCTAATAAAGCAGTGTATTATGCTGATAAAAAAAAACCCTTTAACATATTCAGATTTGCTCTTTGATCATAGACTATAACAGTATTGCCAAGATAAGGATAAAAGTCACGTTTAAAATTACCTTAAATATTTAAACATTACTATTTCTAAATTCAAATGTACATAGAGATGCTCTAAAACATAAAAGCTGCTGAAAATAAATTCTAAGCTCTTCCTATAGTTTTTGAATCAAGCAGCTAAACATGGCAAAATATATCACAATATTTTGATAGAACATTATAACATGACCATTAAAATGCGGTATCTGCTGCAGAGTGTTCTTTAGTCAATAACTCCTGTGTTAATCTAGAAACATTCTGTAACAATTCAAGCAAAACTGAGAAAGAAACAGCAGTTCAAACCTTGTGGTTAAAGCACAGTGTTCTTTAGTGTAATCCAGCAATTAAAGATTCATTTCACATTTAAAAAAAAATAAAAAGCTATAAATACAAGATATGGTATCAATTACAAAATGAAGATTATATTGCCTTTAAGAAAATCCAGCTAATTTTCATTCAGAATCACAGAATCCCTGGGTTGGAAAATACCTCCAGGATCATTGAGGCCAACCACTCCTATCAACCACTAAACCATGTCCCTCAGCACCTCATCCACCCATCCTTTAAACACCTCCAGGGAAGGTGACTCAACCACCTTCCTGGGCAGCCTCTGCCAGTGTCCAATGACCCTTTCCGTGAAAAATTTTGTCCTGACATCCAGTCTGAACCTCCTCTGATGAAGCTTGAGGCTATTCCCCCTTGTCCTGTCCCCTGTCACTTGGGAGAAGTTCTTGGCCACCATTCATCCAAATATGTTCACAGTCTTACTTAAAAATCAATATATATGTCAAGGTGTATTGCATTTTTCCAAGAAGAGAGACATAGTATGTTTTCTTACATTACACTGCAGTAGAAGTGGCCACATCTGCTCAACTCAGAAAGCAGATGGATGTACAAATACTGTATCAAAGTATATCTTTCAAGGAGAAAATTTAGCTGCCTAGGTGTCACATTTTAATTCGATATAGCAGAAGCAGGGAGATTAGAATTTTTAAAAATTTCCTTAGTTAATTGATTGATGAATAGCAGCAACAGACCTCTATTCATCTCATTTCATATACCCTGATCCAAAATTCACTCAGATTACCTCAGGTCATAAAAAATGATAACTAAGGACACACTGAAGTGTGCACTGCATACTTGCAGTTTCTATTTTCTAGCATTTTTCAGGGATTTTAATTTACTGGAGATGCATGACCAGCATACCTATTTCTATAAAACTACTTTTAGAGCTTGAGTCAAGAAATATTAAAGGCAAGTATTCCCCTACAGTGTTTCTGTGAAAAGTAGAAATGACCCAGTGCCATTTCCCTCTCTCAGGAGAGAGGAATTTTTTACAACTCTCAACCATAGACAAATGGGAAAACTTCTCAGCTCCAACAATAAACATTTTTATAAAGACAGTTATCGATGTAAATGCTTCCGTGTTTTCTGCCAGATTAGCTTTACTGCCCAATATCTTATAAAATTGAAAAGGTGTTAGCTAAAATGAGAGCTATATAGGAACAAAAAACTTAACAATAAAAGAACACCAGTATGAAGCTTGTAATGTGAAATCTATACACATCATAAGTTATTGTGGATCTATCTGATTTTATCGCTGCTGAATGGTTTGAAAACATTGGATTCCTTTCACTTGTGCACCCCTAGCAAGCATATAAATGTCAGCACTTTCAATTATAGACACTTAATAGCAAGCAGCTAAATTGTCTAAACAGTAAAGGGGAAATTTCAAAGATTTAGGTTTTGAGATAGCAGGAGCAATTAGAAACATAATAAAAAAGCATAAAGCTCTGAAACACAGTTCAAATTGTATCTTCTTAAAAAATGATTTATGATGCATCATATTCAGCAGCTCCATAGCTCACACTACACCTCATTTTAACTGGGTACAGCCCAGCACAGAACATGCATGTTTTTCATAGGGACACCATGTAACAGGACATCCCACACAGAACAGGCACAGACTGTGCCACACACAGACTACATTTATCCCTTCACTGGGCAGTGCATGGAAGACAAAGAAAAATACCTTCCTAGTCACCCAAAGTGGGGGAAGGAACAAACATTCAACCTGTGAATAACTGAAGGAAAAATTAAAATTCATGGAGAAGTTGGGGCTGTTTGTCTAGCGTAATCCTGAAATGTGTGCTTTCCATACAACTTTGTAAAAAATAATGAGCACTTGTTCTTCAAATATAAATAAATGTTTTGCAATAGTACTCCATCACCTCTGACACCGATCATAGTGGTTTTCTTTTGTCATAAGAGTGATTGAGTATGACTAGTTTTAAGCAGGCCATATCATGTAATTATTATCAATACGCATATATATTCAATTGGATGGGTAATTTTTTTCTCACTGATAATGGCTTCCATCAGCGGTATGGGTAGATAATTTTTTGTCTTCTGGAATGTTCATACTACTACCCAGAAAATGATTTCTAAATTATAAATGAAGCAAAGTAATTTATAATAAACAGTATTTTTTTAAAAGACCAGGTTTTTGGAAGTCACTTTCTAACATTAGTATGAACTGTCACTGCAAGGAGTTTGTTAGGCACAGCTAGAGCAAACTCGATAAGCTGGTGACGCCTGCCAGTATATCACCACTAAGCAAGAGGGGGTGAGTGCAGCTGAGGATGGTAGGCAGCAAACTGGCACTGTGGCCTTAGGTAAGTCAAGGACCGCTCAGTTGGGGATGAGCCCTATTACGAAGGCTGAAGCTACGCCTGCCCAGCTGAAGTGCATTTACACCAATGCACGCAGCATGGGAAATAAGAAGGAGGAGCTGGAAGCTGTGGTAGGGCAAGGAGACTACGATGTCGTTGCCATTGCGGAGACGTGGTGGGATGACTTGTACAACTGGAGCGGACCCATGGTGGGGTATAAACTCTTCAGGAAGGACAAGAAGGGCAGAAGAGGAGGCGGGGTAGCCCTCTATGTTAGAGAGGGCTTTGATACCCTCGAGCTGGACTACGGTCAGGATGGGACTGAGTGCCTGTGGGTGAAAATCAGAGGAGCCCATGGGCAGGCAGGTATTGTGATGGGAGTCTGCTATAGACCACCCAGCCAAGAAGAAGCAGCTGACGAGCTCTTCTACAAACAACTGAGTGTAGTCTCAAGATTGCTACCTCTAGTCCTTGTGGGAGACTTCAATTTCCCAGACATAGGCTGGGAGTATAATACAGCAGAAAGGAAGCAGTCCCGGAGGTTCCTGGAGTGTGTGGAAGACAATTTCCTCACACAGATGGTGAGCAAACCGACAAGGGATGGTGCCCTCCTGGACCTGCTGTTTGTGAATAGAGAAGGACTGGTGGGGGATGTAAAGGCTGGACGATGCCTGGGGCAAAGTGATCATGAGATGATAGAGTTCTCAGTGCGGGGTAAAATGAAGAAGGAGGTTAGCAGAACAGTCGCTCTCAACTTTCATAGAGCAGACTTTGGGCTGTTCAGAAGGCTGGTCGGAAAAGTACCATGGGAGGCGCTCCTTGAGGGCAAAGGTGTCCATGAGGGCTGGGCGCTCTTCAAGAAGGAACTCCTAGCAGCTCAGGAGAAAGCCGTCCCCAAGTTCCGGAAAAGTAGCTGGCAGGGTAAGAAACCAGCATGGTTGAGTAGGGAGGTCCTAAGAGACATCAATAGGAAGAGGAGGGTCTATGACCTCTGGAGGAAGGGGCAGGCATCCCGGGTGGACTATAGGGAGGAAGCGAGAACGTGCAGGGAAAAAGTCAGGAGGGCTAAGGCCCAACTAGAAATGTGATTGGCCAAGTCTGTGAAAGACAACAAAAAGTCTTTCTACAAATACATCAACAGTCAAGGAGGACTAGGGAGAATCTCCAGTCCCTAGTAGATGCAGAGGGAACAACAGTAACAGGGGATGAAGACAAGGCTGAAGTACTCAATGCCTACTTTGCCTCAGTCTTTAACAGTAAGGAAAATTGTTCCCTCTGTGCACAACCCCAGGGGTTGGAAGAGAAGTATGAGGTTCCCAAGGTCCAAGAGGAGGTGGTTAGAGACTTGCTTGCCTGGCTAGATGCCCACAAGTCTATGGGGCCAGATGGAGTCCACCCAAGAGTTTTGAGGGAACTGGTGGATGTGACGAGGGAAAGGCTGTGGATGTATCTTCCTGGACTTTAGTAAAGCCTTTGATACAGTTTCTCATAGCATTCTGCTTCGGAAACTGTCGGCCTCTGGCCTGGATGGGCGCACACTCTCCTGGGTGGAAAACTGGTTGAATGGCCAGGCCCAGAGAGTGGTGGGAAATGGAGTTAAATCCAGCTGGGGGCCAGTGACAAGTGGGGTTCCCCAGGGCTCAGTGCTGGGTCCAGCCCTGTTCAATGTCTTTATCAATGACCTGGATGAAGGCATCGAGGGCACCCTTAGCAAGTTTGCAGACAACACTAAGCTGGGTGGAAGTGTCGATCTGCTGGAGGGTAGGGAGGCTCTGCAAAGGGATCTGAACAGGCTGGACCGCTGGGCTGAGACCAACGGCATGAGGTTTAACAAGGCCAAATGCCGGGTCCTGCACTTGGGGCACAACAACCCTAAGCAGAGGTACAGACTAGGAGAAGCCTGGCTGGAAAGCTGCCAGGAGGAGAAGGACCTGGGGGTGTTGGTTGACAGCTGACTGAACGTGAGCCAGCAGTGTGCCCAGGTGGCCAAGAAGGCCAAATGCATCTTGGCTTGGATCAGAAATGGTGTGACCAGCAGGTCCAGGGAGGTTATTCTCACTCTGTACGTGGCACTGGTGAGACCGCACCTCGAGTACTGTGTTCATTTCTGGGCCCCTCACCACAAGAAGGATGTTGAGGCTCTGGAGCGAGTCCAGAGAAGAGCAACAAAGCTGGTGAAGGGGCTGGAGAACAAATCTTATGAGGAATGGCTGAGAGAGCTGGGGTTGTTCAGCCTGGAGAAGAGGAGGCAGAGGGGAGACCTTATTACTCTCTACAACTACCTGAAAGGAGGTTGTGGAGAGGAGGGTGCTGGCCTCTTCTCCCAAGTGACAGGAGACAGGATGAGAGGGAATGGCCTCAAGCTCTGCCAGGGGAGCTTTAGGCTTGAGATAAGGAAAAAATTCTTCACAGAAAGGGTGGTTAGGCATTGGAACAGTCTGTCCAGGGAGGTGGTTGACTCACCTTCCCTGGAGGTGTTTAAGGTGAGGGTGGATGAGGTACTTAGGGGCATGGTTTAGGGATTGGTGGGAATGGTTGGACTTGATGATCCGGTGGGTCTCTTCCAACCTGGTTTTTCTGTGATTCTGTGAAGCAAAGTACAGAACAATAACATTCTAGAAGAGGACATTATTGAACAGAACAGATAAAATGGGATGCCAAAAAAATATATGGTCACAAGGTTAAGAAACTGTGAAATTTAAAATGTTTCAGTTCTAGATTGCTGCTGATAATAAGTTGTCAGCTAACTGGTATCATTTAAACTAGTGGCTAGCTGAGTTTACTAGCTGTATATAGGCAACCACGTAGAGACAGCCTAAAGCCTAGGCTCAAGCTGAATTTCTCTGCAGCTCTTTCCAGCAGAAGCCTATTCAAAGGTCAGCTCTACAGCAACGCAACTAGTGCATCTAGTAAAGATATCCTACATACTCACGAAAGTACACAAGGTTATGCTTACTTGCTGCATGGATGCACTGCAGGATAGTGCGACTTATTGGCACTCACAACAACATCATGTCATCAAAGTCAGCAAAATGAGATGGCTGAAGGTTCTTCCAGGAAGGTCCCACTGAGTCCTACCACAAAGCCTAACAAGATGTGACAGCTCAAGCTCCAGCACAAGGAAAACTGCTTGTAACTGAGATAAAATTTCAAGGTTTCAAAGCATTTTAGGGCCACCCAGCTTGTATACACTGTGGAGGTATAGCCAGAGGTTATTAACAATTCTGATATCTTTGTATTATATCTACCTGCTATGTTACATAAAACTCAAGTAGGTCACAGAGCCAAATATCACTGTACATGTTCTGATGACTGTTACCCACACATTTGTCGTTCCTTAGCCTGTTGGTTTTTTCATTTAGGCCCCAGTTTTGCAAAGAGTTCCAGGGCCTTATAAGGAGGATGGGATTAAATAATAAAATCTTACATTTAAATCTGTTTGGAACAGAGACTGTCTGGTGATCCAGGTCTGTAAAACACCCAAGGTTTCTGAGTACCTGAATGTGTTGTAATTAAAACAAGCAAACAAACAACCGCTCCCCAAAACAGAAACAACAAAAAACTCACCACAAAACAAAACAAACAAAACCCACAAAGAAATGCAAAAACACTAGAAGGTTACATTCCCTGCAAAAGATTTCTTCACACATTAACCTAGTGAGAGTACTCTGAATTAGCTGGCTCTAGAAAGTATTCCTCTGACCCTCATTCTTCTCCTTACTTCTGTTCTCTTCTTTGAAGTTTGGAAGGTACATAGAAATGGGCTCTTGCCCACTTTAATCACATCTTCACTTCAGAATCAAAGTCAGCGCTATTGGCAAAGAAAATAAGATAACATTTCAAGGCAGAGTAATCTTACTTGCAAACCCTCATCAATCTCATTTCCATTTCTCATTTGCATTCTGGAAACAATACTCTTCTGTTGCCACTATACCCTTGCAACAATTATCATCTTCACGTGTCTTTATTTCTGTAAAGGAATAAAGTGGGATTGAATAAAGAATGTTGGCAAAGGTAGAAAAAGAGAAAGTCTTTGAAGCAAAAGTATTCTGGTCATCATTATCCTAAGACACTGTATTAAAGGCTTTCTCCTATATTCATCTCAACAATGTAAACAAGACGTACATGCTTCCAGAGAACAGTGGAATGAAGGTACCACAACACCTTGCAACAAGTAACAGACAGGATCTGAAGTGACAAAATGATAGTAGAAAATACATCTATTTCAGGGAGAAAATACACTAATTTGTAGTCAATTCGATATGATAGAGAGATACTGAAAACAACTCCTTAAAGCGGCTTCCTAAGAAAGATACTTGGATATTAGCTTACTGCCTCTCACTAAAGAGAGACACAACCAAGTGCATTAAACAGAAGAATGATGAGAGCTATTTCTTTAAAAGGGTAGTTAAATATTTCTACCAATACTAATAACACTTGGCTTTTCATATAAAGTTTTCCATCTCACCTGTGTCTCACAGCACTTTGTGAAAGCAGTTTTATAGCCTCTTTCAGCCAGGGAATTCAAAAGCAAAGAATTATCAAAGCAGAGCTGCCTCTGAGGAAACATCAAAGGAGAAAAAACATGCCCAAACTGTTTCTGTTGCTGCCAAGAACATTTATCTCCTGTCTCCTCATCCTTGCAAGTTCACACCTGGAGGAGGCTGTATATCAGAGTTATAGAGGGGAGGGGTAAAGGTAAGCAGGCTGCCTGTAAGGAAGCAGTGAGGGGAAAATGAGGGTCAGGAAAACCTTGGAGGAAGTATAGTTTAGTAGAACAGAATGCAGAAAGCTCAGTTGGGAGGACCAAGACCCAGAGGTGAAGATGTTTCCTTCACATTTATATAGACTGTCAATGACCTTTGTACGTAGACCACAGATATGACAACGCTGTGCTGCACTACAGTTAGTTTTAGTGGGGAACATGACATTTTTTGCACAATGAGTAACATTTAACCACAATCCAGGGGACAAAATAAAGAAATATCTAACTGAAACTACTAGGAAATTTACTAAACAACAGGCAATTCTCTATGCTACAGATTAGGGTTTGCTTTGCCACAACTGCTACATGAGAAAAGGCTATATTTAGGTCCCAGACAGTGGACGACAATTGATGTCCACCTGTCTATATTAAGAAGTGTATTTCTTTCCCTTATGTCACTTGTCTTCTACAAAGGTCAAGAAATGCAAGAAAAAACTCTCTGCTGTGCAATTCACTAGAGCAGAATACAGAGTTCCTCTTCCAAAATGCTTTAAGCAACACCTTTGCTTCGTAACCATTGCTAATAGAAACTATAATCTACCATATGGAGCTCACAGTAGACACTGCATTAGCTCAGTTCTAGCAATTATTTGAAAACCACTGTTTCAGCCACTAAATTTACAGTTTTAATCAACTTACAAAACCAAATCATTCCCAGCAGTGAGTCGCTGTACTTCTCAATGTTTAGGCCCCATGGAAACAGTGATTGTATATGTCGCCCCAAAAGACCTACTCATTCTTGGACAGCTCTTCATCATTCCTAGAGTCAGACTCCATACTTCATATTCATCTTTCTGAATTTAGGCAATATTTTAAATATGGAACAGTGCCTTAGTTGTTTTTTATTTGGACCAGAATTCCTGTGAACTATAAATGACAGAGTTTGAGACAGAACTGTTATCAGTATTACCTTGATTCCTAGTTTAACTGCAGACTTCCATACTGCTTTTATGAGATGTTTATGGGCACCTTTCTAACATAATTTAATTTCTTGGCTACCATTTCTTTCATATCAAGATAAAGAAAAAGCTAAAAAAACTGTTAAGAATCTCAGCAGTGCAATTTCCAGATAATCCCACTGTTGAATGAACAACAGTGCCAAAACCATTTATTCCTAAGATCTTCAATTCCACCCACCCCTGAGCCTTGCAAAATCAATTGCACCCTAGAAAGAAGGCAAAACACAGTTCATCTTTTCTATAGTAGGTCTCTATTCTGTGCAATGCTCATATCTGTTTAGTAATGTGGGAAGGATTGCAATTTCCTGTTATATCAGTCCCAAGGAACACAAGTCTCCAGTAAAAATCCCTATAACAAACGTGACCTTTAAAGAAACACTGTGCAAGATGTTTGAACTTTTTAGTTACTATCTAGCCATGTAGAATGTAACATATAACATTGAAAAGACAATTGATAATCACCAGACTTTAATTCTATAATCTCATATTATTTCTGTCACCAGATATTTCTGAAGAGACTCCCCTATGTCTTACCCCTGTGCAATCATTTACATTTATTCTAATCTAAAATAAAGTGCAAGTAGGGTGGCCATCCAGTACTGATGTGCCATATAACATCCTCTTTGGAATAGCCTAATGTGCTCTGCATTGAAAATTTTCTTTAAAAAACTGAATTCTTAAGTACTGGCATAATATCACATAGACAAATTGATTAAAATTACTATAACCTACTTAGTAACAAATAATTTTTATCCTAGCAAACTGCAGATTTAATCTGGAAGAAGTAAAAAACATTGCTAAAAATAAACTTTCCAGAGCAGACATAAACATTTAAGTAAACTTCTGCTTACTTTTACTATGTTTGATCACTGTTGTCACCAAGAGCCATAATCATGAACCATGAAGTCACATCACCTTAACTACTGAAAAATTAGTGTTTACTGTGTAATTGATCTTACTTGTACATTGTCAAAGGTAATTGTCAAAGGTTACAGGACAGAAAATTGTACACCTGATGTCATCAAAAGTGAGATAAATGTCTGGTGTCTGCCCATAACACAGTTCAATTCAGTGTCATATTTCTGCAAGTAACAACACTATGAAGAAAACAAACCATATTTGCAACAGGATTTTAATTTATATCCCATATCTTCACTTCTTGTCTGTTGCCTTGTATAAATATACTACAGCCACATCTTCATTTTTCTAAGGAGAATATATGTGGGGGTTTTTTGCCTTCCCACCAAGTTTGAACTTTCTTTCGTTTGGTAGAGTTAAGATACATGTGGAAAAAAAAAAATTAAAAGCTCCTACATTATTCAACAGTATTTGACATGAGTACAGGACTGGGAAAAAATTATCTTTGAAGTGCATATGCCATCATACTGTGACATTATATTAACAGGTGGTGATAAAACATGACATTATGTGAAATTATGATACACCTTTATCATAGAGAATGTTAGCTGCTTTAGAAGACTATCACTAGCTGTTCTGAGAAAGAAAAAATTCTAAGTTATCAGGAAACTTACAGGATGGCTGCATCCAACACTGAGGAAAATTACTTGAAAATAATTTCAACTTCACTGCCCAGAGCGTACATTAAATGCATTTTCTGTATTGAGCTCTGCTGCAGCTCTAAATTTAGTGAAATGTGGTTTTCACTGAGGCTAATGAAACTGGTAATCCCTATGGAGAACGAAATCTCAGCATTTTCTTTATTCAGTGGCTTCTCATTTTCCAACCAGACCACCTCAGGCTATGAATTATCAGAGCTCAGAAGCTAAGGTTGGAGGGCCTTTTAAAATATGTGGATAGGAAACCTTTTTTTGAAAACTTGATGTTGAAGGAAGAAGTGATAATGATACTATCAGACTATTATAAACTCAGAACAAGGGTAGTAGGTACCTAGCCATTGAAATTGTCTCCTTTTGATTGAGATCTAAAATAGAAAAGTAATTAGCAGAAGCCTTTCAGAAGATTATTGGGGTTTTTTTCCACAAGAAGAAACGCCTGTACTCCTGTTTTGGTGGGATATGAGGCTGCAGTTCTACGTACTGTCAGGTCACACACAGCAGTAAACTTTTTTTCTGGCTTAACTGTGGGCACATAACCATATATCTATTGAATTTGCTAGATGACACAACCTGGAGCTCATACAGGCTCTATGCTTTTGTAATAACCGTAAGTCACTACAGAAACAACTAAAAATCCCCCTAAAACTGAGGTGATGCAGATCATCCATACTCAGGTGGCATAAAGGCATCAGGAACAAAGCTAGCCCACCAAAAATTTTCAGATAACTCTAACCTAGCCATGTGAGTGGGGTTGTTTTGTCCTGTGGCTGAGGTCGTTTCCATCCCAGACTAAGAGCTCTAATGTTGGATTTACTGCATCATCATGTTGTAGCTTGTACACAGATCTAAAGATTAAAAAAACCCAAAACAATATTTGATGCTCAGTAAAAAGTTATGAGGATGGGATTGACCTCTAGATTAAGGCAACTAAACATAAGATTCTACATCTGAGCAAGAAGTCCCCACTCCTACTGTAGTTAGTGAAGATCTGATCAATATAGTTGATAGAATCCAAAGGCAATTCAGCTCAAAAGTCTGTTCTGAATTTGGCAGCTCATAAGGTCAGCATGGTTAAGAGCAGTGTTTCTGTGGCCAATTTTATACAAGTGAATGATGCATCTGTCAACCTACTTCATTACTTTTGACTCCTGAACCTAAATGATCAAGGACCTGTGCAAACCAGGATCAATCATACAGTTCTGTCAAAAGGCTGAAATTCTCATCTCTGCATGCAGTGAGGGCGACTCTGCTTCCACACTGTCATCACTATCTGTATCCGTACTTTGTCTCTGTGTCTTTAATTCAAAGCTCCACTTAAAACAAAACAGAAATATAACAGTTCAGATTTGTTTTAACACCACAGTTCAAATGGAATGATTTCCTATCAGCATTAAGTCCCCTTGGAGGAAAACATAATGGTATAATCTATGCAAAGTGCCTAAAACTACCTGAATGACTGAGGTACTGAGTTGCACGCTGAAACATATACTGATCCTACACATTCTCTACGCAGCCTTTGCTGACTGAAGAAATCCAGTACAGAATTTAGATCTGCCCTACACAGACTTCTTAAGCCTTCTGTCCAATAATTACACCTCTGCATTACAGGTAGGTTCAAGCATCCTCTCATGCATGATACTTAACTGAAAATGGTTCACGCCTCAGGGAAAGTTTGGATGAAGAAGATATAGATATCCCCTGCAGATCACCTTTAAAACTCTCTAGCTTGGTTAATAGATGAGAGTCTGATTGTATTAGTATCAGCTAATTGATTTGGGGAACAAAAACCTAATGCCTTAGGTTTAGCCTGTCTTACAATTGCCCTACAGTTTGCTGTAAAGCTGAATAGTCAGAGATCAAGTCTTACCAGATGCAGAAGAGACTGGAAATTGGATGTTTTCCAGCTCAGCAATTGGTATAGATGCTAGCTGGATTATGCAGTCCCTTATTAAGAAGTGTCAAGGATTAGCTAGAACTAAAAACACTTGTGGGATTAGGGATTTATTTATATGGGGACAATGAGGAAAGTGAATGAACTAAAAATGTTACTTCAAAGACAAGCTGTAAAACTGCATTAAACCCTAATGTGGATGTTCTCCTTCAGAATTACATTTGAATGATCTAACTTCACTGAAAGTAAATTAAATTAAATTAGGACCACTTGAACTCTGGATAAGAGGATCCTTGGGGGGTTTAATGATGTTTAACTGATCTATTTCTAAATCACATCTTTAGTTGACTTACATCAATTTTCATGAATTGCTCCATGTAGATAAGTCTTATGTTCTGAAATGAGGAAATTCTGCAAAGAGAAAAGTGTTTGCTAAATTAATGACAACAAAACATTTCTAAAAACAGTTGCAATACAGCTTGTTCACGTGCAAAGACAACAGTAAGTATTCATAATGACTTTGGACCTGCACACTGATGGACCAGGTTTAGTAGCAGGCTCTCAAGTAAGTCTTCTTGTGACAAAGCCCAAGCAAGGCTCCTTCTATACTTCTCATATTGAAAACTACTTGCTTTGTAATTGTTGTTTAGATAACCTTATGCCACAATTTTAGATTTTGGGAAATTCAAAGCATTTTGGAAGGCACTTAGGCCAAGGTTAAGGTTTACAACTGACATGTAAACTTTTCACATGTCAAGAAAGCAGCTTTCTTTTCTCTTTTTTTCATTCCAAGTTCAACTGCTGGAGGCAAAAAGAACAACACAATACTCAAAACTATTTTCTTTTTTAATTTCTGTTATCTGTGTTCTCTCTTGTATGGTATTAGAAAGCCAATGGGATAAATGGCATTACTAAACTTTTTATTTATGAATGTTCAGTATCATGTTTCTAGAAGGGAAGGAACCACATGGCTCTATAATATTATTGATGCTTGAGTCAAATCAAGCACTAGTTAGTTTATTGTAAATTCAGCTAATTTACCATTGTTGTCCTTCTGTTGTGTATCTAGATCCTCCTGTGCCTTCACTGTCTATAGAACAATGCCATTACAGATACTCATATTTGGGGTGTACACAAGACTTCATTCCCTCTTATAAGATTTCCTTTTCCTTAAGAGGTATAAGAATAAGCATTAAAATTTTAATACCAAGCATTATAAATGTTTTCCTTACCAAGAGAGAGTTCCTCAAGTCTCTCTCATGATGTGTGCAGAAATGAACATAATATCACAGTAGATGGCTTGTAGTTATTGCTGTTCAGAGAGTATCTCTGTACTCAGAGGTGAAAAAATAGCCTGGAACCAGGCTAAAGATGCTGAAGGTTCAAAGCCTTTTGTCTTCTCCTCTGACAGTTGCTAAGGGTAAAAATATTATGCCTAAAAAGAACCAAACTCAAAGACTCCTTGTGCACAGGATAATTGGTGAAGGCCTGACCTCTGTTGCTAAGAGTAAACACGTTTAGATTAAAATGTAGGTCTTAAAATATCGTACTCTTAAACACACACACATATCCCTACAAGAATGTTATGTCTAATTTAGGCTTTTTGGGAGGCTTACGTTTCCAAAGTGTATTTTACCGATGTCTTAGTAGAATTGCAGAAATAAACTATAACATGTTGATTCACTAGTAACCATGTTACAAAAAATCTAGATGAACATGGTGTTTCCTGCTCACTTGAAAGAATAAAAGAAAAACCTACTTTGCACCAAAAAAACCCAAAGACATTCCAGTATTGTCATCAATTATGGTCTGAAACAACATTCATGCTACTAGAGCTGTTTAAGGAACAGGAAAACTAAAAAGTTGCAATGGAGCAGTTGTAAAGCTTAGCTTAGCACATTTACCTTTTCCCATTATGGAATTAAGATTTCAGCATTTTTATTAATAATTCTTAATGTTTTACCCATTACACCATGTTTTTCAGTAGAAAGGAAACATAACTTGCGTGTTTCAGAGCACTGAACAAACCAATGAAAGCGGGGTGGAAGGTGCTGCATTTATGAACAAGGTAGAGAATACAATCTGTCTTTGAACTTTGGGAAAAATATAAGGGGCTAAAAATGGAGAGGTTAAGGAGAGGAAAGTGTACCAGCTTTAAAACTGAAGAGGAAGTCAATTTAACCTCAATTTCCACAGTGTTTGTAAAATGCCAACATCCAAGCAGACCTTTAAATGAAAAAAAAACAATTCTTATTCTCAATTATCCTGGTGTGACAGGGACTGCAGAAGTTCAGAGACCATGATTCTGAGATTCTGATGTGCTGTTACCCATCAGAATATTCTTGGTTTATTTTTCACTGGAAAAGATAAAATCAATTATCTGGGGGAGAAAGAAGCTGAACTAGTAATGGCATAAGCATATATCCAAATCCTTCCAATTTCTAAAATGTTTTTGGGGACTATGATTGTCTATTTGTTATGTGGTTTTGCAGACTCTGCTATGACAAATATAACAAATAAAATCGCAAAAGCCTGCATGGTTCAGCAAAAAACCACCCTGCTTTCTGCTGACTTAATGAGCTGAATCAGCTCATGAGTGGTTGAACAAGTAACAATGCCTGTAGAAACGATTCTGGACCATGGGGCAGAAGTACAGGAGGGCAGAAGAGGAAGCAGGGGAGAACAGAATCTGAAATCCTCCTTTCAACAGCAGCAAATTGTTAAATGGGCTCAGAGATCTCATCCTTTTGCAGGTTTACAGACTGAAATATGACATTTGAAAACAGGCAAGCCTCTATACCTTTTTCTTTCCCCTTGTTTTCCAAGAGCACGGTTTTGCTAAATGTGTAAAAAAGAACAGATATATCTTGCAAAATTTAGCAAAAGTTTTGGGGTTTTTTTTAACTGATGTTCAAGTATTTGTAGTAGCTGCAGTGCATTGAGCACAGTCTTATAGGAAAGTCCTATCTACTTAATAAACCTGATGCTTTCTCATGCTTATCAAGAGTATTAAGTCCCCAAACAACACATTTTTATAAGGCTTTTCAAAAAGCGAAGTCTTTTACTGTAAGAATGAAAACAATTTCTTTTTAGTTTCCACCCTCTCGAAAAAAGCTTGTGCAGTTAAACTTGAGTCCTTTCCAACTACCTTCTTTTTATTACATATTGCGCTCCAAAATGTAGAAAAGTTCTCCTCCATGAAAGTCCACATTAAAAGCTTTTAATAAAAAAAAAATTTTACAAGTGTAACCATAAACTGCTATTGGAAGACTACATTCTTAAGATGCACTGCAAAATATATGGGGGGAGGGATACAGAAATTTTCCTGGATTTTTCTGTAAATAATTATCAATATGCACTGGCAGACTTTGCTGGAATACATTAAAACATAGTAGAGAAAAAACATTACCCTTTTCTATCTATATTTAAATTAGAACTTTATTCAAAAGCCCATGTCAGACCAGAATTTTTTTTTGCTTATACCAATATTGGAAGAGATGAACTGTTTAAAAAAAAAAAAAAAACCCAAAATGAAGAGGATTATCCAATTTCATTTTCTACCCAGTTTTGTTTAAAACTCTGTGATAAAAAACCCTCATGTGCTAGCCTATATAATAAATTGATATATAAACAGCATCTGCAAAAATCCTAAAGATACAAACATCTTTCAATGCATATTAAATATCACATATCAAACATATCAGCCTTCCACTGTGAAATAATACAAGTAAAATAATACAAGCACAGAAACCACAAGGTCTCACAGGACAGCTTTCCATGCTGCCTTCTGCTCTTTTCCTGCACTAGGGATTCTCTCATGACAGGCTCTTTTACAAAATTACTCATAGATGGGAAAAATTGATCATATTGCCATTCCAAAAGTTACACGTACACACCCACAAATACACCGGCAGATTTTTACTGTGGTTTTATTTAAGCAGTAACGCATATCCATTTGCTAAATCTTACCATCAATTGGAGAAAGAAAAACAGATGTATTTGTGTGGAGGAAATGCAAGTGTAGGAGGGAAAGAGAGCAGAACTAAATGTGAACTCCTGCATACAAAAGATGGTGGTAGCGAGTGGGGGTTGTAACACATGAAGGCACATTGCTCTTAACTTAATTTTAACTTTATTTTTTGACTGGTAAATTCATCATATTTATACCACTAAGACTTTTCGGCCATTTGCAATCAAGCACAGGAACAGAAGAATGGTAGGAAGGGACTACAGTTAGAGAGAATTCATGGATAAATCAGCAGATGACAAGCAGGAATATAGAGATGATTGATGGATGAAAAGTGAGAAGGAAGGAAAAGGAGAAGGGCTAGATACTCTCTAGAGACTGAGGTTGGCCTGCTGTGCTCTGCAGCAGTGGGACTGTGGATGTAAGATGTGTGGAGCATACACTGCATATAGTCTGGAGCAGCGGGAGTCTGAAGGAGAGAATGCACATATGAGGAAATGCCACCTTACTGAAATGCAGACACTCTGTCAATTATCCTCCTCAGTTCCTGTTTGCAGAGTAATAATTCATTCCCCTGTTGAAGGTAACAGGAGAGACAGGTGTGCCAGGAAATTCCGGAAATTAGAGATGGACAACAAAGAACTCATAGACCAACAGTTATGGATACCTTTCAAAGGTTAGCTGTTAATGATCTCCTGTCTCAGATTATCTCTAAAATGGATATATAATATCCACCTACTCCACAGAAGACATCGCATTGTGGGCAGCAAAGCTATTTTCAATACATGGGTTACTATAACAATGTTAAATATTATTATTGTTACTAAGAAAAATCAATAAAATACAGTATTGAACAAAGGGCAGCATAGTGTAGTATTGTTACATGCTGCTCAAAATATCTTTTTTCTGTCACTGGTAATAAAAATATACTATAAAAATGAAAACGGTGACAATAAATCTCAGACAAGTAACCTACGGAGAATGCGAGTGGTACAAGAAATTGGCATTTGTTTGCTTGATTGCTTTTATACTAAATGGCTTGGGATTGGGCTGAATATTCTAGACTGTCATAAGAGTCTCTGTTAAGGTTGATTTGTCCTAATCCATTGCTCTGTCAGAATTCGGTCATTCATGCATCTGTTGTGAGTGAAATCAAATATTATAAACTCTTAAGGCAGTGATGTAAGTCCTGTATTGTAATTTTTTCAGTTTGAAGCTACCACAGACCACTTAGATGCTGCAAATCTCCTTATTCCCTCCAAAGAGGTCTAGACAAACTGACCTTTCTTTACTCTACGCAACACTGAATAGAACAAAAAAAATACGCTGGTTTGCCACTAGGCAGCATAGGTTCTGTGTACATATCCAAGCTGACTTAACTAACCTGTTTGGTGATTGACAAAAATACATCCCAAAGCAGGATGAGTCTCAGTGAAGATTGTAAATGCCTAAACATGCCAAACAGCCAAAATTGCCCCTGTCTGGCTACACTACGCCTGGTACCCAAGCTGTCTGTTCTAAAGCCAGTTCGGATAGATCATGAGGCTGCATTGCTAGTTTGCAGCATAAATGTATGATATGAGAGATGACCATAGATATTCATCAGCTTTAAAAATTAAAAAATGCTCAGGATGAGAGCAAGAAGAGACAAAGACAAATTTTTAAAGGAAATAAGATTTTCATTTCTGGAAATTGCCACTTGGACATAAAGCCTGATTAATGACAGTTTAGTAATGGCTTTAGCACATAATTACATTTGCTCAGGGTGGTTTTGGCTCACACCACTGCTGGTTATCCAGTAAATTTGTAACTAGTGAAATACATGACATTTCCTCCGTCATCTGAAGCTTTAGTGGGAAATTTTTTTACAAGAAACAGATACATCAAGATCTCATATGAGGGCCTGCCTGAAAAAAAAAGTGGTTCCCAGCCATTTGTCCTTGGCTGCGATGCCAGAGACCTGACTTCAGAGTCCCAGTCCTAGAGGTTTCCACAGGAATGCCATATAAATGTTGAAGATTTCTGTTTTACCTTCCTGGGCAACAAGCTTGCTCGTTTGCTTATTTTGCTCCACAACTTCAACAGGCAAAAGTAGTAAAAGCCTCCTCAGCTGGGAGCAATATTTCCTTACGGATGCATTTTTACCTCACTTCATGTTTTTACTTTAATTAAGCAAAATATCCCCACAGGCATCCTATGTATAAAACTAAAGTCCTTAGAAAAGAATGTAGACAAAAGTCCAATTCAACTTACTTTAAAACTCATTAAGTACTTAAAACATTTTATCATGGGTATAAGTCCCATCAATATTTTTGGAAAGGGAGGGGAGCAAGTCTGTTTCTTAAGGTCTTTCTTATTATAGAGGGTAAACGTCAGGAACTTGCTGTGTATAATTAAGGGATGAAAGGCCATAGGAGTTTCAAATTCCTTTTTTTGGTCATGAACTGATCTACAGGCACATAGGCAATCACGTTATTTCATTAAGATACAATTCATTATGGAACTTAAGCCTGTCAAATTGTAACCATGAATGATTCTATTACCAAGACTAGAAATATTGGAAGTTGTTTATCTACTAGGATTCTATCTATTCAGAAAATGAATAAAGGTTTTATTTAAAAACTTTAAACATTAAAGAGATACGATTTTTAAATTAGAGAGAACACTATTGTTAGTTTGATATAAACTGCTTTAGCAAGCTGTATTTTTAGCCTTATTTACTTAAACTGACCTGTTTTCAGTTCTGAGATTTCTATTAATCATCCTATCATTGTACACACTTACGTAGCAAGTCATTGTTATCACGTAAGTTGTCTCAAAGAGGTGATGAATCTTTTTATTTATGGGCAAATAGATGTGCTACAATGGTTTAAAACACTAGAAATTATTTCTGTTGCATCCTTAGCAGCAACAGTAACAATTCCATTAGAGGATGAAACAAAATGAAAGTGAATGTTAGATTTTGTGCCTCTATAATGTTCTTCTTTACTTGATCTTTAATCTTTTAAAGAGATTAAAAGAACAAGACCTGTGCAATTTCTTTCAGTGATAACATCGTTAGTTCAGAAGGAATGCCTATGAAGAGTTGCAGTACTTGGCAGCAAGAATTATTAAGGACAGTAGCAAAGACATATAGATATGAATTTAAAATAATGAGATATAATTTACAAATCTCATTTCGCTTACTTTTGTTTACCTGTCTTTGCAATCAACAGTACATAAAATGGCTGTGATAGGAAATCATGGCAATATGAGAAGCTTTTATTATTTTTTCTTTTTTTTTAATCAGGATGTATTTGAAATAATGTGTTTTAATAGTATATTCTCTCTCACTCTTCAGGGGTACAACAAAATATATATCAAAACATAATTACAAAACCTCAACTTTTGCTAAGGCATTTGGGTATATGTAGCATTGGACTGGAAAATACTATAATTTCTTTTCTCTATACATAGCCCAGAAAAGATCAGATAACAAATTGCTGTCCTTTAAAGTATTTCTATATCCATCTGCCTATCTATGTATGTATGCAAAGTATAAAGTAAGATATAATGAAATAGTTCTGAATGAGTTGTTCAATAACTCCCTAGGGAAGTGGCCAAACCCCTGTTATTTGCAAAGATATATAAAACTATATTGCACAAAGCACTGGAAAAATTTATGGTAGAGAACCGTTTTGCAGTAGCAAGGCAATGGACTATGTAACCTAATAGGTGTTACCTACATTCCATGATTCATATGATACATGAAGACGACTACTGACTTTAAAAAAAAATAATAAAACAAATATTTATTGACAACCACAGCATCTTACAAAAACTGTGTCCTTATTCTGAGAGATAATAAGGTTGAGAAATGTGACAAATCCACTAATGGTTCTAAAATTGTAACAAAACAAAACTAATTATTTAGCTGCAAGTACCATTTCACAAGTACTGTAACATACTTATGCTTCTAAAATATTCCACTTTCTGACATTATATTTGATCATGGTCCAGCACAACTTGTTGTACACAAAGTGAAACAGCAGAGTTGTACAAGTAAACAAAACATAATCAACAAGAATTTAAGCTTAATTTGAGCTGTAAATCTGTTTGTGAAGCAATAAATGATTGATCACATCAGTGAAGATTCCTAAAATGACAAAATGGCCAAGAGCCTCCCCAACCTAACTTGAGATATTTACTACAATGTCTAAAATTAACATTGTCATCTTGAGCTCCACCTACAGCTACTTAGGAGAAAGCTGCTCTGCCGTGCAATTCAGGCCACCTACAATCCAAAAGATAAAAAGAGACCAAACAGGGAGCATCAGTTATTGACCCCTGCCCAAAAAGGAGCTCCTGGGAGCTCAACTGCAAATCCTTCCTTGGCAAAGTTAGCAGATAATGCTCCACATGATGCCAGCTACCTACCTGCAACAGCAGAGAGCTGCAGCTGATCACACAGCGATACACAGCCCCAGCTATTGCTTTCTCCTCTACACAGGAAATAGAAGGGTCATATGCTGGAACCATACGGTGCTCCCTTTAAGACAGAAAGAGTAGTAGAATCATACAATGGTTCGAGTTGGAACCTTTACAGGTCATCCAGTCCAACTCCCCTGCAGTAAGCAGGGGCATCTTCAACTAGAACTGGTTGCTCAGAGCCCCACTCAACCTGACCTTCAATGCTCCCAGGGATGGGGCATCTAACACCCCTCTGGGAAACTTGCGCCAGTGTTTCATCACACTCAGCACAAAAAAATTCTTCATGATATCTAGTCCAAGCTTCTCTTCTTTTAGTTTAACACCACTACCCCTTGTCCTATTGCTACAGGCCCTGCTAAAATGTTTTTCCCCATCTTTCTTATAAGCTCCCTTTAAGTACTGAAAGTCTGCAATAAGGTCTTCTCAGTGTCTTCTCTTCTCCGACCTAAACAACCCCAACTGTCTCTGCCCCTCTTCATAGGGGGCATTCCAGGCCTTCGATTATTTTTGTGGCCATCCTCTGGACCTGCTCTAACAGGTCTATGTCGCTCCTGCCAATCTTTACCACAGTTGGGCGAGCCTTGAGTAACTCTGGGTTTCTCACATGTTCATCTCTCTCAGGATACCTCCCATGCACCATAAGAGCACATACACCTCTGTCACCAGAAAAAAAAAAAAAAAGAAAAAGAAAAAACCAACTGAGATCGAGTTCTGTGGGTTGATTCTTCCAAATCAAATTACGAATAACTCTTACTGACAACGGTGGCTTAATTCTGTTTGCAGAGCGCTAATAGAGTTTCTTGAGCACAATAACTAGTATTATACTGGATTGGAGTAGGCGGGCAGGTGATGTCTTGCACTTTCTCTGTGCTTATGTAACAGTACTGAAAAGTGCACAAATCCAGCCCCGAGGCTGCTGAGAAGTATCTTATTACTGTCCAACATTTTATAAATTCTTAATAAAATAGTAACCTCAATATATAGCATGATACACTTACCAAACGCAACTTTGGGGGAGGGAAAGAGAGAGGGAAGGAAGGGGAAGATATTTATGGCATGCTTCTTGCATCTAGGTTGCTGAAAAGTAGAGCTATATTAAAGCTGCATTCAAGGGAAACGTATACTAAGTAGTGTAATGCATATGGAAAGCAAAAATATTTCCACCAGAGCTGGGAACAACGCTCATATATTTAGATATATTTTTCTTTGTGCACGTCAAATTCTCTAGGGACTCAATTCACCACAAAACTTCAGCATCTGATTAGCTCTATGCACTTGAATGCAGCTATTCAGGTACTTACAGAGAAATCCTAACTTAAGCGCTTAACTTACTTAACGCTTAGACATTTCAACAATTTTTAAATTACAGTTTTCAAATAAAACATGCCAAAATAGATTTTATAAAAATAGATCCTATCAAAATATTCCCAGCTCGCAAGCAACTTTCCTCCCATTGTCCAGAATCTGCAGGGATGTCTTCACCTCATCCATTGCTGGAGAGAATCCTCAAATCTGTCTCTTTTGTTATATCCAGACATATAACCAAACTACTAACACCCAAGGCAACCTGATCTCCAGAGGGAGCACAGCAATTATTTTTTTTATATCTCAACTGTTCTGTTAATTTTCCTAGGAAACAATGAGATTTGAAACAATATACCTAGAAAAGTGACAAGATGCTTACTTGATCCAACACCTAAGCCAAAGTGCTTTGCAAGAAGTTATCACTCTGATCCTGACTAATAGTCAACAGCAGCAGCATTTTCCTGGCTTCTAGGAAGGCTATGACATAAAAGCCACAAGTCTAACACGTATGTCACTAAGTGTGCTCTGGCAGCTCTTCACCTCAACTAGATGGAAAACTTTACAGGAAAACCTACAGATTTTTCTCCTCCCACAGTCCTCATTCTTCTGTCATGGATTCAGACCAGCGAGAATCCAAGTAACTCTATCTTCAAAAGAACCTGAAAACTCAAAGCATGAAATGCTTAACTCTATTAAGGTAGGCAAGTTGCTTAGATTAGCCAGGTAGCTAAGCACCAGGAATGCTCCTGCTGATTAGTATTTCATACATGCTCCTTAAGGCAGAGGAATTTTTCTTTTCCTTCCATCACAGTCAAAGGACAAAAGTTTTGGATATAAAATACGTCTTACACTTCTTCACAACTGAAGTAAAGTCTTCCATAACTATAATCATAATTTTCGTCCTTTCTGCTTCAGGTATCACTGTCAGTACTCTTGAAACATTGAAATGCAGCAAATTTAGGACTGTTTAGTATTAATGGTTTAGGGATGCAAGTTCATCTCCCATCAAACCAGGACATCTGTCAATCCGCACTACTCTTCTCCAGAGCCCTAAGAAACCTAGATTTTATTTGTTTTCAAGACAGATAGTCAAAACAGAGTCTAGAAAGTGTAATACACTACTGCATCCAGACAGTTCTTTTACACTATGTGTAAACTCAATTAGTCAGCAGACAGGACTAGGGCAGCTCTTTGCTCACAGTAGGAGACCCTGTGCTAGACTATGAGCGTAAACGCTGCAACAAAAGAGTCCTTTTCAATATTTATACCACAAAAAGTTTTCCAATGAAGATTCATTTCTCCATAGTCAATCTAAGGTCATTGGCTTCCTTCTGCAGACTCCACAATGGGGATCCGCCACAGTTTGAAGACTGTAAACAGAGTCAGTAGCAAAACAACTGGCCCTTGCGACTCTTGCTCCAGTGAGAAAAAGCTCTGCCACATGGAAGTTAGGCCTAAGAAACTGTATTTTTCCAAGAACTTCGAGTTTACTAGATACATGAATAGACATAGTGTTTGTTTGTTCATTACACATATACACGGATGAGCTTGTTCTGAACACTTAATGTTTCAACTCCGCTACCAGTGTATTATTCATAACTCCAGAGCATTTGCCAAGCCTTGCAGATGCCTGAAAATAAGGGCTACCTAAGCACAGGAAAGGAGGTAATGCTGATAACTATGAGCTAAAAAGCCCAGAAGAACCATAATACAGTTCTGGGCAGTTTAAATATTCATCCTTTCCTTGTTAACATAAAGCCTCTCCACATTCAGTTACTCAAACAAGACATGAAGTGGTTTACATAGCACTTCTTTAGTGAGATAGAACATAATTACGGTTAATCTCCCAATATACAAAAGGGTGGCTTCCCAACAGTTAATAAAAAGTGATGGTTAGAAATGATGAGAGTACTGCTGCCAAAATGAACTTAAGAGAAAGCACAAAAATGTCTAATTATCCAATTAAAAATCTAAACTGGGAAATATTTCTCAAGCAAGGATGAGTGGAACAAGTTATGATTATGTGTCTTATCCTGGAAGAAAGAAAAACTTACCATCCACATTTCTTACAGACCTATCTTACATAGTGGTTAGGAAGCTGAATGCTTTTGCTTCCTTATCAAGAAACTAGGTGGCATGATGTTGGCTCTATGAATAAAAGGATAATACTACCATACAGAGACAGAGGAACTAAAATATTTATATTTCTTTTTTTTAATCCTATTGGGGATCTGTGATTCTTCCGATTGTTCTAATATGTGACAGAAAAAGAACACTTCTTGCCATCATAAATTAATATGATTCAGGATTGCACACCTAAATGCACTCACGGTTTGACCTTGCATTTCTGAATTTTTAGGGGTCTCCATAGTAATCCAAAACATAATTGTATTATGCTGGCAGAGTGCTTATAATCCTCTGGAGGATCTGGCTGATCTTCAGAAGCATATCTCTACCTCAACTAAAACAGAGAATTAAGTAGATGATGATCAGTCTTTGTACTTAATATTCACAGCTTTCCTAGTTTCTGGCTGTGAGAACCAGTGGTAATTGTATTAATAAGAATTTTCTCCTATCACATTAGGAGAAACCACATAATACTTTTACTTGACAGTTCAGGTTAGGACAGTGCACACTAAGCTACAGGGCACAGTAGGGTGGAGGGACTACAATCAAATAACTCTACATTTTTCCCAAGCCTGACAAAATGTCTCTAGTACTGTTAAAAGAGCATTTGAACGCTAGTCTTCTCCTCATTGTTACCTAATGCAATGAGTTAATGAAGAAAACAAGAAAGTCATAGACTAATATAAGTCCCTTTTCTCTCCAGAAGGATAATTGTTGCAGAAATAAGAAAATATTACCATGCCTAATAATTCAAATTCCAGTAATTAACAGCCCAATAAAAATTGCCTAGGATTTCCACACAAATCTTACCATCTGCCTGCAATAAAAACCACGGAGTGTATCTCTGCTTCAAGTGGAAGTCACATGAAGGAGATGTAAGTAGAACCAATTCAGCAAATTAAAGAGCCTTGTCCATCAAGATAATGGTGGTGTTTTCTCTAAAAAAGAAGTCCATTATCTTAGAAATGCCTGAATTTATTCTCATTATTAATAAATAAGATCCTGTCAAAAGAAAAAGTTGCGTGAGTCCATAAATATGCACAGTCTCCAAGCATAACATTGAATATGTGATGTTGTATGTAATATAAAGACCTTCAAGCAAAGCAAAAAAGTCCAGCAAAAAGATACTGTTTGCAAATAGCTTAGTCACCTTTCTTACCCAGTTTGCCTGTGTGGACTTGAAAACCTGTATTGGGTGTATGCAGGAAGATTTCGGAAATGCGGAGACTGCAGGGGAAGCCTCTTTGAGAAGAGGTCAGAGGCTGCCCTGTGCCAGACACAAATGGTTCCAGATGGTTCTGCAATGGACTCGTTGCAGGTCAAAGCTGAGCCCATCACCCAAGCTATTGGCACTCTTATGAAAACACATCTAAGAAAGCTATGAAAACATCGGCTAAAGAGAGGAGGAGGAACAAGAGAGGGTACACCAAGGTCAGAGAAGAAGAAGGAAGAGGAGGAAGTGCTCCATGACAGATACTCCCTGCAGCCCATGAAACAACTGGCTTTATACCATCCACTTGAAAGACCACAACTACAGTCACAAAATAAAATACATCTCTCAAATTAAAGTTCAGCTCTTCATGACACTGTGCATCTGTTAGGTGACAGAGGACAAGAGCAGGCACAGAAGCTGCAATCCTGGTGCGTTACATCATCCATCCTGCTCTGGCCCCTCTTAACAATGCATGTCAGACACAGTGGGTTATGGGATTGCAAAGGCTCTCAAAAGAAATCTTGAATATTGAGCATAATGGTCCACATTTAAGCATCGGCAGAGAGAACAGTTGGAAGATTTGTTCATCTCTCACCTATACAATTTTGAAGGTCAACAATTTGGCTATTCCTACCATGAGACCACCTCCAAGGCACCAAAAAGTTTAAGCAACACAAAACATAGTCCTTTGTGGAAAAGCAGTGTGCATCTATTCTAGTCAGAAAAGAAAAATACTGAGATCAGAGTTATCACATGGGCCTCGGCAACTTTGGATGTTCTCAAGCAACACTCGCAAAATAATGAGGCATCATATCAACTGGGGAGGGGAAGGAGGGGGAAGGCTGACTGTACGCATGTGCCAGGGGAGCAGAGGTATCAAATCAGCATTTACAAGGCACTTTGTATCTTCACGTTAAAGATAATTTCATGCAACCCCTCAAAGTGTTTTAAATGCAGACGTACATAAAGTGCAAGAGGTAAAACTAAAAACAATTCACACCAGAAAACAACAAAGAGGCTTTTAAAAGTTATGAGATGGCTTGTTATGTTAGGGTGTATTACTCTGGCTGATTGCCACATCAGGGCACGTAATAGTTGCATAACTTGTCTGATATTGTCCTGCAAGTGTTTGCCTTGAACAGTGGCTCAGGTGCTTTGGCAGGAGAGTTAATCCCCTGGTCCTGTTTTTGAAGCAGCACTTCTTATACAGCCAAATAAGAAAAGGATCTTTATTTTTGTCTCGTATTTATGTGGCTGCTTTCCTTTAGCAATTAGAAGTTCTCTTTTAGGAAATTAATTTGAAATCCTAGCTTTTTTTTAAGTCTGGGAGCACATTATCAGTAACTGGCATAGAGTATCAATAGGCATTTCTGTATCCGAAGATCTACAAAAGTGGAACAAATATTTAGAGGAGGAATGCATAAAAAGAGGGTTTAACAGCAAGGATTAATTATTGTGGGATCAGTTTCCTCCGGACAGGATTTTAAACATTAAGATTCCTTGTTCCAGACACATTTACAATTAAAAAAAAAAAAAAAGAAATAATCAAAAACACATGCCAGAAATTTAACTGGATAACAATTAATCTGAGAATCAAGTGTCACAGTGATTTATAAAAAGAGATTCCTGTGGTAAGAACTGAAGACCTACAGGTTAGATATCACAAAACACAGTATCTCGGTTCACACATGAACACAAGTTATTAAAAGCCTCGTAGCTACTTCTCTGCAGTACAATGTTTTTTTCCATTTCTGAAGCCTCTAATCAGCAAAAAAACCTTCAAGTTGTATAGTCATAAAGTAGTCATTGCTGAATTCTCTTCTCAACAATGATGGATCCCTCAATTCAGATCTGTATGTGAGGATGGTCTGAATTTATGCTATCCCAAAGCACCCGTAAGTTCCTGGTTTGTATTGCATTGTGCATTTTGGCACAGTTCATTCCATAACAGAATGACTTAAATTCTTTTGCAATTCTGATGCAATTATTAATGCAGCAGTTGACTATAAGAATATCTACAAACAGTCTAGAAAACAGCAAGGAGACAAAAATGAGCCTTCATTGCTAGCAACAGAAAAGCACTAGAAACAATTCTTTGTAAAATAACTTCTCTTTCCTCAAGGCTAAGCCCATTTAGACTACAAACTCAATTATGCAAAAATACTGCACAATACTTACAGAAAAAAATTCAGGCATAGGGAATTCTCTACTGATATTATACTACACAACTACATATTTTTCCTACTGAATTGGTTAATGTACCTTGATGCTGTAGAAGAAACTGGCAACTCAAGCAACTTGCCCAGATTTATCAGCCTAACTATTATCAGAAGAGTTAAGTTTTGATGAACTATAGTAATAGTTTACAGATAATGTGCAAACGATATCCTCTTCCCCTATATTCAGTTGCTACCAGGAACCGCGTGGAATGTCCGGTTGAGGGAGGCAATGAATATAACTCAAGGTTGACCAAAACTCTACCAACAAAACTCTCCCACCAATTTCAACAGGATTTAGAAAACATAAAAATAATTTTCTTTCCTCACAGTCCCTCTTTTCTGCGCTGTTTCCTCACATCTTGCTCTGATGCTGTAACATGCAGCTGGTATTACAGCTAACAGCAGAATGCCTCTTTCCTGTGTTCTCATCTTCCCTTTCACATTAATCTACTGACAAAATTCACCTTACTGGCAACTAAGAAATAACAGATACCTCATATTTAAAATGGATATGGAAATGTCTCCCACTTCACTCCCCAGAGGTTAGCCTCACCCTCCAGCTAGTTCCCTTAGAAGCTTTGCTGTTCCAACATAATATTTTAATAAGACCCAGTATCTACAACTGCTGAGGACTTACATTTACATGCTAAACATCACCCCTCAGCTATTTGATTGGCCGTTTAGTGATGTCCCTGAAGACAATGGTCTTTTTTTAAGTTTTATTTTTTGCTGATCATCCCCAAGGCAGCAAATTTTTTCTTACCAGAAGGAATAAAAAACCCACTTTGTGTTGTAAAAACACTTTGCTGCAGCATTTGCCAAGAACAACCGAGTGTTGGTCAAGGTGCTTGCAAACACTAAAGATGACAAAACACGATGCTTCCAAGAAAGGTACTTCAGAGGTCCACAGGATTTAAAGGTCACACAGCACTTATGGATACAGCTAAGAATATACACATGTATAACGTTAAGTATAGTATTTTTAGTTACTTATTTAAGGAAAGGCTGAGTGTGTGCCTCTCCCTCAGTTTTTCTAACAAGGGATGGGGACTTTGCAGAACTGGTGCCAGATCATCAGAGGGAAAAGCCTCATTTCTTCACAAGAAGTGAAGACAAAGTTGATACAAAAGGTGCCGGTGGCAAAAAACATTGTGATTCCCTGCAGGTCTGTGCGTGCAAACTGCTGTGATTTTTACCACTGTGCAAGTCCTGGGAAAGGGAAATTAAGTAGCATAATGAAGCGAACAGAAGCAGAGAAGGAACATCAACACATGTTTAAATTATCAGAAACAAAGATGAGATCACTGTGTGAGCTTTCCACTGTTACTGAATTAAATGCTAGATGACGGCCTTGTCTAAACACAATAGTTGTGCCATTTTAATTCAAATCAATTAAAAACCTCATTATAGTTGCACAGGTGCAAAGCTCTTTGCAGAGAATCTTGTGTCAGTTTACAACTCGCTTAAATGATTTGCACGTATCCACAAAGGGCTGCACCTGTTTAATTAAACTGATTTTAAAGCTATTTTAAACTCATATAATTTTGCTGAAAAGTATGACTTGTCCCACCAACCATGACTTTGTACTTCTGATAGTAATTTATTATCTGCAGTTTTTTCTGCGCAAAGGTTGTTTGCTTTTCTTTCAATAGCAGACTTAACATCAGCAATACCTGGTAGCTGGGTTAAGGAACAGGCAGCTCTCATCTGACATTTTCCTGTATGCACCTCCACAACCTTCAAGGCATTCTGGGTTGTACAACCATAACATGAATTCTGCGCTTGGCATTATCCCCTGAATAATTCCATTATTAAGGAAGCTTGAAAGTGAAATAAGATTTTTTTTTTTCTTTGAGGCATTTGGTCATTATTTTGCATGCACAGAACAGGAAACTGGTTTTCTATATGCAAGATGGTTCATAATAACTACGCAAAGTCAACTCCTCAGTCGCTCGTGGACATTTTTGAGAGCTTTTGTGTTCAAAGAAAACACGACACGCAGCGTAACAAATCAAACCAATTAACCTTAAATCAAACAAGAACACAAGAGGATAGGAAGGGGAAAAATGTTAAAAGACATAGAACATCTCCTTCCCTGTCAAGCTATTAGTATGGATTGAATGCTGTTTTCAGTAGACATGTTGTGCATCTCCTCTACAGGAATGTAATTTCCATTGCCGTCATGGCAGTACAATATCAAAATTACTGAATCCTTCCATTTAACTGTAGAAGTCTACGAATTTCCATCTATGCGCATTTGTTTGATCCATTTTATTGTAAAACCACTGAACCTTATTTCATACAGAAACTTAAACAGTATATTTACAGAAGCTTTTACTAGAACTGTGCTTTTGCTGACACTAAATTTCATTGCCCAAGCTCTGAAGTATTCAACAGCACAAACTTTCGAAGGGTTTGAAAATGAATAGGCAACAATATCATTTGTTACCAATGACAAAGAAACACTTCACCATTAGTCAGCATTCAAACAAATCACAATCTGTCTCAGCTTGTCTATGCACAAAAAATTGTCTGATTTAACTCTGACAGTAAAGTCAGAATGATATAACCTCCCTGTTGGATGCAAAAGCCAAAGCACTGAAATTTAAAGTAAACACTGTATAACCTTAACCACACCATCATCTGCAATAATTTTTAAGTAAACTAGGTTCCTAATCAAGGAAAATTAGCATTGATATTGAATTTTACATAAAAAGAAGTTTTGTTGTACACAGTTTTTCTATCTGATATGCATCATTGGTCCCTTCTGGCTCCTTAACAACTAAAACAGTCATGGGGGAGAAGAAAAGGCAAACATAGTCTATGCACAACACTACTACTTGAAGCAGCTCCTCTACTGCACCATTAAGCTCAAACTGCTGTTACCAAATCCAGGATCCCAGCTGTGAGAATGGAAATACTGCATTGTCATTTCAGAAAAGTAGACCAGGGCTGAGCACATTGTAAAATCAGCTAATGATTTTAGAAACAATTTGATAGTTGCAAATTTCTAGTCACATTTGCTCTTTGTTCATGAGCCAATTAAAAAAAACAAATCCTTCACTTGAAATGCCAGTTGGTCAGCTCATTAAAAAAGCCTCACTGACAACACTAGACAAGGGGCAAATGTCTAACTTAGCTTCTCTCAAACATATTATTGGCCTATTTTAACAAGAATAGGAAAGAACGTAGTATTAAAATAAGCAAGCAAACAAACAAAAACTCACCTAACAAAAACCAGCCTTTTAAAGTCAGAATCAGCAAAACTGAAACTAATCGCTTTCTAGAAGCTTCCCTAAGCCTTATTTGAAAAGATTATGAAAAATGGAATCCCTTAGGGTCAATAGTATGTCAAACGAGCCGTCTTAAAACATGCACCTACCTTTCAAACCTGGTGGCCAACTCACAGCTGTTGACCATTGTAAGGAAAAATAGTTACGTTTTCTACATTCTCAGCAAAGCTAGTGAAGGGTCTGCAGCACAAATCTTATGAGGAACAGCTGAGGGAACTGGGATTGTTTCACCTGGAGAAGAGGAGGCTGAGATGAGACCTTATTGCTCTTTACAACTACCTGAAAGCAGGTTGTAGTGAGGTAGGTGTTGGTCTCTCCTCCCAAGTAACAAGAGGAAATGCCTTCCAGTTGTGCTGACGGAGGTTTAGATTGGACATTAGGAAAAAAATCACTACTGAAAGGGTTGTCAAGCTTTGGAACAGGCCACTCGGGTAAGTGGTAGAGCCTCTGTCCCTGGAGGTCAAAAAGCATGTAGATGTGGCACTTTAGGACACAGTTTAGCAGGCACGGTGGTGTTAGGCTGACTGTTGGACTGGATGATCTTAAAGGTCTTTTCCAATCTCAGTGATTCTATGAAAGTGTTAAACAGAGCCTCTCACCAAAGGACAAGCTTTATTAAAAAGGCTTCCATGTTGCTTACAAAGAAACATACTGTTTTCTTCCTCTGGCAATCTAAATAAAACCAGAGACAATAGTGAGGACTAATTAGAATGATATTAATCAGCAAAGGCCCAATGTAGTTCCTACTGATATTAGTGAAATTGAACTGCAAATCTTCAGGACCTCTGAAGACCCATGTTTGTGTGTCAAAGGGAATGCCTAGAACTCAGACAACAAAAACTATGCTATAATTTGAAAAATACACCCTATGTGACAGCCATTAAATTAATTACTGGTGTAAACAGTGCAAAACACAATATATTTTGTCCACGCTTAGTATATTAAATCTTCTAAACTCAAGCAATCTGCTGCCATTTCAGAATAGAGTGAAAGTTAGCAGGGCCATTCAGAAAGCACAGCTGCAAAACTTCACCATTCAGTTTTCTTCACATCCTCATTACAACTGCAGGTTTCACAAAACATCTGACGAAGTTAGAATTCTCCCAAATAGCATTTTTTTATGAAAACTCCTGAAAGAGAAGTTCCTTTAAAAAAAATAAGCTAAGGTTTCCATTTGCGGTCTCCAGACCAGCCTGGAACCACCTCCCCAGCAGCGGCAAGTGTGCTGAGATGCCACACAGCTGCACTGGGATGAGGGCAACGCTTGGCCAGGCCTTGCCCCCAGCTAGTCCTGAGGGCCAAGCTCTGACACGATCGCTTGACCATTTCCACTGAAGTAATTTATCATTTGAAGCTAATGGACCGAAGGCACTTGAGCCTCGAGGGAAGGCACAACACTGAGAGCCAGCTGTACCACGCAGATCACAGAATGGTTTGGATTGGAAGGGACCTTAAAGCCCATCCAGTTCCAACCCCCCCTGCCCTGGGCAGGGACACCTCCCACCAGACCAGACCGCTCAAAGCCCCGTCCAACTTAGCCTTTAGCATTTCCAGGGAGGGGAACCAACAAAAGCAGGCTGCGGGGCTGAGGCGGCTGACTGGCACTTAATGCCAGCTCAGAGCCCCCTCGGGGGAAGGAGGTGAGCCTACAGGGCTGCTCCCCTGCCCCACACATGCACCCCTTTACCACAGCGGTCGTCGGAGCCTCGACAACCACTGCAGTGGCGCGGGTAGCCGGGGACACCGCCACACCCCCCACTCCGAACTACAGCTCCCGGCAGGCCCCGCGCCAGAGCCCGCCGGAAGCAGAAGTAACCACGTGACGGCAAACAGCGCGACGGGCCGCCAGTCCCCGCCGTCCACAGCGGAAGGGACGCGCTGCCACGCCCCCCGCGGCCGCCGCTGCGATTGGCCGCCTGCCCCCGCCCCACCCCTTTTAAACACCTGTCGCTCTGTGACAGGCCGTCACCGAGTTCCTGTCACAAGGGCTACCGCGGGGCTCGGTCCCTCCTCCCCGGGAGCCCCGCCCTCCGTCTCCCGTGGCTTCTCCCACGCCGGAGGGGTGGCAATGTCAAACCGTTCGCTCGCCGGGGCCCCGCGCGCGGGCCACCGCGCCTTTCCCGCCCGGGCGGGCGCTCCCACTAGCAGACCCCTGCCCGCCCTCAGCCCCTGCCCCACGGCCTGCGCGCACCCGCCCCGCCCCCAGAGGCCTCGCGTCCATCTCGACTCCTCCCCCTCTTTCATCACTGTCTCCGCCCCTTTCCCCGCCCCTCAGCTCTTCCTTCCCCCCCCCCAATTCGCGCCTCTTTCGCCGTCACCGACCCCGCCCCCGGCTCCTCCCCGCACCGCGCTCCCGGACCGCCCAGGGATGGTGACGGAGGAGGCGGAGCCCGGCCGAGGAGGAGGAGGAGGCGGAGGAGGAGGAGACGGCGGCTGCGGCGGCGCGGGGCGGGGGGGGGCAGTCAGTGAGGAGCGCCGAGGGAGCCGCGCGGGGCCCGCCCCCGCCTCCCGCCCCTCCCTCCCGCCCCGCCCCTGCCCCGCCCCTGCCCGCACGCGCCGGGCTGCGCGGCTGCGAGGGAGCCCCGGGTGCAAACATGGCGGAGCCCTCGGCCCCCGAGCACAAGCACAAACCCGCCGCCAACTCCCTGGTGCCGCTCGGCAGCCGCGGCGGGGCGGCGGCGGCTGCCGGGGGCCCCCCGTCGGGAGGAGGTGGCGGCGGCCTGTCGGGGGGCCTGTCGCAGCCGGCGGGCTGGCAGTCGCTCCTCTCCTTCACCATCCTTTTCCTGGCCTGGCTGGCCGGATTCAGTTCCCGCCTCTTCGCCGTTATCCGCTTCGAGAGCATCATCCACGAGTTCGACCCCTGGTGAGCGCCCCTCGCCGGACGGGACGGGGAGGCGGGAAAAGCCGCCCCTTCCTCCCCCTTGGTCACCTTGGCGGGGACGCGGGGCCGCCCCGCGGGCTCCGCCGCTTGGCCGCGTTGCGCCCCGGGACGGGAAAGGGTGAGGGGAGCGGCGGGGACGGGCGCTTCGGTGCCCCCGCGGGGAGGGGAGGGACGGCGAGGGGATAATGCCAGGTTGGAAGGGACCTCGAGGATCGTCTGGTGCAACTTTTTAGGTGATGTGTAGTTTAAATGAGGTGGCCCAGAAGCCTGTCGAGTTGAGCCTTAAAAGCGTGCAGTGTAGAGGAATTGGGTTAGGTTGGACATTAGCAAAAGGTTCTTCGCCCAGCGGGTGGTGGAGCGCTGGAACAGGAGCCGAGCCTGGTAATAATCACGGAGCACTTGGACAATGCCCTCAGACGCATGGTGCGAACGTTTGGGTTGCCTGCGCGGGGATAGGAGCTGGACTCGATCACCCGTGTGGGTCCCTTCCGACTCAGGTGATCCTCTGACTCCACCGCTTCCCTGGGGAGATCATTCCAGTGTTGGACTCCGCCGGAGTTGTGCGGGATGGACGCTCCGCCAGCGCTGCCGGGGCGTGGGGAAAGTTGTGGAGCTGGCAGGAGGCGGGGTGCCAGGCAGGAATCGGGGGCTCCAGAGCCCGGCGTCGGCATTAGAACGGCATTAGAACGGTTGTACCAAACGCCACTGGCACCCTGGTCCGCCGCGTCGGTCTCCAGATGTGCGGGGAGGCTTCCCGGAGCGGTGCTTCCCAGAGCCCTCGTCGGCCGGGGAGGGAGGGGGGCGAGGAATGCGCTGCAGGAAGTAATCTTCGTAAAAGTGACTTGAGGGATTACAGCGAAATGGGTGACATTGATTTACTGCCAGGTGTTTCAAAGCCGTGTTTCTGAGCCCAAGGACTTTTTGCTGTTTCCCACGCACCTTGATTTTTCTAAAGATTGCTTTTCCTCTTCTAGAAGCTGTGTGTTCTTTTTCCCTGTTGGAGTGGACTAAAACCATTTTATGTATAAGATCAAGAAACGCTGCACTCGTTCCTTGCAGCAAGGCAAAGTGAAAGATGAAGGGACTTGTGGGGCAGTTTTTTTAATGTAAAAACGTGGCAATGAATTTTTATATTACTGGCTATTTCATCCTAGGAATCCGTGGGTTTTTTTTAGTACTTTCACTAGAGTAAGCAGCAGATGACTTTAGAATAATGATTTCTCTGTTTTTAATTTAAAATTTTATGTCTTGGATCTTATTGTTCATTGCCTGAAGCAAGGAGATGCTTCATTTTGAAATGCACAGTAGATACTCTAAGTCAAATTTAATCTAAAATTATTACTGAAATTGTACTTATCTGCAAAGCATGCATTCCACTTTGATAGTTTCAAAAGCACAGCTTCCTCTTTTCCTGGCTGTTTTTTCCCCTCCTCGGCCCCCCTCCCACCCCTCAGTGTAATCCATTCACAAATCATGGCTGAGGGTAGTGGATAGAGAACAAGGAATTGCTTTGTCTTTAAATGCTGTCTGAAGTAATACACACTTTATGATGTGAAAGCCAAATATCTCAAAATATCTTCAAAACATCAAGTAATTGCCCATAATTTAAGTGTTGTTTTTCATGCAAACAGAAATGAATGGATGGAATTTAAACATTCTATTAATAAAGTTAAGAACAGGGGGGGAACTCTTTTAAGCATACGACTTACGTTTCTGTACAACTTTATCTGATTTTTATAATCAAGGGTCATCCTTGTTGTATAAATTAAAATTTTATGGTGTTGATTTGCGTAACTTCTGTCACTGAGCCTTGAAGGACATTCAAAAGGTGCTATGGGATTTAAGTTCATAGTTGTGATATGGTTGTGAAGATAAACTGGTTTAAGCAATGTGTGAGTTGATGCAAAGTCATCTTACTGAGTATACAAACAGAAGGCGTTGCTGCCTATGCTGCTGTGTGTACCTTTGTTAATTCGAGAATAGATGGAGTTGACAAAACTCATTGATTTTAATGCAGGTCTGTGGGAATAAGTTGAAATGTCAAGAATCATGCCAGTGTCATGTTGCTGCATGCCAGAAATGGTAGAGGCAAATGCACTTAAGTTAATTAGTAGGAAAGAGAACCTAAAATGGTAGAAACTAGGGAGATACACAGGGCTGTCTCTTATTGCAGTAGTAGTATTGGTGGAAAGAGTGAAAAATTATGTCGCTCTTAAATACCATTGAGTAACTAGGTAGGAATGGTTTCTCACAGTTCTAAGGGTCTTACAAGTCTGAATCTAATGTGGGAAAGGAGCTTATGAAAAGAGATTAGAAGCAGTGCTCTATTTTTATTTTTTTAGCCACTTCTTTAGCAGCTTGTCAAGGTAAACTGGATTTTTAATTTTTTGAGTTTTTTTTCCAGGCCAGGGGCTAGTATTTGGTGGTGAAACAGTTCCGTGGTTTTCTCTGTTCCTTTGCCTTTTTATGTCAGACTTGCATAGGATGTCTTGCAATGTGTTGATATGTCACCTATTCCCTAGCATTAATTTTGTGATCAAGAGAGAAAGCTGAGGTATATCTGATAAAATGAGGAGTGTTGGGAAAATCTGTTATTCTTTTGAATGGGAAAATATCATTGCCTTTAAGATGTGGAAAGCTTTCTCAACTATTTAGGAATCCAGTTTTCTGGTATGGACATAAGAAATGTGGGAGATCTGGGGTGGAAGGAAAGGGAGTTTTGCCTTGGGTTTTCTGCATATTAGTTGAACCAAACTTTTTTTCTAACGTCACTTTCAAGCTTCGTTTCTAACAGTAAAGTTAGGTATTAATTGGGGATGGGAGGCTTGCTTGTTTTGTAAAATTAGCCTCCCAGTCTTACACCAGTTGGCAGTTCTTCCAGAAATGACCCAAATGTAGTACAAGAGGCCAAGGCAGTAGAGAGAAGAAAGCTTTTTCTTTTGATCTCTGTTATAATACAAAGCCCCAGTGAAGAAGAAAAAACAATCTGGTGTTTTGAAGTCACCATACTGTCACTTACAAACTTGTAACCTGCTCTTTATTACTGAGATTACTGGTTTATTTCCCCATACTTAATACCTCTTTTGTGTAGCATTGCCACTTTATTTTGATTTATTTCTCATGCTTTCTTTATTTTCCATACTTTATCTGGTACAGAGACTGAAAAGTGTGTGTAGTTTTTTGGCAGCGCCTGGGTCAGGTGAGGTGATACATGAACTCAGTCAGGATTGAGTTGAAGCTGTGCTATTGACAGGCCTCCAGCATTTAACTTCAGAGCTTCATAATGAAGTCAAGAACTTGAAACATGGATGATGATGGTGCATTAGAAGGGATAGGTTTCCTGTCTGAAGTTTGGTTCATGTGTTGACTGGTTTGGCAGTAGGGTGGACCAAGGGAATAATTTGTGTTCTGCAACTGCCCCGTGAAAACTTTTCATGAATGTACATCAGTGTGTTTTAAGTCGCTTATCAAGCGAGGTCATTCTTTCTGTCAGATGTTGCCTTAAATGCCAGCATGGCTGCTAAATAAAGGCAACCAAAATTATGGGATACTTGACCAGGAGCCACTTCCTACAACTCCAGCATGCCTGTATGCCATTTCATTTGGCTGCTTGTATCATTTATATACACACATAATAATCTGTATGTGTGTGTATACTGCTGCTAACTAAACCAGTAACAGACTTTGGTACGTCAGTAATCTTCAGGGACTGCTATCGAGATAGTAACACTTCTTTTTTTTTTGCACAGTTGTTATGCTTCTCACACATGTGACTTAATGGTATCTGAATCATTTATCATACCCTATGACATTAGCTCAAGCTCTTGTCTTTCCCTGAGAATTAACACCGGTTATCTTAAGAGTGAAGAGAGGTCTTATGCTGGACTGCAGAATCTTGTGTCTGAGCTTTGGGCTCTCTCTGTACCAGTTTACGTATACAGGATGGAGCAGTGGTGCAATCTTTGTCAGTAACATTTGCCTTCCTATTACTCCCAGGAACGTCTTCTACTGTCCTGCCAGTTCCTGGTACTAAGTAGCACTACCACAGTCTCATGTACCTCTTTGCCTTTTCTAAACCAACATCATTGATTGCTCAAACCACCAGCTTTTTAACTGTTTTCAGTGACCATATGTCTCTGAGCTAATATAACTGTGCTGTTGGGAAATATGGGTTTTATATACATATATTTCATAACAATCCACTTTCTCATCACTGATACCATTAGCTACCATTAGTGGACTTCAGTGAATGGGGGTGAACTTGTGGAAATAAACAATGACACCAACTTTGTTTACATTTCAGAGGCAGACAGGTCAAAGGAAGTTATCTTTTTATCTTTGATGCAGCTTAAAAGACAAGTTTTGCTAGGCTCAAATCATGTTTGCTAGGTGGATTCTTGAGACGTAGTGAACTTTTTTCATTAATGAAAACTTAAATAACACAAATATGATATTACAGCTTCATTGAAGTACAAAGTGTTACTCAGGTGAACATTAGAAATGGTGTATGGAATTGATTGAACACTCAGGGTTGTGTAAATGTATTGATTTTGTTGGGAGAGAGTAAGGTTGTGGGTTTGTGTTAAACTCAGCTGATCAAATGGTTGCCTTTTGGAGAATGAGTTCTTCTCTGTTACCCACTGTGCAGTCCTGCTTTTTCCTTTGTGCTCGCTTTAAAGCAGTCATGGTGAGTTGATTGAATGAGGTAGATTGACAAAATACTGTAACAATTTAGTTCCCTGAGCCTGACCACCATTGGTTTTTATATTGCAGTTTCTTTTTTTTTTTTTCTTTCGAGGAAGAATATGAATATTGGGAGAGAATGTAAGTAGCAACTGATTTTAGAGGGTAAACTGGCATTGTGCGATAGGGTGGAGATGTATACGTATAAAACCAAAGCATGTTAAGACACTGAAGCAACAGGAATGACAAAAGAAGGGGTAGGTAGCCCTGAATGAGGAGGGGGAATGGGGAGAAGTGGCAAGGGGGAGGAATCGTGTAAAGAGGATGGATGATAGTGTTGATAGTCTCAGTTAACTGTGCTTAGTCTTTAAGCTATGAGAAGATGTGGCCTACCCAGATAATTCATCTGGCTGTTGCTTGCTTGCTTGCTTGTGTTTCCTCTTGCTGGGCAAACAGGCAGTAGATTACACAGGAAATGTGTTGGTCTTTCTGAGGAAAAGAAGCAACTGTTATCTCCAAACTGCTGTCTTTCTAGAGGCTTTCAACCTATCACATAATCTTGTTAAAGATGAGTTAATGAATTTGGATCTGTTTCGGAAATCTGTTTCCTGACAACTTAGGAATTCTTTTCCCAAACACTTGTTGTTTTGTTTTGGTTTGGGTTTTTTTATCTTCTTCAACAATTTCCTTGAGAAAGCATTTGATTCCACTCCAGTTTGAATATAACCACTTTGGATTGAGTTTGAGTTGTTGCAAATGTTGTGAGATTATTACAGTATCTTCATTCAGAAGTTTTTTAATTCTATTAAATGGGAAGTTATTTATTTCTTTTTTATAGGAAAATATTTTAAAAGATTGTGTCTACTGTTAATGAACTGTTGAATTAAGTATTTTGTGACTTTCCTAATTGTAAGATTCAGACATACTGCATTTAAGTGACAAAAGTAATTCACGCGCTAGTAGCATTAATGATTTTGGCAGAATTTCAGGTAACCAAGTATCTCCAATTCCTTTCTGCTGTTTTATTATAGGTAGGAAAGATATTCTAGCATAGTCTCCAAGTCTAATTTAGTCAGGCCTGTGTTTTTGAAGGGTAAGTTTAGAGACTTATATTCTTGGAGAGTAGCCTGTCAGGTATCTTCCCCTTCTTTTTTTTTAACAAGGAAGGTCCAGATCAGGCATCTTTTTTTATTAGTTGAGAAACTGTTGGCACAGGTCAGTGTCTGCCTTCAGAGGCTTTCTAAATTATAAATCCTGTATGTTTAGGGACTTGAACGGCCTTTCCTTGTTTGGATACTTGGAGGGTGCTGTTTTGAAGCTAAATATATTTTTTTCTAGTTTTATACAGCATTAACAGTCAAGGTGATGTGCAGTTGGCTGTACTAATCCCTTCTACTGCTTAGGAAATTGCAGAAATTGATAAATATTGGAAATTTAATGGAAGATGGACAGTCTGGAAAAAGACTATTGGACAAAGTTGTAGGCATAGCAGAGGCTCTGCTTTGTGAGTGGGGAGACCTCAGGCCAGATTTGATCAGTTATACTGACGTAGCTGAAAAGCGGTTCACCATTTGGCTTCAAAATAACATTCGTGTAAGAATCAAACCTCTGCTCCATTTCTACTATTGTGTTCTACCATCTTTACTTAACAGGTAATGTTTCTTTCCTCACTTGCACAACTTGTAATTGGGGTGGAGACCTCATCAGACTCCATGTGAGTGCAGTAACAGGGTTACGCATGAGAGTGTGGGAGGGATGGTGTTCATAAGACACATGGAGAGTGTGGTTGAGTACAGAGACTATCGCTACAGTATCTTTGCAGAAAACATAGGAGATGAGACAGAATGTTTGCAAAGTGTTGACTCTTTTATTGATTTGTGGATAATAGAATGAAACCTGAAAAAAGAAAAGGTATTGGAATGTTTTATGTAGGCTGAGTCAGACTGAACTGGCAACATTAGCTTTTAATGCTATCATTTTTTTTTTCTTAAAAAAAAAATGTCTCCAGCAAATACTCAGAAAAACACTTGACTAGCTAGAGCAAATGCTCTAGCATTGTAAATCCTTGAATGGACTTGTAGGCAGATATCCTGTTGTTTGAGCAGCTTAATATGTTCTGTTTCTTTAAACAGAAGTTTGATTTGATTACATAGGGTTAGGGTGGCTTACAAGGGTTACCTTTTGCTTCCTGTCATAATTCTCTCTGATAGTCTCTAGGTTTGGCAGCTTGTAATCCTCATGTTTTTAAATCTGTCTCCTGTTGAACTGGAGAGAGAAGGGGATAATAAAAATTTTGGACAGTAAAACAAGTAGGAAAATTCAAAATCCTACAGGATACTAATGGTTTTGAAATGAGTCGGGAGTGGGCTGGGTTTAGGCTGTGGGGATGTCTTCTGATTCAATGAGGTTATTTCTCATTTAATGTCAAGCTATGTACGTGCTGCAGTTGCCTTCTTAATTTTTGAAAATTCTGGTTTTGCAGAGGTACATTTGTACTGACATTTAGGGCTAATCCTAAGGGCTTCTTTCTACTTAGCAGAGCCATTAAAGCTGCTGCTTTCTGAGCCTGTGGAGCCTGTACCCTGTAGCAGGGCATGTGCAGATGTTTTTATTATTAATAACTTTTTTAACAAAACTTCTTCTAACCGTCAGTCTTACTGCTTGCTTGGACAGCAAAGTGAACTTAGAAGAAGTATTAGGGCAAGAATTGCTATAGTCTTTCTGTGCTTTACATCTGCAGTAAATTTCATAGTGTGTCCAATGGAGAGACTTTATTTCCAGCCCTGTAGCAGAGCAGAGACTGTGATCTTTATCTGAGCTGTTGCTGGGAGTCACACTGAGATATTTTTAATGTGGGTAGCCAGTAGATCTGCGCTAGGGAGGTACCATGAAATTGACCCTAATTCTGCATCACACCTTACATAGGTTAAAGCAGCCTGAGGAGTGAATTTAAGAATATAGATACAAACAAAATAGATCAGCTTCTGTATTTCTCAACTTACTGCTGCTTTCCCAGGGTAAAAGCTCCTTTGGCATACAGAGAATTAAATGCTTCCTGTACTTTAAAAGTTGTTGCTATGAAGTGAGGCAATATCCTTGTTCTTTAGAGAAATTGTCTGTTTTAAACAAGGAATATCTGTACAGGAGTGTTTGTGAGAGCAGGAAACTGTTTAAAATGTCTGTCTGCTCTGGAAGAACCAAGTCTGGCAACATATGCTGCTTTCTTAAGACCTTGTCTAGTATAAGTGACTGGTGTGTGTGGACTATAATGGTGATTGCTGGGTGTTACAGTGTTTATCATGTTTTCTATGGCAATGGGTTTATATGGGTTATGTCAGTTTGTTAGCTAAAGAGTGTATTTGAGTTCTGTTCAGCTGATAATCCGTGAAGACAGAACTGTAAAACATCTTTTTGAAACTTCCCTCACTTGAAGAAAGCAAACAATAAAACCTGGGAAACTACATTTTAACTGAGGATGTCAGTTTAGTTTCATTTATTGAATTCTGGTGGTGTTCTTAATAGAATTGCTCTTATCTTCTAGATTGTTATACACAGTATCAGTTACGTTTATTTAAAAAGAGTGGCTCACTGTATATACGGGCACCATCTATCCTGTTTGAATGGTAAATGGATTTTGCAGAGGGGGAAAAATAGCATGTAATTATGTAATTTTAAATTGTTCCAGCACATGTGGCTGGGTAGTTGTTCTTTTTTTTTTTTTTTAATTCAGTCTTTGTGTTCTTTTTTTGCAATTGTTATACTATAAATGGTAGCCAACTCCATCGATTGTGATTTAATAATTTTTTTTTCTTCATAACAGATGAGTACTTTAAGGAAATAAAGATATGGAAAGCAACTCTTTGAGGATGTGGGTGACTGGGAAGACCACATGTTGAACAGAATACTTGTGTGCTATAGCCAGAGGGTTAGAAAATACAGCAATGCATTTTCTTGATGCAGAAGCAAAACATAACAAGCCGGCTTGTCCTGAATACTTTTCTTTATGTCTATGTTTATCCAGCTTTTTTTTTTTTAATTCTGTAGTCTGTTGCATATATTGAATGTGCTTCCTTCCTATTCTAATCTTTTCCCAAGCAGCATTTGAAAGTTCAGTTGAATACCTTAGAATTTCATAAAGAATGTGTATTTTGAAAAAGACAGTTTCACCTTCACGGTTGAAATATTTAAAGTTTATCATTTGGATATTACAGGTCTTTAAAATGCATTTATTTCTTTCTCTGGCAATAGACAAAATGCCTTAAAGTTGGAATTATTCTCATTTTAGAAAGTGAAACAAAATTGGAGCTTTGGCATTATTATATTGATGTTAACAATGGAAATAAATAGGCATCTGTTTGAATCACTTTACTGTAGAACAAGAGTCACGAAAGCCAATGCAATGTTTTGAGTTTTCCAGAAAGTTGCATAATGCTGCTGTTTTGACTATTTTATCTTTTACAGGTGACTAGGATGACTTATCTAATGTCAAATGTTTGAAGTAATATTTGAAAAACTGTTGCGTATATCTTGCAATTTTCTGTAACTGGTTTAATCTTTCATTTGCCAAATAGAAAATGGATTTTAACACTGGAGAAACTTACCTTAAACATTTGCCACAGTATCTTAATTTGTTATGGCTCAGGTCAGCTAGTAATGACAAATGTAATTTTTCTGCTATGGCTAAATATGTTCAGGAGCCAAGGAATTTTTTGTGCTTTAATTTTGTAATCCACTTCTTCATGAATGCTCCCTCCATCCTCCCACAGTAAAGACCAATTTTCACTTGGGAGAAGACTGGATGGTATGTTTTGTGTCAAATATGTCATGGCTGTAACTGTTTCAGTGCTGAATTTTATTTTATAGCTGCTTCTTTAGTACGTGCATTTCAGGAGCCCTTTTTGCCTTATGTTTCCATCATACTTCAGTTTCAGCATATGATTTTTACTTAGGCACATGATAGTTGTTGGTTTGTGATAGTATGTTCCATACAGTGCTGCCTGCTGTCTTCTTTCAGGACTATCTTCAAGAAGAAAAAGCCAAGGAACAGTTTTAGGTGTTGAATGATACTTTCACCTGGGAAGTTAAGCAGTGTTGTTTTCTATCTCAGTATCTAATATGCTGTGCTGGAGTATCGCTGCCTATCATTTGTGTGTTGGAAAACATATGGATGATGATTCCAAAGGTACCTCCAGGAAGCTGCTGTGGCTGATAAGTCAGTAGTTCGGAGTGTTTTGAGTAAAGTCTAGCTCTGAATATCTACAATATCACAAGGTGCTGCTAAGCTTTTCTTCACCAGTATAAATTTGTCTTTTCATCTAATCGAGTGGAATAGTTCTCCTGAATTTCCTATCACCTGCTGGACATTTTGTGAGATAGTTTTCTGCTGTTTTAACAGGCTAAGGTAGCTTATGGAAATCTGATAAGTGCAGGTATCAGGATCTGCAGGTGGATTCAGGGAAAGGGAATCTCCCCTTCTCCAGTGGCAGTGAGCACATCTTGTATTCTGATCCAGTCTCAAGTATCCATGAGTTCTCGGACCAGCAGGAAATGGGTTATGGAGGGGCGAATATGTCAGTATCTTCTGCTAAAGCTCTTCTGCTCTGCTGTAACTGTTTAAAAGTTCTACCAGAAATAACATTTTTATTGCTTAAATGGTTGTATGAGGTGTTGGGGATGTAGAGCTGCATCCCTTTGCATCTCTTTCCTGCATCAGGAAGGTTAAATCTAATTTTCTAATTTAAATCCACATTTGTGGAGAGAAAGTTGAGAGGGCATACAGTCTGACGGGATTTGAAGCACAGAAGATCCTGAAACAGGCTGATTTAATTTTTCTGGAAAGTGAGGAGAAAGAAGACTTAGGATTGTGTGACTCGAGAAGTATCCCTTGAGAACTTCTGCTAGGTCTTTCCCAACAACTCTCATGTATCTTCTTTTCAACCCTGCCTGAACTGCACCTGATCCTCTTGCTTTAGTATCCCTATTTCCCCATTCCCTTTCATGGGCAACCAGACATTCATTTTACCTTAACCTATTCTCTTTGGCGGTGAAGCAGAAGGGGAAGGCCTGGTTCATCAAGTCAGTACTTTTTATTTAGTACAATGAGGTTAGGAATTGAATTTGTACCTTTTACTGCTTGTTACTGTTAAATACAAGGGTTGTAGCTACCAAACCAACTGTAGCCAACTGGTGAAGGAGGTTATATTTTTTGGAAGGGACATGGTTCTAGGCATATGATACAGAACACAATGGTGGGTGTAGTCTATGACTATTTCCGTAATTTGTGATATTTGTGACAGAAAGGCATCACAGCTTCAGAGCGTGTGTGTATAATATTAAGCCTAGTTCATCTTAACAGTGTTGCCTCACCTCTGCAGTTTTATTGCTTTTCAATTTTTTTTAAAGCCCCTTTAAGTTCGCTTCTAAATGCGAATTGGATTTTACTGAAGTGACAGAGGAGTACAGTGAAATAGTTTGGTAGCTAGAATATAGTAAGACTACGCAATACTAGAAATTCCATCGCATAGTGAGAAAGCAAACATGTAACTTTAATTTCACATTGTACATGGCTGGAATTCAACATAAATTATAAATACTTTCTTAAATGCTGAGCACTGCAGCCACTGCAATACATTTAATCTCTAGTCTGTGAGGATACCTAATAAAAAACAAATAATTTTTTGTTTTTAAGCTTGTGTTTTCTGTGCATAGTGTTCTAAGAAACATCGGTAACTATTAGGTACAATTCTTAACAGGTTGCATTAAATTCAGTGAAAACTTGCATTTTTGTTTTGATATAGGCTTACGAAAGATATAAAATATAGTTGATAACTGATTTTTTAATTCTGCTTGCCACACTTAGTTTGGAATAAATCAGACATTGAAAGTGGATCAAGAATGCAGAATATAGTTAGAAAGATAAATTCCAGTCTATGTACTGTAGGAAAAGATGAAGACCACATTCTGTTGGTATCTGCTTTCCTGGTCTCTTTTTTTTTTTATTTTATTTTATTGGTGGCATCATATTCCCACATCAGTTTCCTTCTGTATGAGAATATGCAGTCACTTTGCAAACAGCTGGAGGCCTTTCTGACCTCAGCTGGAGACCACCATCCTTTCTGTTGGACTGTAGTAGAAGATCATTTGAGTACTCCTAATCTGCTTCAGAGAAAATGCAGGTGAAATAGTTGAAATTCTCTTTAGAGTGGTTTGGTTTTTAGCTGTGATTCAAGCTAATTTGTCTAATTTGGCATGGAAGCACTCCTTTTGACTAGCAAAGCTCAGCTGAAGGATAACTGCCATGGTTAAATTCAAGTATGCAGTTCGGTACAAGGCATCTTGAAATTGTATATCTCCCCCCCACCTCCTGCTCCTCTTAACCTTTTGCACTTTGGGCCATATTCATTCCTTTTTCTTTTCAGGTTTATTTGATTAGGGCATAGTTAGATCTACATCACATAGTTAGATCTACATCTAGGTTTTTGTTTGATTAGGTCTGCAGTTACCTACGTATGTGTGTACCAACAGCAGAAAATTGCCTGATGAATGCAATATTTATGCCTGTGTCAAGTTACTGAAGGGTTAAGCAGAATTTGAGCAGACATATTTAAGTTAGATTAAATTAGGTCTTTAACCTATCTTCAGTTGCTGGAGAGAAATTGTTGAAGTTAGACAAACTGTCTGATTCTACTCTGATGAGGCTTTGTATTATCCACTCTGAAAGATTAATTTTTATTTTTTCAGCATTCATTGTAGTAAAAAGTCAATATTGCAACAGATGGAGCTGAACAGGTGCGCTATGAGAGGTCCAGCTTCTCAGACTAAAAATGCTATGCACAGACAGGATAATTGAAAGAAAGCATAGTCAGAGAATTCGAGTAACTGAAGCTAGATTCAGGAGGAAGAATAACAGCACATGCATTAGGAGGCGTGCTAAAAAGCAAATGCTTAAGGAATGTTGGATGAAACACTACCTTATTTTAACTTGCTGAACTATCTCAGACTGAAGGCATGCAACCGTAACATTTCAGATTTTTAAAATTTCTGTAAACTAATGAAAAACTATATTGATGTAATCTGTACAGAGTGGTTTGATCCATTGTGTCTGATTCTAGCTGGACCTACCTCTTCCTAATGTTATACAGAAGTTCAAGCGACAAGGTGTCAGTAATTCAGGGGAAGAAGACAATAGTTTCTATAGTAGTAGCTAAAACTATTCTGTCATGCTATAACTGTTTAAATGTTCTGCCAAAAAGATGATTGACATTACTTAAACGGTTATATAGGATATTGGGAATCCAGAGCCTTTCTAAGGGTCCTGTTTTCTTTTTACTAGGTTTTGTGTCTTACAGGGTAGAAACAATCTGCCAGGCCACCTTGCATCCAGACAGATTCCTTGAAGTCCACTTAATGGGAAGTGATTGTGAAGTTGATTCAACTACATTTTGGTGTCCCTAGTACCTATATGGTTGCCACTGCATAGGCGCATATAGATTACTTTATTATGTAATAAAGATGGTGACTGATGACCTTACGATATACTCACAAAGAATTAAAGTAACCACAGTGATCAAGAAATATCCTTTAGTTTACTCTGTATTTCAGACTATTACAGAAATTAGTATTCTTTTCTGGGTGCTTGTTAGATTTTGCTACAGGATAGAAGGTGGTACATTTGAGATCAGTTTAGTAACAGTTCACTGTATTTGTTTAGGTGTTATATGTTGCTTTGTTCTGTAGTAGAAGATGACCATGAAAAAGAGCACTTGGGAGCTAGATGTCCTCTGTTCCAAGTCACTTCTTGTGAAGCAGTCATGATCAGCCCATTGATTTCTATTCTCACATTTCTCACAGAGAAAATATTTTGCTTCTTAAAACGTATTATTCAGCTAACTGCCTTTTGCATTCCATCCTGCTGAGCAGATCCTCATGTACTAGCCTTTAACTCAGAAGGTCCTGAATTTCAGCTGCCTCCATGTTAAAAACAAGTACAGCATGAATGTCTTGTCTTCTGGAAAACATCCTTCTTGAACACATTCCTGAATTTGGTGGAAAGCCTTCAGAGTGGCAAGATGCAAGGCTAATGTGTCCCAGGGTAGCCCAGTAGCACTCACAAAAAAAAAAAAAAAGAAAGGCAGATGTAAGTCTATGGGGCCTTTTGAATTTGTGGAGTTTGTGGTAGTTAATAATGTATTGAGCGGAGAACTGATGCCTCTCAAGAAGTTGATTCTGTCAGAAGATAGGGGGCCAATATTGCCATCTGTATTGATGTCAGTCATAGTGTAGTCTCTGCAGTGAATTGTACGTCTAGTGGGGAAGATGATGATGAGCATTCAGTTCTCTTCCTTAGGAATCTTGAATGATTGGTTGCATCACATTTTGAATGTCTCAAGAAAAAATGGCACCATCACCTTCTTCTAAGGTCTAAAACGTCGTTAAATGTTATGAATGGCAAAACTCACTTGTGAAGTATGTCTTTTAGTATTGATAAAACTACCTGCTTTCTTAATAATTTGCCTTGAAACATGGAATAGTTCAAAAGCAAGAAAGAAAAATTCATGAAAAAGCCTAATCCCTCAGCAGTACTGTCTGAAACTGTAGGCAGATATATGGCCACTACGGTGATGATGGAGAGCATATTGTGGCTTCAGATGTGGTACATTGTGTGGAAAGTAAAGCTGTGGTCATGGAATGCTGTAAAAACCTTGCAGATTTTTAGCAAAAATATTGAAGATGCCCTGGGCTCTCTGAAGAAGTTAGAGTGACTGTATGCTCCCCGTAGAATTTCATATCATTAAAATATGGCAACATGCAGTTCCCAATTTTAGCACTTGCTAAGCATGACATATTATTGTATACCATGCCACGTAGTGGCAGTAGGAACACTGTAATCCTTCTTAAACACACTTGGGACATTCTGATGTTTTTAGTGGTTTATTCTATAAACATTCTGGTTACCTTCAGGATTTCCACTGACTGTGGTTGAATGTTGGACCTAAAAAAATAGCTGCCCTTCTCGTTGCGCCATCTAGTTATGTATTTTTCTTCTTGGGCTTTCTCCTGTTCTTCCATAAGGGAGTATTCCAGTGGTATTAAGAACAGGAGGAGTTCTAGGAACAGGAACTTCTCCTTCCTTTAACTCAGAATTTCCATCTTTTCTGAAGTTAGATTGCTGCATGATGGCAGAACTTACTGCCATTTTATTATTTCAGCGTACTAACTGTCCTTCATGTAGCAAAGGAGTCTTCACGTCATTTCTCTCTGTGTGTATATGTGCGTGTGTGTGTGTGTGTGTGTGTGTGTTCAGAATTGGGAAATCTGAATGAAAAGCAGAATCCTAACCAATTTTGAAACTCAGAATGATAGTACTGTTATCAATTTTCTTATCAAATATTAGACTTCCAGATGACAGTTCAGCTTGTAGCATGTGTGTTTTTCTTTTCAAATGGCTTTACTTGCAACAAAGGCCCTAAAGATCAGTTGTGCCTCTCTAAATGTAGGACACACTTGGGAGCTTTTACCAACTACTTGAAATTAGCTTGGGCTTATCTCAGAATACAAAGAATAATGATACATATATATATATATATATAAAGATAAAATAATAAAAAATAAACCATAAAGCCCCCATATTTACCCCCCTAAAATGACAGAATTAGGACAATATTAAATTCTATATCAGCCAAAGCTTTTCTTTTATCTTTCTGATGGACTTGACTTAATATCTTTTTCAGTCAGCTTTTGGAACATGTTTTCATAGTTCTTATGTGTAGAACATCAGTAGAGTTAATGTGTTCATAGCTCCTGGATGTTTGTTGTCCAATGAGGTGCAGAAGCTCCAGATGTGGTAGGTGTGCATCTAGAGAAATTTCAGAAAAAAAATTGTGGACACAAGTACTTGATTACATATAAATGTTCTAATTGGGGACAATTAATGCAGTGTTATCTTTGTTTGTATTAAGACCTAATAAAACCCTTCTGCAGAAGTCAGCTTAAGTAAGGAAAGGAACATGAGACTTTCCTGAAGTAAAATTTCCTGGTTGCTTTTGCAGAATTGTCAGTCACACACAGAGCTCGGTGTATGTTTTTCTTTGTTCTTACTCTGACATCTGTAACACCTTAGGTTTGGGTTGTGGGTGGTAAGAGAGGCTCTTTTCCTGCCAATAGGTGTTACTGGTGCAGAATTTGAACTTGATTAGTTGAAACTAACTTTAATATCCATACATATTTTCCAAGGTTATAAACTCAACCTGGTAAGCATTTTCATGATGAGAAATACTGCTGAAGTGCATTGATACAAAATACTGTATATATGTTTCTTCATTTCAGTGGAAGTTACTGAACTTTCTCATTAGACTTCCCTTGCAAGTATTACACTGAATAAATTCTTGCTTTGGACGCAAAGAGTATGTTGGAGATGGAGTCAATCTGCAGCTATCTTTTTCAAGAATCTAGACTTGCTATCTCTAATTAGATGCTATATGGCAGAATTGATTCTGTAATCTACATTTGCATTAAAAACTGACTCCTAGAATTGCTCAGATAGCTTGTAATGTTCACAGTTAGTTTGTATCATGTCATTTTTCAAGTTTGCAGATGTGAAAATTTTGTGCATCTGCAGCTGAAGACTTTTAGAGCACAGAAGCGTTTATAAGTGCAGGCTTAGAAAATTTTCAACGGATTCTTCTGGTAAGGAGATTACACATTGTCAGATGGCTGTAGAATGCCAGATAGAAAGCCTAGATGATGGGCAACAGTAATATAAAATTCATAAGGTTTTAGCCAGTCAACAACACTCTCACAAGAAACAACACTGATCTTGTGCCCTGTTTTAAAGGGAGAGTCAAATTAATTCCATCGCCGTCACTGTAATTTGCCTTAAGTATTTTTAAGATTTGGATAAAGTAACTGCATTGCTGTACATGTGTTCTCTTCATATATGTTCTTATTTTTCTCAGAAGGTTGAATTTTAGCGGAATGTTCATCTTAAATAGTACTTTTGTCAAGGAAATACTAAACTTAAGAATGTCAAAGCCAAAGATGTCTCCCTATAAATATAGCAGTAATTTTTGCTGGGAAGTGCTGGAGAATTCTATAGCTCCTGTGAAAAGCAAGTGATTGCTGTGAATAGCATTAACTAATCATCTTGCAGCATTACCTTGTGTCATCAAAAGAGTAGTTCATAGGATGGAATGAAAATCAAACCCAAGCATGAACGGATAGTTAAGATTATTAACAGTATGTAACATAGAACTGAAAACTTTATAGGCTTTATTTTGCAAGTTGCCTAGTTAAGCTTCCCAAATTAATGTTGCTACTAAAAAAAAAATATGTTTCTGCTCAGTTATTTTGCTGTTGCTGCTTGTGCTCTGTTCTGTGCTGAAATTGAAATATACTTCGGAAACGAGAACCATATCTTTATTAACCCATCATCCTCAGTTGTCTCCTGAAACCACTAATATAGGTATTTCCAACAGTGCCTCAGAATTAATGGTGCCATACATACAGTGCTTTCGTGATCATTAAAGCGTCTCCCAAAAGGTTCAAACTACAAAATGAAGCTAATCTTGTGGTTGGGACTTCAAATTATGAAATGTACAAAGACTTAGGATTGTTTGATGGTTCCTTTATAGCTTAGCGCAGAGGAGGAGACAGTTCAAACTACAAACTTGACAGAAAGAGGCAAGGAGAACAGCAGAGCATCACTTTTCTTCCCAGAACGTCAGCTAAAATAAGAAAAGTCAACGCTTACTGGTGTTAGGCAGATTCTGAAGAGCTCTTTTCTGCTAAATGTTAGCAAGTGTGTGTCTTCTTTACAACATAGACCAAGAACTTGAATACTTCTCTCAGTCTTTCAAACTAAGTTCTTAATTAGGCATGTGCTTCACGTAATTTCATTCTTCGTTCTTCTTGGGTCTGTCTCAGATTGTCTTGCCTCAAAGAGATGAGGGAGGATAATAGGGAGTCTTGAGATAATGGAGCACAGTTCCCATACCTCAAGACAAGGTCAGTGCAAGGGCTGCAGGTTGGAGAAAAGGGATCCTTTCCTCCAGTGTGGTCTTGTACTGTATCCTATTCAGTCACTGTAACCAGCAGTGCATTATTCTTTCTGCTGCTGGAGATGGAAGAACTAGGGAGGGTAGTGGTATGCAAGCCTAAAATGCAACCTCTACCCAGCACTCACTGTTCTTGCCTTCCTTCTGACCCCTCCCTCAGTAGCAGCCCCTAAATCTCCAGGGTGCTGGCACAGGCAAAGGCAGCAGTACCCCTGATGTTTTCAGGGCTGTTCTACATCGCTATGAAAACTATAATTACTGTAACAGTACTGCTGTAGAAATACAATACTGCTGTGCTGTCTTTAAAACACAGTTTGAAATGTACCAGGAAGTAAGAGGGTTGTGTGGCTATTTTTTGCAGTACTTACTGTCTGCTAGTGGCTCTCTCCATTCTGGCCAAGTGGGAAACAGTTTTACAATGTTCAGGCTTGTGGCTAAAGGAGTAGAGCACTCTGAAGTGGATAAGTGGTATTGGAACATAATACTGACTTCATATGATTGCCAGTCCATACTGTTGTCTGGTGTGCTGCCGCTTTGTCACTGTCTGAAGCTGTTTGTGATGTGTAGCATTACTCATCAACTCATTACTCTCCTTACGTATATATGTGTTCGTATTGACATTTTAGCTTAATTTTGTTTGCAGCTTACCCGGTGGGAGGGCAAGTGAATGAAGTTTTTGGTGCTTTTTTTTTAAAAAAAGTCAAAGCGAGGTGCTGTAGTTAAGCTTCTAAATAGAATATAGATTTCTGTGGTCAGAGGGTTATTTCTTGTTCTCACTTATAGGTCTTCTCACAGTTAAAAATTAATGTACCTATAGTATTACTAATAATTTCTACTAAAAAGACATGCCTGGCTGTTTCTGTGTGCTTTTCGTTTGTAGCAAAAATAGCAATTGCTTTTTGAAAGAAGGTATTAATAGATTTGCATCTGTCCAGAAGAATATTAGGAGAAAAGATTAAATTTTTGCCTCTTAAGTGGTAGAAATACAGTGCTGTTATGTTGCCTTTCAATTTTGGTTGATATTTCATCTTATTAAAGACTTTAGGGGGCGCGACCAAACCAGAGACAGTTGCTCACATCTTTCTGAGGAGAGTTGTGAAGCTTGACGAGTTCAAAACAGCAGGAGAATGTCAATATGTATTATACTAGCCTATTATATTATAACTATATTTTTAATGCTCTAAAAATAAACATTAGTCATATATTTGTAGCCTCTGTCAGTTTGAGTTATCATTTAAAAATTTGAAAGTGATCTGTGTTAATAAATCTTTCTTGTTTCCTTTTTTTAAATTACAGGATAATAACATTGACTGAATTTTTAGTGTGTTTTAAGGCCGGTCCATAGCCGGCTGCATTGTATGCTTCCTGTGGAATACAGAACTCCCACTTTGTCTCGTGCCATGCTGCATGCTCTTGGCATTAAACAAATTAACAATAGACTTTGCTATATTAAGATAAGAGGCTAATTTTACAGATACAGCTTCCATAAATGACATCATAGTTGACAGTTCAGAACTGGAGAATTAATTAATATTTAGAAATCTAGTCAAATGGGAGTAGTTGCAGGCTTATTAGAAAAAAATGTTCATATTGCTGTTTGATACAAATATTTCTAGGTCAGAATGACTGATGTTTATGTGAGTTTTCTTACATAACCATGACTAATTACTTTTGAAAGTCCACAGTTTTGTCAATGAATGTATCCTATATAACTGCTTGTTTATCATGTAAGAGAGTGTTCCTGAAAATACTGCACTCTATACTTATTTTTAATGTTACTTGACTGATGCTGTGATAGTTCAGAGAGTGACAACATGCAAATTTGCTGACAACTGGACCTGAATTTCAATTCTTTTTGTTCTTTCACTATGTAGATGACGAAATCTGCTCATGACCTCTCTGTGATTGTACTTCAGATATTAGACTTGTTGTACTGGTTGAACAAGTAGGAACTTGATGGGTCCTACAGTGATACTATTCTCTTGAAATGAATTAGCTCAAAGTAAACCTGTGATATTTTGGGAAATCCTAGATACCTGTAAGAATTTACCAAATTTGTGTTAGATGATGCATGTTACTGACGTAAGTGGATACTTAGCCAAATTATACAAAATGAAAGATACATGTAAGCTTTCTAGTCTGGAATACTAACTATCTTTGGAAGTATTTCATGGTAGGTTGCTGATCTAACCTGTTGTCTGTTATGGTATTCCATTTAGTCAGCTGAACTTTTACTTAAATAATGAATATAATCTCTAATACTTCAGCTAATGAATTTCACACTGTTATCTAAATTCTAATCAGAATATCTATTAGGAGAGTTGGGCTTATGCATGTTGCTTGTTTCAGAAGTGATGTTCACCCAGGCTTTTCTAAGCCTAAACTACTTCTACAAAACTTTAAATTATCAATACCCGTAAACTTGTTAGTTTGGCTTTTGAACGTTCATGAAAGAGTTGGAGTTTGGTAGCTGCAGTTATTCTCACAGAATTTTCCTGCCAACTTTGAGTAATCAATGGACTTTATAATTGTTGAAAGGTTTTGCTATCTGAAATTTGAGGAGTTGGAAAAATTACGTGCCATAAAAGTGAAAAAATTATGTGCCATAAAAATAAATGATAGATGCTGTGATGGTGATCCATCAGTGGTGGTTGATGGTATATGGGCAGTGTGGAAGACTTGAAATGAAGGTGTGCGTGGGAGAGCTTTTGTCCTAGAAGAAATTTTCTGCAGCAGAATGTGTACAAACTTTGAAGATAAAACTTCATCTACATAGATTCTGTGTTGTAAAGATTCTTATTGATAGAAAGAAGGGAATATGTCAAGGCCATTAGATTGGTAGTGAGAACAAATGGGCTGGTGTCCTTCGTTGCATATAATTATATGATGTCACTTCTCAGTGTTACATGAAATAGAGCAGCAGCAGAAGATGAACTGGGTCGCTATCCTATCTCAGAATGGCAGACTTGCATCGATTCTTCCATGATCTTAATTCTGCTTAAGTGATAGTCTGTGTGGAGTAAATAATTGGTAGATAAACTACATTTAAAAATTAACTTTAAAAAGGAATGCAGAAAATGACAGGTGAGTGTCAGAGTGATAAACTTTTTAAAGTTAACCAAAAATATACCCTAACCCTGCAGTCCAAACTGTAGCATTTCATCTGTATGTACACAATATACAGTGGTTAGTAACGGAGGTCTTAGTAGTTTACTTTAAGTCACCATAGATTAAGAGGACCATTGTACTTGTATACAAAGTAGTATGCTGCAGTTTAAGTACTTTCTGGGTCTTAGAAAACAGGTGTCAAGGTATACCTACAAATTAAGTTCTTGATTTTTCTCTCCCCTTCTTCCCCCTACACACCACTTTCCTCTGTTTCTTTCTAGGTTTAACTATAGATCAACACATCATCTTGCATCCCATGGGTTTTATGAATTTTTAAATTGGTTTGATGAAAGAGCATGGTATCCACTGGGAAGAATAGTAGGTGGAACTGTAAGTATTGTAACAGTAAATTAAAGATTACTTTGCAGTAAGTTTTTTGAACTTCCAGCGCAAATTGAACATTGATGAAAGGAAAATCTTAGTAAAATATGCTTTTAATTGTCAAATTGCTGCAGAGGGAATAGGAAGATGTTTTTAATTTTTAGCTGCAGGAACTAAGACAACACGCTTTAGTCTTTTTTTCAGTAGCGTACTGTGAATGAAAAATACAAAACTGAGTTTTACTTCCTTACGTATGAACTTCTGATAATAATAAATAAGGGAATTATGTCTCCTGTAATTCTGGTATATGGAATGAAAAAAAAGTAAAAATAATAGTTATATAAATCTCTTAAGGCACAAGTTTTAATCCAGTAGTTTATGTTGAGTGGACTGTGTGTGTATGGAAAAAGTTAGAATTTGATTGGGAAAAGACCTTTTGAAATTTAATCAGCCTAACACCTAATGAAGCATTAGGAGTAGGTAAGATGGTGTCAATGCAAGTTGCAAGAAGTGAAAGGTATACAAAACAGTATTATCAAATCGGAACACAAATATTGCTTGTTAGTAGATTGCATAAGTAGCACTAACATAGCTTTGCATTACTGAAAGTGGGAATGTTCATTAAAACTTTGTAATTATAGGACATACTGTTGAAATGCATTTACAAAGTTTTTTGTAAGGGGTAGATCACCATTCACTTTAGTGTCTTAGAGACACTTGAGAATCTTTTTATGTAATGTGCGTATGTGTGTTTTCCATACCTGTCTTCTATGACGTAAACACTCTTAGGAAGTAAATAAAAATATTGATTGCAAAAATTATGTTGTAAGTCACATGGTATATTATGTTTAAATAGTTTATTTTGAAAACCAGTTCTCAAGGATATGTGCAGGGGAGCGTTCTGTCTTCTGTTGATTGAATTTAGTACAATGCCCTTCGTAAGCTTTTGAAAGAAACTAGGGCAGGTGGAGTCCATATTAACTTTCCTAGTACATATTGATTTTTCTAATGTTGATAAATGTGGAAGAGTAGAATTCCTATTAAGAATATTTTAATGTTCTCCAATATTCTATGATGGGCTTAATAGATTTGTGTAAGTCTATGTTACCTTTCCTGGAGGACATCTTAATTCAATTTTATAGGACTTTATTTTAATCCTTCATATCCAAAGGTGTCTACAGATGTCTTGCAAATACATAAAACTCAACTGACTTGTCAGCTTTTCAGCTTAGAAATCAAAAAAAAATGTTGCTGCACATTTTCTCCGTGGGTAGCAAGAAGGGAAAGAGTGGTATGGTATGTTTTGGAGAAATGTAGAAAGGGCTGAGAAATGTTGGGTTTCTTGTTGTTTTAGGGGTTTGGGTTGTTGTTTTTCTTAAGGGTGTTAGCTGGTCTGAAATTGTTATGCTAACTTTAGCTTCTGCTTCCATACCTTAACGACAAGTTCTTCTCATTGTATGATAAGTGTCAGGCAAGATAGGATATTATCTATATGCTGCTTATTCATTTACGAAGTGGATTATATGTAATTGTTAGCATTTGGATAAAATTTGAAATAACCTCTATATTCAGCAGTGTTGTCAAAACATTGTAAAAGTATTATTAAAATAATTCCATGAGCTTTACCTGCTCACTGCTAAAATTAGCTTAAGAAATGACTGTTTCATTGCAAATTACATGCAAATAAGCCTACCCTGACAATTTTCTGCAATAACCTTATGGGTTTTCTTTTTTTTTTTTCCTCTCTTTTAAGGTATACCCAGGATTGATGGTGACAGCAGGCCTTATACATTGGATTTTAAATATGCTCAACGTGACAGTCCATATAAGAGATGTGTGTGTGTTCCTAGCACCAGTTTTTAGCGGCCTTACAGCTATTTCTACTTTCCTGCTCACCAGAGAACTGTGGAACCAGGGAGCAGGGCTTTTAGCTGCCTGTTTTATTGCCATAGTTCCAGGTTACATATCCCGATCAGTAGCAGGATCATTTGATAATGAAGGCATAGCTATTTTTGCACTGCAGTTCACATACTATTTATGGGTAAGTAATTGCTGAGTCTTTCACTTTGGAAAGGGTTTTTGGTTCCTCCTCCAACCAAATGACTGATTTTTCTTAGAATCCATTGAATTCTTATTTCCCTCCCTCTCATCCCTCTTCCCCTTGGCTCTTGATCAGGCAAGTACTGAGAAGTCACATGATCCGAACCACTCCATAATCACGCTCTTTAGTTTGCTCTGTAAAATACTGTTCAGCTGAAGTATGTGTGTCCTGTAGTAGTAGTAGTAACAATGATAAGTCTATAAATCTGAAGCAAACAGAAGGGTTGTTTCCTGTGTTTCACTCTGGAAATATTAGTATTACGTGAGCGTCAAACTTCAGCCTCCTTATTTAGCTGGTGCAAAGCAGTAGAAAAGTGCAGTAGAAAAGTAGTATGAAGTGCTTTGAATTCTCTCGTGGGGAAGCTGTTGACTATACAGAGGGTCTAGACTTTGACTTAAGCGTAAGAGTTAAATACGCTAAGTTGTCCAGAGCAAGATATTAGTATCCTTTGAATGTCTTTTAATTCACCTGCATGCTCGTGCAGCTTGCCTATCACTCCTTATTCTGCACATAGAATTGCATCTGTAATGCAGTTTTGTCTGGAGTTCAGGCAAGCTGCAGTTTTTCCCAACAGTGGTGTTTTGAAAATACCACAAACAGCAGAACTATAATGTTAATTCAGTGTTAATTCAGTGTTGACACTTTGTATGTTCTTTGAATGCATATACTTCTTGTTTTGAATGTCTGCATATATGTATTACAGCTTTTCGCATGATTTTTTTCAAGAGTTTCAAGCAGATGCATACTCAAAAGTTTTTTAGCTGTAGAATATTTCAAACTTGGGATATTGTTGGTAGTAGTATAATGGAAGGGAATTCAAGTTTTTCATGACTTGAGTGACTGGTGTTACTTAAATTTGGGTCTTTTTTAAATCTGGACTTAGAATAAACTGCACCTGTAAAAGTGCAGTGTGTTTGATAACAATAATAGGATCAGCCTACTTTATGACAACTGGGACACAATGGCAGTTATGTGTTCCTGTGGAACCTGTATTTAACTGAACTGCATAGTGCAATAATATTTGCATAAGATCTTGTAGAATTATGTGTGAATCAAATATATTTTATAAATAACTTTATTTATGTCAGTTTTTTATTCCTGTTTTCCCACACCACAATTGCCGCCATCGGTTTTCAACAAAGTCATACTTCTAGGCCAGTTTATGGATCCCACTAAACCCGTAGTAGTATCTGGATGCTCCCATTTACCCTAAGGGAGTTTTTCAAAATTACAGAATAGCTCTTCTATCTGTAGTTGCAGCAAAAGCCATGGATAATCTACACTTCAAATTATAAAGTGGTGTTATATTTCAGAGAAAGTAGCACAGAGGTGTTGCAACTACTTTCTATCTCAGATCATGAAGCAGAAAGTTGCATTGCATCCTGCTTCTGCTTTAACTAGAGAGATAGATATAAGCTGTTTTGTTTATGAATGAATGAATTACATATGAGGTTTGGTTTTATGGACATCAGTTCAGAGGCATACAAATATAACTTAATATGTGCTAACAAAAGCATCTTAACAGTTGTTTTGGAATTAAATTCTAGACTATTGTCCAGTATTTGTCATTCATAAATACTTGGTTATTTTTAAAGGTGAAATCTGTGAAAACTGGCTCAGTCTTTTGGACAATCTGCTGCTGTCTATCCTACTTTTACATGGTAAGACTTTTATGTATATAATATCTGAACTATTTAAGCAGGGCTTACATAATCTGTATGTTGACGAAGAACAGATGAAGGAGATTCTGATCTTTGGAGCCATGATATAAAATTGTTGCTTGATATTACTATTAAAACTTTAAATATATGAGAAAAAACACATAGCAGATAATTTGAAATTTAAAGTATTTAATTAAACATAATGGAAAAAAATGAAAACCTCTGAAGTATAACAACTGTGCTGTGAATAAGTGCTCTGATTCAGTGGGATTTTTGTTTTGGTGCAGATAAAGTAAGGTGGAATCTTGATGTTCATGTGTCTGTGTCATTATTACTAAAATGCAATAATAATAGTAAGTAGCTTTGTCCATAAATTTTAAATTTATGTAACTTTGAAAGCTCTAATTTTATGGCATAATTATAGTCAAAGAAAAGCACCAGAGCTGCTGAATGAATTCAGTGTCGGATTAAATGATCATAAAGTCTCTTTTCATTCTTGATCTGTGAAAATACAGGCTATTGCAGAGATGTTCCTGAGGGCCAACAAGGGTAAAAACAGTGGTAAATTTGAGGATATCGAACTCACAGCAAAATGGAGGGAATTGGTTTCCCCTCCTTCTCTTCTGAAACCTTAGGCTTGAAGAGTTTTCCTGTACCAATCAGTCCAAAGTCCCTTTTTTCCCCCAAATGATAATTTTTTTGTGTGTGTCTGTGGCTATGTGAAAAATAAATTAGCCTCAAAATAACTAGTGGTGGGACAGGCAGGCTAATTGCTTGTTGTCAGTTAAGATTGTGGTCTATGATATTACTTTTCTACAGTCAGGTATCTACACTTAGGAGCTTATGAACTGTTTTGCATGCCTTAACCTCTGAATTAACCTTGTACCTTAAATTATCTGGATACTGCCTAGACATCCTTTAGCTTTAATATTCATTGGGTTTTCTGGGAGATTTTTGCTGTTAATATAGCAAATAAAAGCCCTGTATATGTTGCCAAAGAGGATAGCTATCTCCTGCAGCTATTTCCTCTTCTCTTTCTCCTCCTTTTTGCCAAGTGATGAAATAAACAGCCACTTGTTTATGCATACCATTAGTGTTTATGTGGCGTTACAGTGTATGTTTGGTACAGACTTATGTGCAGTACAAAATCAAGCAAGCAAGTTTTTGAGTTGTTGTATTTATATACTATAGCCTTTTTCATACTTTGCCAGTTTATTGGCAAGTTCCTCTAAAAGTGCCCTTCATAAATACGCAGATAACAAATACAATACTTTTAAATTTTTACTGCTGAAAATTCACACAACAAGAAGTTCTTCTGGGCTTATTCTGGCTAATATAGTGGCCTGTGCAATTGCATGGGGAGGTGTTCTAAAGTATACATGGTGATAGAACTTACAGAATCAGTGTCATCATCATGACATTCAATCCTTGAATGTAAATTAATGTTTTTACTCTTATTTTCTGTTCAAATGCTGTTAGTTAGTGATAGGTTAAGGTTTGTCCATAGTTTAGCCTTAGCGATTAACGGAGTCTTATTGCTTACAGAGTGTACCTGCTTCATCCCTGGTGGTGGCTTTCCATATATTGTGTTTCTCTTTGGGGAAGAGTATGGTTAAGCAAAAGATCTAGAAGGGCATCTTAGGTAAATTATTAGGACAAAGAATAATTTATTATTCATAATATGATATTAATTTGTCTTTCTCTGGTGGAATTAGTAATGTTTTCGGTGTAGGTTGAAAATTAAATAACAGTTCCAGGGTAGTAAGAGTTGATCCTTGCATGGGGAGTTTGGGGAACATCTCCTTGAAAGAGGAATGGCTATTGCACAGACTGACAGAAATCTTTGTTAACTAAATCTGCTTAAAATACATACCTAACTCACTGTGGTAATTTGACTCATAGCTTTGCTTTGTATTGCATAATGAGAAAGTTTTTCCTTGCATTTGTATTGTTAGCATTTATTTTGCTTCATCAACTTCTGCTTTGAGTAGCCTTTTTTTATGAGCAGGTAAAATGAAACAAAGATTTACCTTGAAACTATCCTTGTAGCAGTAATAGAATGTTTTCACTCTTTTTGCCAGAATAAGAAAATTTGCCTTTGCTTTGAAAACTTTCAAAGTGCATTTTCAGTTCAGTACAGTCTTAAGTGCTTAGATTTGTTTTAATATTTTTATAATTAAAACGGTAAGTGTCTGGTCCATACAAACTTCTGCTACCTGCATCATTCAAACCTTTCCCTAAACATATAGCAGTGACCTGATTGCATGTTTGTTCTTATTCTGTTATGTCTTACTCTTCTGTCTTATCTCTTCATGTAATATTTTCTCTCAATAAACTCACTGACCTCTGCAACTCATGATACTTTGTGCTAGTGATTTGGCAGTAGGACCATGATAATCTGAAACAAGTTTCTTGAAAATTTAGAAGATTTCTATTCTCCTATTTTCGCATTCTCTGAATCACTTAACCCAAATTTTGAAATGCTGGGGTTTGTAGTACCAGTAGCGAAAAAACAGTACTTGGCCTTGTCCTTATTTCAGCATCTGTTCTATCGAGCATAGTCGTTTGAGTTTCTTTTTGGTTTCTAAGGCTTTAAATATATCTACATGAATCTAAGCCCTAAAGTACCACTAAAGTCTAAACCACATTAACTAGTGCATTCTAAAAGAGAAGATCCAGGGTAGGTATGGTACATATGGAAGAAGTCTAGACTGTAATTTGACAAGAGGACATGTGTTTAAATACAGATTGTCTCGTCAACATTAGCCCTTCTAGATACGCTAGAAATTCAGATAATGCATTGTAATGATAGCTCATTACATCTTTATCTAAACCAGCAATCAGTGATATATTGACAGCATCTTAACGTTTCAATTCTAAGTGCAACATATCAGTGCTTCTCAAGTGCTGCTGTTATTACAGGTTAACAACATCTGTGATACAGTTGTATACCATTCCACAGTGTTAAGTCCTGCTTATCTGTGCATCCACCCTCTTTTTGTTTCTTACCTTGCACTGCCACCTGCATTGGCTGCTCTGCTCCAAGAGTTCTGTTGCCACTGGTGTACGTCGCTCCCTTTCTTCTCTCTGACTGGTGATACTGTTCCCCGTCCCCACCAAAAAGTGCAGAGCGTGGTGCTAAATTTGCATGTCAAAGGAAAATTTTGGATCTTACACGGGACTTGTACCACTGCCTTGTGCTCTGAAGCCTTCATCATGGGGAAAAGCCCCCAGTTCCCATCATGTTTGCCAGCACAACTGGATCAGCTTGGGAGGAGGAGATGCAGGAAGGATAGCCTTGAAAATCTAGTAGCCTATTTAGCAAGTCTTTAATATAGGGGAGGGGTGGTTGTTTGGGTTTTTTTTTTCTTCTTTGATAATAAATGTTGAGAAAGATTCTGGCAGTACTACTAGTAGTTCTGCCTGCTTGTCTAGATTGGGTTTATGTTTTCTTGTTACACCATCAAAATGTATAAATCTATATAATATATATGCATGTAAATGCATAAATCTGACAATCTGAAGAATCTGCAGATACTTAAAGATCTAATTTCTTATTCCATTTCACCTAGGTCTCTGCATGGGGTGGTTATGTTTTCATTATCAATCTTATTCCACTCCATGTGTTTGTTTTGTTGCTGATGCAGAGATACAGCAGGAGGGTCTACATTGGTAAGTTTTGTTCATTAAACAGTCATTCTCAGGTGCTGAATCATGAGATCTGAAATTAATTGTACTGATGTGTTTTGTGTCAAGTGGGAATTAAATAATTGCATGAGGTTGCATTTTAGTAACTTGACTGCTTATGATAGTCAGTTATTCTCTACAACATGGCAGTAAGGCGTTAAAACATAGACTTTCAGAATTTCATGTATTAGCTGCTTATTAATATTTTCCCTTGTAGTGCACTGAAAGAAAAAAAATGGATAATTTGATATTTGAAAAATTGTTTTTATATATTTTAAATATCTGTATTATCTTTGTGTCTGGAATAATGTTTCATTTTTTTGTCTTCTCCTAGTATGTTAAGCAATTTCTCTTAATAAGTTGTGCAACAGAAATTATGTGAATAATTCTGACATATAGGAGAAAAGACATAGGGACGGATTTTAAGCAGTCATGTGTGTCTTGCATAACGTAGACTAAAAAGTAGTGTAAGAATATGTCTATTCCACGTGAGTTCTTAAGATTTTATGGGGTTAATGGGTCAGCCTTTGTTCCAGTTTCAAGAATACATGAATAGGACACTAACTTTTTAATTTATTTGGCTGACATTTAAATACTCTATAAACTGTTTTTACAGACACTTTACTAGTTGAATCATTTGGCCATAATGTTGGTGTGTGAATGAGATAAATAATAAGCAATTTGGATATTCAAGGGTTTATAAATTGGCTAGACCATTTTTGACTCCCTAATGTAAGATCTTTACAAGAGATAGTTGAGACCATTGTAGGAATATCACAGGATGTTCCGTGTTTGTAAATATGTTTTTGTTACCCATTTTAATACTGTTTTATCTAGAAAAATTGTATCTACATATACGCTTGATCATTATGTACTAATTATTTACTTAAGTTCAGTTTTGTGGTTTTGTTACCAAAATTATAAATATTACTTTCATGTTCTTTGTTAATCTATATATAAAATTCAGAAATGAAAATTCTTTTTTGTTAGGTAAAAAAAAAAGCTCTAACCCACATTTTAATCTTTAGTGCTAGTATTACTTAGCTTCCACATTAACTGCTTCATAACTTAAGGAAAATTAATTTATCTTAGTTTGCGTTTTAAAATTGCTTTATTGAATATTCTCATTTCTCAGTTTCTATGACTTAGGTAAGAGTAAATTAAATCTACTAATTATAAAATTCTGAAGTGATGTGGTACCAGAAACAATAAAGAATAAGTACTCTTGCTTTTTCAGCTTTCAATGAACTAGTCTTTGAACTCATCTGGGGAAAATAGTACTGCAGGTTCATATGAATTAAAGGGTTTGGCAGACGTTTGTTTTGCAAATAGCAACAGTGTTTTGAGATTTTATTGCCCTTCAGCTGTGAGGGAGATGTACTTCAGCAGAGCTGTCAAAATGAAAATGTAATTGCTGCTGTGCTCTTTCACTGCAACTGCTGTCTTAATTTCAGCTTCCATGACAAGCCTTACATGTAGACAAGTCTATACATCTCACATTAGACAAACCTAGAAATCATACTAACAGGATGTTTTTGCAAAACAGGTAAGAATGTTCAAGTACTTCTAGGAGGACATTAAAACATGGTTCACTTCTGAACTATTCAGACAGGGGACTAGAGTTTACAGAAGCTCATTGAAGTAGGGAGAATAAAGATGGTTTGGGAGCTTCTGTGATATGCAATTGCTAATGTGCCTGAAGCAGTCTCGTAATTCTCAAAAAGCTACCAATGTGCAGCTAAAACTTGTGTAAACTATTGTCAGCTACAGTAGCCAGTAAAAGCTGCATCCATTTTACTATTACCAAGAAGATTGGGGATTTTTAACTCTACATCAGTTGCGTAATTTTTTAAACTAGCATGAGCCTAACTTGTAGCTAATGAATGTTTAATCTGACATAATGGCATAACTATAGAGAACAATATTTGGTAACACCATGTTTTTAAATAAACAGTGATGATGCCTTGTATATATGTTTTGTACAGATGTTTATACACACAAAAAAAAAACGGTTAATGGGACATGATCTGATATGCCTGACAGTGTAATTCAGAATCATTTAATGAGAAAAAACTTTCTAGTAAATGAATATTTTGCTGATTTTAAAATATTTTATGACTGGGCAGGCTGATGAATTTATCAGCCAGATAGCTTCTGACCCATTGGCATCAATGGTGATCATGTTGCCTACCTTTGAAAGCTTAAGCTTTCCTTTTTTTGTTTTACTCTTGATAGCGGTCAGTGTCTTTCATTCAGTTTTCACTGGCTTTATAATTAAGAACAGGTGCTTACTGTTCTAGGTTACTAGCAACACTTGTATTGGTAAATAACTTCTTTATTCAGCTACAGGAACTACAGATATTATTTTCTCTTACTGTACTTGTAATTTCTCTTGTAGTTTCATATGTTTAAAAAAAATACATGGTCTTACATGTGGAAAGCTACTAATACGCATTTAAGTCATGCTTAGGCCCTTAAAAAAACTTAGTAATTTTCACTTTGATCTGATTTTTTTTCTTGTACAATTTTTTTTAAATTCCATATGCTTTTCAGAATGTTTAATAACAAAGCACTTAATGATCTTCCACAATTTAAAACTTAATTCCTTCTATTTATTGGGTTTTATCACTTATATAATGAACAGACATATATTTATATCAGCTACTCCAGTATTCTAAAGCTTCAGTTTATTTGTGGTGATTAGAATCCATTAATTGAAAGTATGTAGTCACATATTTGATCATATTTTCTGCAGAAGTTACTCAGTAGGTTCTTCCTCTGTTTGTGTAGTATGCAGCAACTAAAATTGTTTGAGAAATGAGTTTATCCGCAGTAGGTCAGAATGGTTTTGTTCTTGACCTAGTCAAAATTGTAACCATGAGAGTAGCTTGCAGGAATAAAAATTAACTTCTTGTTTCTGCAAAGACTCTGCAAACAGTGGAATGTAAAGGAATATACAAAGTTTGTGTTGATGTATCACCTTGACGTAGCTCAGTTCCTAAAAAAATTGTGGTGGTGTGTAAATTGCCAGGATTTTTTCAATACCAGGTTTATATGTGATAGCTGTTTGAAAAAGTGGGAGTAAGGGATGGGAGGGTAGGAGGAATCATACAAGGGAAGTATAGCAGTTGCAGGACTAGGTTTAAGGACTAGGTTTGAAAACAGTGGTTTACAATGGTCCGAACAACTGTGAAATGCAATGATCTATGCCAATCATTGGACTTCCACAGGATGGCAGTGTTGTAACAGTTTCATGGTGCAGTAAATGATTTATGTTGTGGTGAATTCTTCAAAAATTGAGCTTCCTACAGCAAAAATGTATTTTGGTGATGTCAGGGGAGATAGGTCAGTAGCCAGGCCAAGTAATGTAATATGGATGTTTGAAAGAATACTAGAGGAGACAGCAAGTAGTAGGAAGTATCATCACAATCACTTCTGTGACTTTTGGAAGGTATGAAGTACCCTGGGAGCATAATCCCCCAGTGAGACCACACAAGTGCTGTGGAAACAATGTCATTGGTAGGTGATGAGCTCCCGAAACTTGTTCTCAGGGAGGTCACTGAAAGATTGTAAGAGAACAAGGATCACTTAATAAGATCAAAGTTGTAACAAAGACAGTGGTTAATGATTTGTTAAGAGTATTTCAAAATCTAGGAGGTAGATTGTTGTTGTTTGCCACTGAAGGAATAAAACTTTGTTTGGACTTTAAGTTTGCTGGTTACTTCAAACATAATTACTCATGGCTGTTCAAAGTTTGCATATCCCTCTTCCCCTCCCCTAGGATCAAGCCCCTGTCAAAATAGAGAACATGAATCTTAGTGCATGCGTAATAATTGTTCATATTATTAATACTAATGTTAATATTAATGATGATGTTCTTGGCCTCTACTTTCTGGGGGGTTGTGAGGCCCCGTTATTGATATAGATCCATTAATACATGTGCAAAAAATTGACTTTAAATTTTATTGCTTTTCAGTTCTTGGCATGCCTCAGCTCCTTTGTTAAAAAAAAAGAATAAGCATACCTCTTTGCATTTTCTGAATAGGCATGGACTCTTAAATGTCTTGCTTCTTTGAGATCTGTTCCCTTTAGTTTCTTGTCATATGGAAAGCTTCTTTTGTCACTTGTCAGAGAGCTCTTCTCCCACCTACAACCCTCAGAAACAAGATTGGAAAAGATAAATATTTCCGAGCCCGAGCATCTTAGGTAGCTGGTTTATTTCCCTATGGGAGAAGCAAAAACAGTGCACTTAGGAGCAAGAGTGCTTTGCTATTTTCTCTAAAATTGGATGCAGTAAGCAGGTTTATTCTTGTCAGAGGAGGAAAAAGCAATTAGGGTGGCTGAAATATTTAGAATGGTACAGTTCTATTTGTGTCACTGGAGTTGGAGTAGACTCTACTATGGAACCAATGTTTTTGAAATGTGTGTATTCATTTCCTTCCCACCTTTCTCTTCCTTCTCTCTCTTCACTCTGTATATTCCCAGCATATAGCACTTTCTACATTGTGGGGTTAATACTATCGATGCAAATACCTTTTGTGGGATTTCAGCCAATTAGAACAAGTGAACACATGGCAGCTGCAGGTAAGAAAATTAAATGTCTTCTTCCAAACAGCCTACTTAGCACAAGAAAACCATAAACCCTTGTGGCTTTGTTTCCTTTTATTAGAAAGAACACCTACTAACATACCAAATGGTTAAAGAAAGAGGTACAATTTAGTGTCTGTAGGGAAGTTTTCTTTCCAGTTGACCCATTATCCTTCTTTTCGTGAGCTAGTGGCAGTAAAATGTTTCCATAATACTATCACTTACAGGTTCTGACAAGCACTTATTTTACACATTGATAATCTCTCCTGTTTTGCAATATAATGTTGCCTTCAAGTGTTTTACAATTAAAACATTCCTTATTGGTAAACACAGTTTTTGCTGAGCAATTTGGTTTTAGAGTCAATGGACTTCTGTAGTGTTTCGAAGTGGGTTAAATGCAAACCACTTAAATTACTAATCAGGAGGCTGAGTTGTAAATAACTGATTTCAATCTTGTTTGATTCTTTTCATTTCTTTAAAGTAAGTTGATTTTTCAATAACTGTTAAGTTAAACATTTTGTTTACTTGACAAGCAATGACCTCTGCTAAGGCTGGTACATTTATGTTTAACTGCATACGCTATTTGTGTGACATAGTTTAGTTTGTTAGATTCCTCAGGTTTTTATCATATGTAGTCACTTATCAAAATTTGGGACAGCAATTGGAATATCATTAAAATTTACAAGAAAAATAGTTTTTTTAAATGGAGATTTTTTTTAACAATCTGAATAGAATGGAAAGAGTAAAGATTATAAAATCATGTTTTGCCTCTGAATAATTTTACATTTATTTAGTAAACAGAGTTTGTATCTTTCTCTAGGAGATCAGAACTAGTGAATTTAAACATTGTGCACCTCAAATTTATTGTTAAATTGAAGAAAGACCATACAGTTGAGTTCTAGTTTCTGTGTCTGCCAGCTACCACTGCATTTTCAGTTTTGAATGGACTAATCATTGGGTTGGTCCAGTTACATACATTGAAATGGAAAGCAACAGAAAAAAACTTGCATCCGATTTCTTTGTTTAATGTTAAACTCTAAGCAGCATTATCGGCCTTTTTGTGGCATGCTTACCCAGGGAATGCCGGTGTTTTGGCACTGGCTTTACATAGTTCAGTTGTCATGTTACTTAAGCTTATTTGTTTCATTGTGGTTTTTTTTTTTTCCTTCAATAAAACCAGTAGCCTAATTTTCATATATTTCTAGATTAGCCTTGTTTGTGTGTTGCCTGGGGTCTGTCTTAATTTTCCACCAAGTCTAGGTATGTTAACCTGTGTTTTTGTCGTAATCAATGCAATCTAGTTTTCAGGTGATTCTCTCCCTTACCCCAGTTTAATTGGTGAGGAAAGAGCCATTAGGTGTTTGAGCTTTTGATGTAATAAGCAAAGAATGCTAGGAGAGTATTTCTCTCATTGTAGGCTGCTGTCATTGCAAGGAAGTGTCATCCCTGTTAAGTATTAAAGGTGCATCTTACATTTACTTTTCTAATTCAAATATAGCCAAAGTATGCCAGTTGATTGAACAGATGTTACTGCTTTTGACCATTTAAACAAAAATTTTCCTCTTTCTTTAGGTGTTTTTGCACTGCTGCAGGCGTATGCATTTTTGCAGTATCTGAGAGACAGATTAACAAAGCAAGAATTTCAGACATTGTTCTTCTTGGGTGTCTCACTAGCTGCTGGGGTTGTATTCCTAAGTGTCATCTACTTGACATACACAGGTAAATGTGAAAATAATTTGCCTTTGGAGCAGGTAAACTAGATGATCAGCATTTGGTTTAGTCTAAAGCAGTTGTTTGAAATCTGTGTTCCTGTTTGTTGGAATTCACTATACTTTCTGCGCTGCAGAAAAAAACCCTAACTTTGTAGCATCACTCCAATAGTTCAGGTTTATCCACAAAATAACGTAAGAAGTCAGATTGGGTGAGGAACATTACTACGGCCAAAGCGTATTATGAAGATAATTTCAGCTAATCTATTCATTAATAGGTCAAGGACAGATTACTTACTTCCTGAAATGCTTGAGTCTTGATTTCTGCATGACTGGAATGAACCTGCAAGTTGTACTTTACTTCTGGAGTTCAGCCTCCAGTCTTCAAGGCAGTTCAACCCAATCCACAAAAACAAGCTTTTTTTTCATGGTTGCCAGCCCCAGGTGCCTCGCTGCTACTTTCCGATTCCATTATAAACATCCTTGGTAATCTAATAGCATCCTTCCTTCCTCTGATGAAGAAAAAGCAATCTTATTTTCCTGGCTAAATATGTCACCCATGCAAAAATTTATTTCTGCTTGGTTGAAATTGCATGATCTTAATATTATATACAGGTCTCTCTTATCAGAGTTTTATTTTGAAAAAAACACTTTCTTGGTGTTAGCAATGTTTCCAGTGTAAACTTTTTCAGTATCAGTTGGTTAACATTTTGGACTGTTTAATAGCTGTTTTATTGTTAATTACAATACCATTATTCCAAAAGAATACTTAGAATCACTATTTGTTTGCAAACCTTCTAAAATTTGATGGTTTGATTTGCTCTTCATTACTTCTGAGCAGGTCCTACTAATACGTACCAAAAATCTTCAGACTGGCATATCAAAACAAAATTCAGCTTCTAATCTCAGTGTGTAGAAAATTGTCTTCTGTTGTAGTTCTTAGGAAATGTAAGTTGAGCTTCTGAAATTCACCGATTGGTATCACTGCTTCACCAGATGGAGCAAACCTTGCTCTCTCAGCTTCTGGTATGCTGTGCAATCTGGGATCCTGACCATCTCACAGCACTCTGTTCTCTCTCTGTTTTCTTAACAAGACTCTTGCAGAAGCATGCTCACAACTGGACTCTGTATTGCAGGTGCAATACATGGAAGAAAGTATATGAGGTTCTTTATTGAAATCCTGCCTGTCATAAGGCTTAGCAGCCATGCTTTTCAATTTGGCAGGGTTAACCACAGTATACAAATCTCTAAACTAGATACTAAACTGAAACCTTCAGTCAGATTATGCTAGTTTTAAATAGCAGATAGAGGAAAGACTGTGTCATGCACAAAGGGTTGGTTAATAGAGAAAGTTAAATCATTTTATTTTACTTCTGCTTGTCTGTATCTGTCTTCAGAGGGAGCTTAAACGCTTGCAAGGAAAGTAGAAATAAAATTTAAAAAGAATCTTGCCATTACTTTTACTAATAATTTTTGGTTTCATCTGATAATGATACTGTTTCTTTTCATCTTATGATAATAAAATATCAGAAGGCTTTGTTTAAAAAAATAATATTAAAAACTTAGCAACATGTCTAGTAGCAACTTTTATGTTCCATGTCGCATGTAGATTCATCAGTAGAGAAACAATAGGAACCCGCTGTTTCATTGAGTGTTAGAGCCATAGAGTGGTTTGGGTTGGAAGGAACCTTAAAGATCATGTAGTTCCAACCCCCTTGCTTTGGGCAGGGACACCTCCCACTCAGGTGTTTCAGAAAAATTAAATATTTAATCAGTTATGTTTTCTTATACTTCTTTACAGAGTATAGGTTGCTATCTGTCATATTCTTTGAGAAATATTTTATTTATTATTGCATGACTTTGACTTTTGGAGGTGTGCATGTCTTGAGACTCAGTGAGTACAGTGTGATCCTGTAGGAGTGTGTTATACTAAAACTAGCTTCATGGTTGGTAGACTTTATAGCCTGCCTAATACAGCAGGTCTGGTTAAATGAAATTTCTTTGAGTTTATGCTATAATTTGAAGCAGTAGGAATATATTACATTTAAATACCTAGACGACAAAAGAGGTTTTTTCCCCTTCTGTTTTTCAGGGTACATTGCACCTTGGAGTGGCAGATTTTATTCATTGTGGGACACTGGGTAAGTAAGGATAAAGGATGTAAGGATTTAGATATCAATAGCATACTTCCAAAAACTAATTATCTTTTGCTTTCCTCATCTTCAAATCCATGTAGCATTTCAGTCAAGGAGAATTAGTTGGTTTTAATCAGTTATCTAAGGAGAGTATTTGTAGGAACCATTTCATGATCTTTGTAACCATTTCACTAATCTGTCTATTAAATTTCTTGCTTCTTTGGAAGTCTCTGAATATGTAATGGTATGTTTTTCTATATAAGATTGTGCTGCTTCTCAGCATAAAATAGCCAAAAGCTGTACCAACACTTGAGGACATGTTTAAAAATTACTAAGAGCCTTAAACGTGCACTTTTGTCATTGTGCAGCACTGCACAAAATCACAAACATGTTCCACATGTTGTCTTGCATGTTGTGTGTTAATTATGTTCATGCATCTGTTTTGTGTATACAGATGTCTAGTCTGAACAATTCCAGTTTATTGATGTGTGTTTTCATGGGTAAAACCCAATATTAATTACTCTTTCGCTTTAGTTAACTTTTAGAAGTCCAGTGTTAAATTCTTAGTCAGCCAGGAAAATAGGAATGAAAACGAGGCTATTTTCCTCAGATAAATGTATTTAAAGTGAAATTCAGGGGTTTGGTTGGTTGCTTTTTTTTAGATTAAAAGCAGGGATGCAAGGATAGGAGTTCAAACTTTTGCAGTTCAGGTTTTTTCAGGCTGCAAAGCCCAGGTTATAGGAGATGCTATTATACTCTGTAATAAATTTAGTAGAATAGAGGCCAGTAAAAAAGCCTCAGATTTATTTGAAGAACATGAAGCAGTCTATGCATACACAAAGCATTAAACTTTTGAGGGCTTGTCTACATTAGAAAATCAGATTGTGTTAAAACACACAATATAGTTTTCAATGTGAACTGGATCTCAGTGAAGAAAAGGACATGTGTTTGATACCTCACCATTCAGTCACATCGCACACCAGATTAGGTCCATATGTATAGCTGTCTTTAATGTAGAACACAGTTTTGTCCTTGTCTGCACTGAGTTTTTAACATGTTGTTTAGCTGACATTTATTTCCAAGTGTAGACAAGGCCTGATTGCTTTCAACATCTAAAAGAATGTAGAGGCATCAGTAACTGGCCTGGCATTTGATACTGTAATTCTGTATTGAGAAAATGAGCACGTGTGTAGATGAGTGTTCAAAATATAATGTTGAAAATCTAAGAGTCTTACTCTCATGGATAGTTACCTCTTCAAAATGTTATGATAGGGGTACCATAGCTGCGTGTTTTGATTTTGTTGAATTTGGCTTCTTATACAGCCATAGTAAACCAAAACATCCATAGTTTTCATTATTCTAATTATTATGGAAATCATCCTTTATATTGGTGTTTTAAATAACCCTGTACACCGAATGCTTCCTAAATACAGTAAGATCTAGGGGAGTTTCTGGTATAGAAGTTTTCAGATTTCTGCTGAATAGAGCTCTTGCCATTTTAAATTGAAATGCTTCCTTTGAAATTAATTTCAGAATTCCTAATGTTTACAAGTTTTAATAATTTTATCTCTTCAAAATAATTTGAACTGAATTTTTTTTAAAAAAGGTATGCGAAAATTCACATCCCGATCATTGCCTCTGTGTCTGAGCATCAGCCTACAACATGGGTTTCCTTCTTTTTTGATCTGCATATTCTCGTGTGTACTTTCCCAGCAGGGCTGTGGTTCTGTATCAAAAACATCAATGATGAAAGAGTCTTTGGTAAGAGAAAATATTTTAAAATTGTTTTGAAAAATCTTGCCTTCAACTTGGTTCTATTCTGGTTTTGTTTGTTAAAAGCTGGTATATGGCTAGTTCTAGGAAAGGTTTTAAAATGATGTGTTCCAAGATGATTCTTAAAAGTTGCCTGCACCTAGCAGTATTTATAAACTTTTATAAAAAAACAGATGGTTGAAATGGTGGTAGAATGTCATCCCAAGACGTGGGATTTGTTGGTGTGGTTCTCTTCTGCAGATGAAGTTGCACGCTCTCCCACACACTGACCTTGCAAAGCACACACTAAGGTACAGTTCCACAGTATGGTTCAGTCAGATGAACAGTCTCTGCCCTGCACAGGCTGCAGAGCAACCAGCCCTTCTCTGGTTGTCTGGCACTCATCCCATCACAGATAATTCAAAATGCCTTTTCTTTCCAGATTTTCTGCTATTTTAGTGAATGGAATCATTTGCTGTGGAACAGGTGTTAGACAAGGCATAAGCCTAAGCGGAGATGCAGGATCTCCTTGTTTCAGTGACAACAAATTGTTTATTTGTGTGAAGCTGTATTGTGAAAGCCAACTTTTAACATTATGAATGAGGCCTGTAAGGATGTGATGTGGAGTTGTATGCCATATGGAGAAGATCACACAGGACCTGGGCTTTTACAGGGACAGGAGGCTCCTGGCTAATATAACTGTCTCTTAAGATTACCAAAGAGGGATGTGGCAGTGGGAACATTTATTTTCTTAAACCCAGTGACTCTGGGGCATTCTGTGCTCTGTGGCTCACAGTGACTCCTTGCCAAGAGCAGTGATGGGCCAACTCACTTTCAGCCTCCTACTGCTACATCATCCATTTAAGACAGCGTAGAGACCTCTGATCGAGAATGAAGAGCTGTACTACTTCACTACAGAGTAGAAAATTTGTAGTGTAGTCTGATAAATTAGTGTCCCTTGATGATTTCTGTGACAAATCATTCACAGAAGTGTATTGTTAAACTGTGGCAGGCAAGGAACAACCACTGTTACTTGAACAAATGTTAGATGTTCCTAACCAGTGTATACAGGTTGGTTATTTATTCCATCTAAGGAAAATGTTTTGAATATTCTTTACTATTCTGAATGTTGTTTAGGTTTGGGTGTTTTCTCAGGGGGAGAGTGGAGAAAATACTGTTTAGGAGAATGAGCTTCTTAATAGGGCTTGCAATAACATATTTTTCTATGTGGAGTTATAATGTAGACAAGCCCCCAATTTGTCCACAGATATCACTAACTTAAGTTATAATTTTATATTTACTTGAAATTCTAATGCTTCCTTTTGCTTTTTCAGTTTCAGTAACTTCTTTGGCCTAGGGCTGTTTTTGACTTTTTTAATCAAATGAAGCTACCTGTTATTTTAGTAGCATTTTTGGTGTGTGATATTAAATTTCACTAATAATGTATCTCTGACACATTACTAATGAATAAGAAAATGGATTGTGTTATCATTAACAGTAGTAAAGAAGAACTTCAGGGAAAGGTTTGAGGTTTAAGAGGGATAAATGTTAATTGAACTGTATCTCTGTAAATTAAGAAGCAATTAAATGCAAGATGCATACTGGAGTCTTTAAACATGTCAATGCTCAGCCCACTTCCAGAATAATTTTATGGAGAGCATGTACGTGTGCAGTCAGAGCGAGTGTTATTTTCCAAATGCCATCAATAGTTTTGTTTCTTTGCAGTTGCTCTGTATGCAATCAGCGCTGTTTATTTTGCTGGTGTGATGGTTCGGCTGATGCTCACTTTGACTCCAGTGGTCTGTATGCTGTCTGCAATTGCTTTCTCCAATGTCTTTGAGCGTTATTTGGGTGATGATATGAAGAGGGAAAATCCACCAATAGAGGACAGCAGCGATGAGGATGACAAAAGGAACCCTGGCAACCTATATGATAAGGTGAGGAGAGGGAGCAAAAGTTGGAAGTCAGAACCCAGCTTGTTTTTCCTATTTATTTTTCTTCTCTTTTGGTGTGAACATTTTAAATACCAATATAGGTCTGAATCACTAGCATTTAAGTTTATAAGAAGTATCGGTGCTCTTCCATAACATGTAACTGATGTCCTGAAAAAAAAAAAAAAAATCAGTGGTTCTTTCTAGCTTGATCAGCAACGAGCCTTTAAACTAAAGGAAGTTTAAAATGTTAACCGAGCTTCCTAAAGAAGTGATAGCAAACAGTTTCCTCTAGTTATAGTAGTTCCATGTCACTGAACATCTTCATGTTTCGCTAATATTTCCTCTAAAGCATGGTTACGTTACAGAATAATATATTTTTATGGAAAAGGATTTCTATAAATAAATTTTCCTACCCTCCTCATCATGAAGATGACACTGTTAGGTACCAATTTTTTTATCTCTTAGGGTGTTTTTTTACAGACTCTGACAATGCTTGAGCCTTGGGTTTCCCCCTTTTGGTCACAAATACTCGTACCTCTCTCTTTTCCACCGTACCTTATAAAAGGACATCGTCATACTGAGCTACACCAAGTTGTGCATTGACTCTCTCTTAATAGGCTTTTTTTTGGTTCTGAAATAAAGGAATCATCCACTTTTACAACTTTTGCTGGATTGTCACAATACTGTTTTTCATACTTAGTTTATGCTACAATGGTCTAACTTTATAGTATTCTGTGGCATTTTATGGGAGTGTGTGTAGTGCAGGAAAAGCCATGGGTTCCATTGCCAAGGATGATTAAGTTGCCATAACAGGTATGTTTATGTTTGTTTAGGCAGGCAAAGTGAGAAAACACGTATCTGAACAGGAGAAAACAGAAGAAGGACTAGGTCCCAATATCAAAAATATAGTTACTATGCTGATGCTGATGTTGTTGATGATGTTTGCTGTTCACTGTACCTGGGTAACTAGCAATGCATACTCCAGTCCCAGCGTTGTTCTCGCTTCCTATAACCATGATGGGTAAGTTCGTTCTACGGGTCTGAAAATGAAAGGCAAAAGCCTTTCTGTTTCCTTTGCATTAGCAATTTGCTTTGCTTTCTTTTAATCACTTCTTACTATATTAAGGCAGAATTGTCATCTGAAAATAATCATAATACTCGCATTTTCAAAACAATACAACATTTAATGAAATATTTAATGTAAATAAATAAAAATAATCGTATCCCAAGTCAATAAAGATGATAGTTTAAAAAAAAGAAAGTATTTGAATCAATTGAGAGAACTTATTTTTGAATCTCTATTCAATCAGAAATACATTTAGTCATACATATTTTCAAAAGCAGTTCAGCTTCTGGCCATTCACCTGTCGGTGCATTTGAACTTATGATAATGATTGAAGCCATCAAAGGGAGCTGAACAGATAAGAAAACCTTTATTTGTGAGCCCAGATTTATCATGATGCATTAAATTTGTTGCTCGTATTTGTACCCATGTGAACAAAATGAACTCTATTTTTCCAGCACTCGGAATATCCTAGATGATTTCAGGGAAGCCTACTACTGGCTGAGACAAAACACAGATGAGCACGCCAGAGTAATGTCGTGGTGGGACTATGGCTATCAGATAGCAGGAATGGCTAACCGGACTACCTTGGTTGATAACAATACTTGGAACAACAGCCACATAGCCCTGGTAAGGGTGGCAATTGTCTATGGATTAATATCACCAAAACGTTTACATTGCAGTGGAGTATGGAATTGTAAGTGTCTGCTGATAGATAGTATGTTGTTAGGGAAAAATTCCATAGAGCGGGAAATGTAGAGGTGGAAGGAGCATATTTTTTCCCCTTTATTAGAACTCAAGTATGAAGAGCTTTGGGGGCTGGAAGGTATTGATTTTGCTTTTTCAGTTTCCCTTTTGCTTACTTGGAGTTTCCAAAACTTTGTTTCCACTTTAGTTTCTCTTCTTTTCTATACGGGAGGATAGACAATCTACTGTAACATTTCCCCTTGTGATTAGTGCTACACCAGCTTACTTGGTATCACTACCTTACCGGCACTGTCCAAACAGGAATCATTTTCAGTTAAGCAGTGTCTTTGCTGATGATATTTTTGAATGGCATGTGAAAGCTGACCACATGAAACAACAAATTTTCAGGTGTTTGGGGAATTGGAGAAGGTTTATGAATAGCAATGAAAGTGTTGCAGATTTGCTGTGGTTCTGTCTTCTCAAATTTGCAGTTAGACAAAATATCTGTACATTTAATTTCTTTCACTTCTGAAGAGTAAGTTTAAGATATTTGCATGTGCTCAAAGGCAAGGTGTTAACATTGCTTGCGGTTACAGGGGCACCGCCCTGGACAACTTATACTTTTTTCAGAAATAAAGAAATGCTCTGTATTATAGCTGGGTTGCAGCCATACCGAGAGCTGTGTAACGACAGCGAGTCGTCAGCCAGAGTCCATGTCTTTCCAGGAGACACATGTCATACAATGTGGGCAGAGTGGGGGAAGGGCTGGAGGAACATATTAGGGCATGTCCTGAGCCAGCACCCAGTACAGCAGTTGCACCAGATCTGCAGACTGGCAGTGTTCAAAAGTGACAAATCAATCAAGCTGTGCTTCAAGCAGACAGAGTCCTGGGAAAACGTTTACTGGGGGAGGGAGGGATTGTATGTATGTGCCTTTGACAGGAGCAGGGAACTCGCATTAGCTGAAAGCACGCTTGGGAAATTGTACTTCTGGTGCTAATATCAGTCAAAAAGCCTTCCCATATATGAAGACATTTTTCTCTTATTCTGATTGTTGACCTGACAGCATTAGTGTGTTTTAGATCGACATCCAACTCTGAGAGCACTATGTGCCTCCCTATTCTACAAAAGGTAGAAACAGAGATACTGTATCTAACCCAACAGATCCCCGCAGGACAAGGCACCTCGGGTAAATAGAGAGATGAGGGAAGTCACCTGTATAACATAAGCACAGTAACCATACGCTTTACAACAATTAGCAACAATGGGGTTTAATAAAGGATTCTCTCTAGTATGACTGCTGGCACTGACAGGTTCTGGTTTTTGGAATGAATACTTCATAAAGGAGAACTGAAGCAGTAAATGTGTTCTGTGGCAAATACCTGAGTTTGTGTGCCAAAGGAGGCAGTGTACCCGACACGTCAGATGACTTGCTGCCATGCAGAAATGGAAATCCACCAAATAACTTCACATTGATTAGGATACTGGCCAAGAAGCTGAGGTTCTCAGTCTTTTTGACAGATTGCAGCCTAAGCTTAGTGTTTTCTAATTAGGTTCTTAATGTATTCAGTCTGGATGCAGTATTGTTTTATGTTGTAGTTACTCTCTTTTACTACACTTGCTTTAAGTGCAAGACCTTCCATAGCAAACAAAAATACTGATCTGAACGTCAGTTACTGACTTAAGTGAATTCTTTAAGTCTGGGAAGCGACTGGTATTGAAGAGCTTATGGATGCAGCTTTAAAAAGTTTTTCAAGGCCAAAGCTGTGTTATGCTTTTAACTCAGGGATGTCGCTATTCTAATGTTTTCTCTGCATAAGATTAACTTGAATTTAACGCCGAGGGTGCCTGTATGCTGCTGAGTACAATGCAGCATGGCTGCTTTATTAGCGAAGGGCAGAGCTCAAGGAACCACTAGAAATTACTAATTTATTCACTTTGGGCAGTGTCTAAAGCTTTGAAAAGAATTTGGAATTAGGTATTTTCTGCAAGACTAAGTTTTTGGCAGCGCAGCCGCTACCTGAAAACGTCTGTATGTGCCATAAAAGGAAAACCTTTATTGCTCCATTTTATACTCAAAACACTCATTTCAAGAGGCAGAGCTCCTCTTACAGAGGAGAAAATGCCTCAATTTAGGATGGACTTTTTTCTTTCTAAATAGATGCAGTGTGTTTTGGAGCTTTGGTCTGGCAGGGATATTGATCTGTGGATCTGTTTGATAGACAGCTGTGCAGGTATTTAAGATATTTTTGTTATGATGCAGGTGGGAAAGGCAATGTCATCAAATGAATCAGCAGCATATGAGATCATGAGAAGCCTGGATGTGGATTACGTTTTGATTATTTTTGGCGGTGTGATTGGCTACTCAGGTGATGACATTAATAAGTTTTTGTGGATGGTGAGAATAGCAGAGGGGGAACATCCCAAAGATATTCGGGTAAGTAGAAAGGTACACAGTAAAGCTGAAGCATTCTTGGCTGAATACCTTATCTCTGTATGTTCTTCTCTGCTTCTCTGTTTTTATTTAAAACCTTTATTTTTGTTGTTGCTTTACTGGTAGTGCTCATTACAGTGGAGGGAAATATCTACTACTTATTGAAATTGTATTTGAAAAATGTGTTATGGGTTGTTTTCCTAGAACAGTAGGAGTGCAGGCCCATAGCCCAGTTTCTTTCAATATTTATGATTTTGAAAGGTTAGTAACCTCAAAAGCTTTTCACTTTTTTTTTTTTTTTTGCATGATACTAAAAGTACAGGATATCTTTTGTAATTCTCATGTGTCTCACTGTGCACCATCATACTTTGAAAAAGCAGGAGGGCTCAGACTCTTTAAATAATAAGCATTTCAAATTTCTTCAAACTCTGTAATAGTAGGAGGCAAGTTAAAGTGTTAATATTGACTTACATAGAGTTTAAGTTATTCAAACATCTCGGAGATTGCAGAAGTCTATAGAAATATTTGCCTAAAAAAAATTTCTAGATATGGAGCACAGGCTTAAGGGAGTAATGTGCGTAGTTTTATATTGTACCGGAGATGAAAATGGCAGAAATCTTTTGTTTAAACACTCTGCACATATAAAGTATACTGTAACATCGCAGACCTTGTACATTAACAGTACAGTGCTTCTCACCTTTCTGAAGAATGATTTTGATGGAGGCCCAACTAACTTTTATATTTTGACATCAGTTTTCCAGTAACTGCTTACTGTGAAGTGACAAAACTTGTACCAGCACAATAATATGGATTTAGGAAGATTGGTCCATTGGGGTCTAGGTTACAAGCAGTTTGTAACCTTTAACAAGCATCATTATTTTGTGGGTTTTTTAAGACTAGCTTAAATCAGCTTTTAAGTTGTAAAAGTCAGTGTAGATTGTTTATAAAGTGGGGGTTTTTGTTGTGGAGAAGGGAGTGAGAAATAAATAGAGGTTTAGCTTATACTGACTCTTTGTATCTTCTTTTATTTTGAAAGGAAAGTGATTACTTTACCCCGCAGGGAGAATTCCGGGTAGACAAGGCAGGTTCTCCAACTTTACTGAACTGCCTCATGTATAAAATGTCCTATTACAGATTTGGAGAGATGCAGGTTAGTATTGCAATTTTTACTGAATCTTAATTTAAATGTAAGAAGGCAAATGTTATTTTGATATATTTTCCATCTTCTAGATTGGGCATTGCTTGTAGTAGCAGTTTTGGAGGTAAGAGTCAGCTTTACGAATTAAAACACATCTGGGCATGGGCTACTGTATATAACCTTTAGAAAAAAGCATTTCTGCTGCTAACCTACACTTGTAATTTAGCTTTTTGCTGTCCTTCGCCTTGCCCTAGATGAGCGTCTTAACTCCATTATGCAGTGCACTTGCATTAACTTTTATGCTGTGCAGAGCTTTTGATTTGTTTTTTCGAATAGCAAGACAGAAGTGGAACTGTTAATTGACTATTTAAATCTGTCAGTAGCGACCTGATTTCTATCCAAGTCACATCAGTGTATTAAACAGCATGGCACTTGTATAATAAGGGCATAATTCTCAGAGAGAATTGTCACTCCCCTTTGGAACCATCAAGCATATGTATGCAGCTAAGTCTGCCTTGTTTGCTTTTTTTCTTTCCTGTTCTTCCCCCTGTGCCCCTACCTAAGTGCCCTTCATTCTGATGTGTAAGCGCAAGAATCCTTGATCCGGTGGGTCTCTTCCAACCTGGTTATTCTGTGATTCTGTAAAACAGCGGGCAGTGGATCTTACTTGTGATATGGGGGAGGAAACTTAACTGATAAACGTAGACACAAATCATTTTGGATTTGCATGGCGAACCATCAAAGTGCCCTTTACTACACTGTAAAGAGAGAGTACGAGTGAGCAGCTGTGGTAAAGAGCCACCACGGGCCGCTACACCTCAGCCTTTCGCTTCAGTTTCATCTCTGAATGCAGACATAATATTTCTGTTGAGACATGAAGTGCTGTCTCTTGTAATACCTTTTAGGCATAAGAATGAATTTATCTCAATTTTAAAAAGGAACGGAGAGGTTTCTTTCTGTGTAGTAATAACTACTGCAAGAGAAGTGGTGTCCTTTGACAAGACCAGTTGAGAGCATTGCCTTGTGGTATGAAATACCGCAGTTTGCAGTGATTGGTGTTTTGGGTTTTGTTTTGAACTAATATGCAACTTTAATTTTTATAGCTGGATTTTCGGACACCCCCAGGATTTGATCGTACACGCAATGCTGAGATAGGCAACAAAGACATTAAATTCAAACATTTGGAGGAAGCCTTTACCTCAGAGCACTGGCTTGTTAGAATATACAAGGTGAAACAACTAGACAACAGAGAGACATTGGATCATAAACCTAGAGTAACCAACATTGTACCGAAACAGAAGTATTTGTCAAAGAAGGTGGGTTCCCAGTGAAGTATTAAAAGGGGGTGGTTTATTTTTAACAGTGAATCACATAGCTGGTGAATTATGTATTTCCACTAGCCAGAATGTTACGGATACTGTTCATGTTAGTGTCCAATATCAGACCTGCCTGCTGGTAATAATTGTTAATTTACTGTCTGCTTAACTTAAAAGCATGTGAAGACACAAGGCTAGATTTTTTTTTTTTTAGGCAGAATGCTAACTGGAAATAGAGTGTGTCACTGGCTGTTACAGCTCTTCAGTCTTCATGTAACTGGAAGCATAATCTCTGAAGTACATCAATTCATGTTTCAGTAACTATGGCTCACTAAGTAAACAATGTGGAAGTTGCTTTCTGACTTTGTTTGAAAGTAGTGATCCCTAGAAGTTTAAAAATGGCAATTTTGTATGAAATAAATTAAATATGAAACTCTTGTTCACGGAACTTTAGTGTCTGGCTGCTTACTCTTTGAAATCATCTTCATGGTTTTAAAAGTGCTGGCTGTGGTGTGCTCCTTCAGCCTGTTAAGAAAGATGTGTTACCAGGGGAGTTGGGGAGAATCTTAGCAGCCCTGTCCTTCACAACATCTGTTTTCTATATATTCAAATATACATTTCAAAAGGAATTCCAGAATCCTGTCAGAAACAAATATGTGTGACAAACTAAATTAGCAGAGGCAGTAAACTTACACTGTGCCAGGGAAATACAGCTAAAGAATGCTAGAGAGTAAAGATCCTTATTTCTGTGATTCGATACAAGTTCATAAAATAAGGTATTTGGGAGTTGCTAGACTTATCTTGAAATTATAAGCTTTACTGTGCCTGTTATCCATTTGAGTGTAACGCTTGATCCTAGGTGACAAGTAAGGCTCTATTTATTAATGAGAGACGCATTGACCCCACTTACGCTGTGGGTGTGTCAGTTCTCTGTCTAAAGGCAGGATAAAAGTTGATGTGAACTCAGATCCACCACGACCTCCTGCAGTACAAACAGGTTCTGAGAACCAGCAAAGAGCATAAGGGCAATGTCTAAACTAGGATTTCTGAAATGCATTCTGAGGGCTTCTTAGCCACAGGAAGTTGTTGCTTCTTCTCTGGAAATCCAGTCCATCTCCTGTCACCCTTCCATGGTAGATTTGACGTTGCTAAAGCTCAGAGATAAAACAACATGACTGAGCATTACATATTACTTTATATCTACCTCACTTTATAATATTATCATTGTTGATGATGTTAAAAAAACCCCAAAAGTTCTGTTTAATTGGCATAATAGAGCCTGTTGGGAAGCTCAGCAAAGTGCAGCAAGAAGGGGAGATGTCTCATTGCTTGTCAGGCTTGTTGAATGGACAATTCTGCCTGCCAGGAGCTGACTGTATTTATACAACTTTGAGGTTAATATTACCTAAGGCTAATAGTAATACTTCCCCCCATTACTACCTTAAAACAAAATAATCTAAATACTCTGAAAAAGACAGGCAAGTAGAAAGTGCCAACTAGGCTAAAGACTAGTGGCAGGCGACTACAGACTAAAATGGGATTATTCCAGGGGCGTTTGGGGTGGTTTTTTTTAAATGCTGCTTTCACTAAATACTGCTGTCTGTCATCTTGCTAACTTCTGAGACAATCAAATAATGCAAAAGATGCAAAAAGGTTATTTCCAAACAAAACTTAACACCCTACACCATGTCTGCTCTTTGGGCATATTAGAACTTTATCACATTAGTTAATTATTAATTCTGCCTCAGCACAAGCTTTGAAAACGGTTCTACAGATGTGGTGGATGGGGCCCCCAGAAGTACATCTTGTGCAAAAGCAAACGTTGGGCATGAATTAACAATCTCAACGTTATAAATGGTCACAGGATAATACCTAGTTGAGGGTTCACCATTTAAGCTCTGTAAAAGCAAGCTAAAGCTCAGGCATTGAAATGCACATCATTAAACTGCGGTCAAGACTTAATCGTTAACTAACACATTTTATTCTGTTTTTCTTTTTAGACCTCCAAAAGGAAGCGTGGCTACATTAAGAATAAACTAATTTTAAAGAAAGGCAAGAGACCCAACAGGAAGACAGTTTAAGTACACTGCTCTGATTGCTAATACGAAGCAGTTGTCCTTGAGATAACCAGTCTTTGCCTTTAGCTCAAGTCATGTTTCACAGCAACATGAGGGTACAGAACCATCATTGGTCCAGATTATTGTACAAAATTTTCAGGCAATGTCTGATTAAAAATATTGGCTTATTGAGAACAGCTGTTTTAGATTTGTAATGTGAAGCAAGACAGAGCTGCTATCCAAGTCTAGCAGCATTTTTTTTATTGGTACATATTATCCTTCAAATCTGTTGAGAATTTGGACTGACTGCACCAAAGAACCCTGTAATTTGGTCCTTGGCACATGCATACTTGTCAATCTTTTTTGGAAAACACTGTTTGGCTGAATAGCAGCAGCATGTAAACTGGAATGGTGACATCTAAAAATGACTTTTTTTCAATGTTTAAGAGCAAGCAGAGCTCTCTGAAATTAAACTTTCAAAAGAAGTTACTCCCATGATTGTTTTTCAACGTTTTCTTTCCATGTCCTTTTACTCTTGCTGCAGGCTGGTTTTGATCCAGGGTGTAAGAAGCAAAGCTGCAGTTTTCACAAGAGATGACAGGACAGATTAATTGGATGCTAGATTGGATGAGCTGCTTTTGTTTAACCTCGGATTGCAGCGTTGCTGCCTTACACTGTCATTTCATAAGGTAGACAAGGCAAATCTTGCACACCGTAGATACAAGGGCTAAATTTGTATCGTCCTGAAAAATCCGAAACGACAGTAATGAATGCTATAGTGACACACAGCTCGGCACCAGGGAGTGGCTGGTGCTTCACAACAGAAATAAAACTGTTCTAGATTAATGTTTACATTGGTAGCACAAGCGTAGCCTGTTTAATGGGGAAAAAAAAAAGGTTGACAGGTATACAGACCCCCTTTCCTGTGGCTGCCGGAGGCAGAGGTTTTGCAAACCTCTTCCCTCCCTCACTGCCTTCTCTTGTGAGGGTCAGTTTTTCTGGAAACCTGTTTATCTGCATTTTTATTTAGAGTGCTTAAAAGAATTGAAGAAATTCCTGCTCTAGTGCTGATTGCTTTGTCTGTCTTTTATACTGTAGGGTGGGGTTTTTTTAAAGAAAAAAAAAAAGAAAGTGGTGAAAACTGTCAGATTAAATGCACTAAAATATAAATGGAGACTGAACACGTTCACTTTCCAGATACAGGAAACCTTTATAGACTTGACAATTTTCTTTAATTCAAATGAAAGGGGTTTTCAGTTTGTTTTCCTGCCCCAGCTTGTAACTTTTTATAGAAACAGAACTTGCATCAATCATTTGATGTGAAATGCAGAATAGTATGTACCTTTCATGAAGAAAATGTAAATTTACAGTGTTCTGTGGAAATGTTACTGCTGACTTCTTTTCCAAGATGTAGAATATTTTTTTGGTTTTGATTTATGAACTCATTTTTGACTCTGATGGTTTATACAGACCAATACTACAGCTGCAACATTTTCACAAAGTTTATTAAATCTGGATTTCTGGCCCCCTGTCGTTTGGAGAATTCATTTTATTTTGTTGCTTTAAAGCTCACTGCAGACCAGTTGTCAACTGTAGGGGAAAATAAAAGTTAATTCAAGTTTTGTGTTAAGGGTGTTGCGTCACTTTTGTTGTGATTAACTTTAACGTGTTGCTTATGGTCCTAGTGATAAATTAAATTGTTCCAACTGCTATAATGCAAATCTGCTGAACTCGGGAAGCTGCTGTAATGAAGCCACAGCAGCTACTTAACACCCTTCCAGCTCAAATTTACTAAGCCAGATGTAGAACCTCTACTGAGATGAAATTCAAGATGGCTGTAATATTTTAGAGAGAACAGCGGCTGCCTTTCCCAAACACATCATGTTGCACTGAATCCTTCGAGCATCTGGAGAAGCTCAAGCTGTTACCTTGCTTAATCACCCCTTTCACTTGTGTGTATTCGACGCATTATTTTTATCCTCTTGCTTCTTTCAAGCAAATCTGCATCCTGCCCCATCACCATTGGTAAGAAATAAGCAATTTAACATTTGGAAGAACAGCTGAAAGTCAACAGAACATGCTGATGGTCAGCCTGTGGTTTGGCAGTAACTTCACCCTAGTTCTAATAAAGAAATAAAAGGTTGCTGCTCATCTTTAGGTATCTTTACAGATGTTTTCTGTCTTGGCCAACAGCATTTTCTTTAACAAAGCAGAAATAAGTGAATCCTTTTACAGCTTTTAAAAATGCCGCCTGTAAGAAAAATAAGCTGACTAGGGCATCTTAGCCAGCCTGGTTCTGAAGTTGCCTACCAGATACCTGAGCCTTCTCCAATTTGATTTCAGAGCTTCTGCTAATTTTCTGCATTTAAATGAAAAGTTGAAGTCATTAAGGAAGCCACTTAGAAAAAAGAACTGGCAGGCACTATTATCACCTTCCTTGGTTCCACAGGCAGCTGCACTCTGCAGGAACTAAAACTGCAAGCGTCTGGAAGCCAGTACTGCTAAAGGTCTGTATTGCTTAATGATCACTGCTGAATGCAGCGAGGGCACAGTGCTACTGGTAATCCCAGAAGAAATATTTTGACTTGTAGAAGAAATTCCACAAGAGGGGGAGAAAAGCTGTTAGTTAAATATCTTGATAGAGTTAATCTTGAAGAAACTGTTTATGAACTGCTTTTACTCAGCCTCCTGTACATACCAGTCCCACTATGAGTAAAAAGTGAAATCCTATTAGGCTACAACTAAAACTGTCAATAAGTCTTTAAGTGTGTGAACTGCTCATGACGTGACCTTGAAGCAATGTGAAGAACATAACCGGGTTGTGTTTCCCATCCCATTTACAGCCAGTGTTGTTTTCTGGTTTGCATAAAAACAAAGTGTTCTTGCACAACAGTTTCCAATGCTGTGGACCAGTGTTTAAAACAAGCTACAAGACCATTTATCTAATACTTAAAAAATGTTGCTCGGGATCCACAAAGCCTCTGAGCACATTCTTCCTCCCAATCTAAGTGTCCGGTGCTACACTAATTTAGATTTGTAGTTTAAGTTGTATCTAACTGCAAACCTCTGTTAAAAGGAAACAACACCTTAACCTATTTCCATTCTATTCAATGAAATAAGGCTTATGTTCCCCACTCTTCCCTAGGGCTGTGATGCTTCCCAGCACTGTTTTCCGCATGTTGTGCTGTCCCGTTTAAACAAAAACTTACCTCTTGCTTGTCTGGCAGCACTAACTGGGCAAAGCAACACCCACAACAAACCAGGATCCAGCCGAGGTGCCACTTCTATCGGAACCATGTGAGCAGCTCACGGGTGCCCTAAGTGTCGCACAGCGCTCCGGGACATCTGAGTAACTGACAGTTAACTTGTGATTCCGTGAAAAGAGAAAGGGCATCTCACTACTAAATGAAACAAACCTTTTATTTACGAGCATTGTCGTTTTAAAGTCACAAATTATGAAAGGAAGGCAAATCAGAAGAGACTGCCAGAGCGTCCTTTAAATGATAAAGGTATAAATTTTCTTTCTGAATGTTTCTAATTTAAGAAGGAAGAAGGTTGCATAGGCTTCCTACAGGTGTGCACAAAAAAAAAGTGAAGTACACAGAGGATTTTACATTACAATTCAGTGTACATTGGCTACTTGAAAAGATTCACTTGCAAGTCTAAGACAGCTATTGGAGCAACCTACAGAATAAGGCTTATGAATATTTACTTATCAGTCCTGTAAAATATACCAAACACATAACTATCAGAAAAATAAGATGACACTTGTGAATCTTATTCTGGAATCTCTCACTGCTGGGCTCTTCAGAAAGGACGGTTTTGCATTTGCCTCTCCCAAGGTACTTTGGGAAGGGAACAGCAGTAACGGCACCAGGGGAGCCTTCACAGCATAGAAACAAAACAAAACATTTACCAGAGCACAAGTGGAATGTTCTCGGCATGCAGAAACAACCAACCATGCAGACAGAAAAAAAAAATAATAAATTACAAGCATAAAACTCTTCAAATTTCTCTTTAAAAGAACGGCTACAGCACCTTTGTAGCCTCAAACCAGCAGAGCTGAAAGAGGTCCACTCTTTCAGGAGCGCAGGCTGCGGGCCTGACAGACGGAGGTTTGCAGTGGCTGTTTTCAGTGAGCGTGTGGCTTGTTCTTTGGTGTGTGAAAATCAGAAGTTATGGGAGGATGTTCCATGTGTTTAATTCTGCATTTGCAATTGCTCTTTGTGATGCTGTTGCAAACTGCATGAATACTGGTCACTGATCAGACTAACCTCTAGGACAAGGGTGGATCTGTTACAAAGTTAATCCTTGCAGGTGATAAAATACGAGTTTTTGTGATGACACTTTACAGTAGTTCAGCATCATTTTGGTTTTGTTACAGAAAAACATTGACTATTCTAAAAATAAGATTTTCCTTTAAAAAAAAAGTCAGTTACAAAATCAAGCTCATACAGTCCACATTTTCTTTTTTAAAAAATAGGATTTAAAATAATTTAGACTGTTAATCCTTTCTAATGTGCAAAAAAAGTACCTATGAGCAGCCAAAATGGCATTCGGGAGGAAAAAGGAGCCACAGCTTCGTTAAATAGGGTCTAAAGTTCAAATGTAAATATCAGTTAAATACTATGCCCAAACGAACAACTAGTGGCACGTTCCCTTGCGTGCACACCTCTGCTCAGCCTTCTGAGTTGCTCAAGAGATTTTAACATCTTCCCCAAAAAATAATCAGGACGCACTAGAACAGACAGAAGCAGCGCTTCGACCTAACTAGGTTTGTGTAACATCCCTAAAGCACAAGCTATTAACGATAAGAAAGCAGGCGAAAGGCACCAAATGAATCAGTACTACAGAAAGGTCGGCATCCCCGCTACCGTGTGCTCGAAACATAGTGGTTTCTTTACAGGGCACTGTAAAAAGCACTGAGTGAAGTCAGCACACATTTTACCTTTGCCTTTTGTCACCACTTCTCTCAAACACACCTTCAGTTTCAACAAACGTGAACTAACAAGCAACGAAGCTTTAACGCACTTTAGAATCCCCTCACTTTGTATCACAGTGGTTGCCCTTCAAAGCAAGATCAAGCTACAGGATTGTTTCCTTACTTTTTTATCTTTACAAAACAAATTATATCCTATCTCGTTTGTTTCACTGAAAAGGTTTTGGCGCAATGTGATGGGTTACTAAATTGTTACTTGGGCATCTGAAAGTGATTCATCTGAGAAGGCCGGTTAGATAATCCCTTATCATCCAAATAGTTCTTCCAGAAGCAATCAACTAGGTCAAATGCAAAAATCAAAATACAGGTCTGCTGGGAGCCTGCATATGGAATTACGGGCTCTGACCAGATGAGCCATCTCATTTCCCACAGGCGGGCAACCAACCTGCTCTGGGCTGGTGGGGAAGGCTCATTCCCAGCACAGCAGGACACGACTCCTCCCCAGCTTCACCTGCGTCAGCGCACAGCCTGGTATTTTAGCGTGAATGCACCAGCGGTGCTTGAACTTAAGAGGCAAAAGGCTGTGGAGGGGATGCCTGAGGCGCAGCCCTGTGGCGCACGCTGCCCCTGTTACTGGGGGTGGAAAGCTGAGGCAAGAGGGAGCTGGAACACCACAGCTCCATCTGCCAGAAGGGATTGAGCGGAACACAAAACCCAAAAGCACCGGCATGACAGAGAACATTACACAGCAAGACCAAGACTCCCAGAGCAACTGGCTCACTGGTGACCACAGATCTATTCAACAGCTGGAAGTACCAACAAACAAAAAGTGAGGGCACGACGGGTTAGCGTGAACAACCTTCTGGAGAAGGCATCGCTACGTCTTATCCAATGGGAAAAAACTGACACTGCTAAGTGAGAGGAAACATGCTCTTAAATCAGCATCCCGGTGAGCGAGTGAGCGTGCTGTCGCTGTATCATTCTTATGTCAAAGTGAGTTACTCGAGGACTGTTTAGACAGAACAACTGCCGTTAAGTGAGACGTCACATTTTAAGTGCAAAACATTTTTGGCAAAGTGAAAAATAGAAAAACCTTAACCAGTGCTAATAAAAAATTATTTTCTTAAATACCAGCGTAGGGCCTGATCCTGCAAGCACACAACTTGGGGAACCCCAGCTGAATCTAGCTGGAGCTCTATGCCCTAACACTTAGAGGAAAACGTCTTTAAATCAGTTAGTGTTTAAACTTGTTTACATGTAGTGTAAATAATACACACACAAACACATACAAACTGCGTGTAGACACGTGTGTCTGTATGGAGGTGTGCGCGTGTGTTTGTGTATCCGTACACACACGACGGCTCCTGAATAAACTCGAGCTTGTGATTATTTTGAGATGCATCATTCACAGTATACAGCTTCCCATTTGGATCTTCTGATCAAAGGACCTATTCAGTGACATCTTGAGTTATATACTGTGTCATTTTAAGGTAAAGTTACGAGGCAACTGCTCTATCTCGTCAATGGGTCTTCCAGAGAGGATTCACGTATAGCCAACCATCACCCTGCAAGAAAATTGGGGAGAGTTTACAAACCAGATTTATATAGATTGGGTCTACATATGTCCACATAAAAGCTAAAATGCCCGTCAACACAAGAAACTATCCCTGTCCCCTGAACATTCTGCAGCTTAATGAATTTACAGGTAACCTGGGCAGCACAGAAATAACCACAAGGGGGAAGAGAAATCATGGGAAGATGCAACAGCCAAATTGCTGGTTTACACAGCTGCACATAGGGGCTAACTTAACAATATAGTCACACAATAATTCCCTCAGTAAGTCTTGTTTTCTCTGTGCATCTTTGGGCAAAGATAAACTTAGTAAAATCCATTTCATTTCAAGCAGATGAGTCCCAAGACTGTGTTTAAGATGTCCATGCTTACTTGGATTGGACAAATACGCTTAGATCATGTTCACTTTAGTATGCCGAGATCAAGACTAGTAAGGGATGAGAGTACACAGCATTTGTACACTAAGGTGTGGATTTTAAGGTAAAAAGCACTGCTTTAGGTGCCTAACACTAGGTATCAAAAATTCAAGCTATAATGAATTTAACAGAAGGAAAGCAAACAAGTTCACAAAATGGATATGGAACAATCCATTGCATTTCTTAAAGAGTCAAACTCTGGGAAAAATAAAATAAATGAAATAAATCGACCCATGTTACTAACACCCCCAGCCGCCCACAGCACAAAAGCCAAGACAAGCCCCCCTCCCAGTTTACTGTTGGGTCTTGAGTGAATGTACCTCTTTGGCAAAATATTTTGGTTTCCACGGCGTTGCCAAAGCAGCGCGCTGCCTCTCCTCTGCTCGCTGCCTCTCTTCGAGGCAGTGCTTGTGTTCTGTTGCTGCATCGATATTGCCTTCTTTCAGGGAATTAGTGACGTGTTGCCAAAGGTGCCTGTAGGACGGAGGAGCATAAGCAGCAGTGTGAGAACTGCCTGGCTGAACACCAGAACGGGGAGAGGCAGACTGATGCCCTGTTCTCTGTGCTGTTTCTGGAAGGTACAGCTCGTGAACCATCACTTTACTAGGATATTCACAGCATTTCTGGACTATACTTCCAGATTTGTTCTGCTCCCAGTATTTTGCCATGCAAGGAAACAAAAGTTAACTGGGAAATCACGAGCTTTTGTTCACGTGATCCGAGGCCTGGAGCACCTCTGCTCTGAGACAGGCTGGGAGGGTTGGGGTTGTTCAGCCTGGAGAAGAGAAAGCTCCAGGCAGACCTTAGAGTAGCTTCCAGTACCCCAAGGGGGCCTATGGGAAAGCTGGGGAGGGACTTTTTATGAGGGCATGGAGTGAAAGGGCGAGGGGGAATGGCTTTAAATTGGAAGGGGGAAGATCTAGATTAGACATTAGGAAGAAATTCTTCACCATGAGAGTGGTAAGTCCCTGGCCCAGGTTGCCCAGGGAAGCTGTGGCTGCTCCATCCCTGGGGGTGTTCAAGGCCAGGCTGGATGGGGCTTGGGCATCCTGGTCCGGTGGGAGGTGTCCCTGCCCCTGTCAACAGGGTTGGGACTGGATGTTCTTTAATCATTTCCTGCTCACATTCTTTCCTGATGATTCAGATACTGGTTTGCAGTTAAACTTTTTAAATGTAAGGGAATGTTAGCCAAAAGCCAGGAGGACACTGACTGTTCCCCCCCACATTACTAACAAAAGTCGACTCTAGGGAGCCCTTGTAGGTCTGTGCTTTATATTCCCAGTTAACGCTACTGGCATGCTACTAAATCTGATTTTCCCACAAGTGACCGCATTCAGATGCGATGCCTTTGCACACTGTATTAGCCTAACAGCAACTTTGCCCGGAAAAGTATTGAGAAGAAACCAACTGCAGCTTTCACATATTTCCAGAGGCGTTTAAATGAGTTTCTATTTACAATCTGATAAACTGCATAACCCCAAAAACACTGGGGAGTTCTAATTTGCTTACTAGTATCCAAAAAATACAACAAATACACTGCAGACCTGCTGGTTTCCTTATTTACTCCAACCTTTCTGTTTATAAACTACTGAGGAAAAAAGAGTTTGTGAGTACGTCTACAATATACTTAAAGGGAAAAGCTGGGGGAGGTGCTCCCTGTGAGGGAGTGCAGGGATAGGACATGGGGGAATGGTTTTAAGCCGGAAGAGGGGAGATTTAGATGAGATATTAGGAAGAAATTTTTTCCTGTGAGGGTGCTGAGGCACTGGCACAGGGTGCCCAGAGAAGTCATGGACACCTGTTCTAGTGGGAGGTGTCCCTGCCCATGGCAGGAGGATTGGAACTGGATGATCTTTAAGGTCCCTTCTAACCCAAACCATTCTATAATGCTTTTATTCTATGAAAGTAGGGAAATTATCTCAAGAAACATCTTTGTACAATAAAGAAAACATATTTACAGGTAATAAAATGAAGCTTAATTCTTGTTTTTAAATCCTCCAATAAAATGTTCCTAAATTCAATCATAATATTGATTTTTCTGAAGATAAGCGTCAACAGCTATTGATAGTGAATAGCAGAACAAGTTTTTTTCTGATGTACCTAGTCAGTTTGGCATGTGATGTGGGTGCTGAGAGCCTTAAAACCATGTCCGTGTATTTATATCTCACAATGCATCACATTTTGCATATTTATCTATTATAAAATGTATAAAATCTGACATTCCAGTGTAAATGATAAGAAGCAACATTATTTGCAACAAAATAGTTTGACAACTGTGTTACAATCACTCAAACAAGTAGGTGAAAATTACCATTTTCCAAATGCTTATTAAAGCCAATACTAGCATTTTTCCCCCTTTACAAAATTGAAGTATCCATCACTCTAGTGTAATTTATGTACCAGAGCGAACCAATACGCAGCTTTAGCTACTTGCACCTAGATTACCATGCTGTAGGAAGTGCAGCTGTTTTGAGCCACACCATTTATAACTGCAGTTTTTCTTCCCCGTTCTGTTCCTACCAAAGGTTCAGAAGCAGAGCACTAACGCCTCCGGCCTTACCTTGATTCCAGCGGGCCTTGTTTTGCTATTGGCCTAATCTTTTTCCTAATAACAGGCAGTTTATTAGTGTCAATCACTTTGGTTTCTCCATTGCTGTAAGTAAATTCCAGTGTACCGTTCCATTCTCCCTGTGCCTTGCATACTATGGTGTTAGTGGGATTGTGTTTCACTTCAGCTGTAACCCTAATGCAAGAGGGAAGAAAAAAAAAGTCCACTGAAGTAAGCGGTACCATTAATTATCAGCATATGAAAGCACTACCACGGCTGAGGCTACAAGCAGCTTTCTGCGTCTACAAAGTCATTTCTCAAGCAAAGTAGCAATGGTGTCTCCAAAAAGAAAGACTCAACCCAAGAAAGCTCTGCTAACACCACAGTAGTTTTTGGAAAACTTTGTTCTTCTTCCAAAGCAACCAGATTTAAAATTGATGTTCAGGTCTAACCCAGAAATGTTAACCTCATCAGCCTGAAAAACAAGCCCTGACATGTGACGTTTTCTGGTACCTTTATTTAATTCTTTAGCTCTATGAGTTTACTTCTCGGATTCTGAATGGCAGTGATTAAAGCTATCTCAGTGGTCCAAGAATTGGTTTGAGAGTGAGCAACATAGATAAGTAGAAAACTAGAAAACCAAAATGGAGGGAGAAGCTTTGAGTGGGTGTGTGTCTCCATGAACATGGAATTATTTGACAAGTCATGCCAAATAATCTGTAAAATCAATTACGTTTTTAAATGATTAAACTAACACAGCACAACCTTCTCCAATTTTCACCCACCTCAACAGCACCAATTATTAACCGACACCTTTTACAAAAACCTCGGTCAAAAAACAGCCCATGTTGATATTTGCCTGAACACGATATTGAAATCGTTGACCCACGTAGGGAAGAACAATCTGACCAAGGGAAACAAAAGAGAAGTGACTATGCAAAGCCACAACAAGCAACAGCCTTGTCGCAGACAGTGCTACAGTCCAGAGCAGAACAAGAAAGGAGCCTCCATATGTTAATCAGTGGGTCATCAACTTGAGAATGGAAGTAAGAGAGAAACCCTCTTCACACACTTAATAAAGGGGAACCAAAGACAAAAATAATACTTCCATCATCTGGAATTGCAGGGTTGAAAAGTGTGTCCCCAGTAGGGAGCTACCACTATGGGTGGCAACACTTCTGCTTCTCTCTTCTTGTAGGAGGTTCCACTTGGAACCCCAGTTCATCTACAAGACTCACACAGAAGCAGCAGCTGGTGTAGCAGAAATATTGTCTTTCCTATGAACGTTATTTCTGATCCTGCACTTACAGACAGTTTTACAAGCAACAAAATTCAATTTAATGGGTTGGAACTGGATGATCTTTAAGGTCCTTTCCAACCCAAACCATTCTATGATTCCACAAAATACATCCAATTCAATTATACAATATAAATGCACAACTACAGCAAACTGTGCTCTAAAGCTGTAATTCATCTCAGACACTACTAAGAAAAGAAATTTAGGCATCTGTCTATAAAATACTCCAACCAAAGAACCAAACAGATGCCCAGGAGTCTTTCCACTGAAATCAAGTAGCAATCAAGAATAAGACAGTAATTCCCATACCTGTGGACCTTCCCTCCATAGAACGGTTTGGTGTGGAATGTGACCGTGGCAGAATAGCCTGTTCTGGCACAACTGATGTTGACTTTTCCTCCAAGCTCCACCCATGGGATGGTAAGTATCGAGCGAGCATAGGCACTAGGCAGGGTGAAAACATACTCTTCTTCATGTTCCAGCAAGTGAAGAACACCTATTTAGGAAGAAGGTTGAAAGTGAAATGATAAAAGTTCACTGACCAATTACTTTCAGGAAAATATAGTTACACACAGAGCATAATGTGCAACTGGCCTTGAAGGAGGGTACTGTGCTAAGAAAAAAAACAAACAGTCCTCTGGAACAAATTTCCTCAAACAAACATTTTTAAAAAGCACACTATCTGAATGTGTATCCTGTGACTCTTCATGGTTTCAAACGGTATATTGGAAAATCTGACTGGATCACCTATTTTGTGTTATTAACAAGCAATAAACTGTTAAGGCTGGAAAACAGAAAATGTTTGCTTGCAAAAAGCCTCACTGAATATTCAGATCCTGACACAGTGATATATCACATGGGCATGGCCAAAGGACTCTTCAGTTGTCCATTCAACGAGGCACGCCCAGGTCTCCTCTGATAATTTCTTAGTGATGCATTTGTTGGTGGACGTGAAAGGTTCTCTCTAAGTCTGCCCAAGTGCAACTACAAAACATGCTTAAGGAACCCATCTAGAAATTTCTTAGAAGTTTGCTCCTTCAATTTCAAACACCTGGTTTCCCAAAGAGCCTTTGCAAAATTCTTGCATAATCCATGAGGGGCCACCAGGGCCACGGCCCTATTACCACCAAGACAAATGTCCCTACCATGCAAAGAAAATCACTAGCAACTCTATTACATTCTGAAAAGGCTCCTCTACCCTCAGCATTATAGGGCTGGAACTAAAAACAATAGCATGTAGCAGCAGTTGCAGTATTTGGAACTACAAAGGAAGGTGCATGTCTGATCAGATCTTGGCTTCCCCTGGGGTTAAGGATACAGCTGTATCGCCGCCACAGCTGTAGTTTGGTCTTATGGATAACAAAGAACAGGACATAGGACTAACTAACAGCACCTTAAGCCTTGCACACAGAATTAGATCATGCCCAATACCTACAGCAGATTTCTGATTACAGTTTTACACTCTTGTGTCCCCTTTAGTAACTGCCTGAAGGCAAAAATTACAGCTTTGAAAATAATTTTTCACGACAGGGACAGAAAATAACCCACCACAGGAAGCACTCAGAATCCAGAAATATTTGGGGAAAAAAACAGAAAATCAGGAAAATTATCTTGATATAGGAATAGTATCTGTTTAGAAACAAGAGGAGCTTGCCTTCACCATGGAGCAGAAGATCCCATTGGTAGCCGTGCTGATTAGTTTATCTATGTGTTTATGGGAATAACAACACTAATTTTGCAAAAGTGCTCTGACATGTAATGATGGAAAAGGACTAAATAGGAACGAAGCACCACTACTGCCAACATCAAAATATGCCCTTAACACTGTATGAGAACACAAACCTAAATAACATTCAGAATTTGAAAGCACCAAGCTCTAACGCAATTATCATCTTAAACATCGGCTCCAATTAACAGAACTAAACACAGGCATGGGAAGCTCCGTAATTTGACACTTCTGCCTTCTGAAACTGTTCCATAGGAAAACATCTTAAGCAAACCAAAATAAGTTTTGGAGTTGTCCTCAGGAATTCTGCAATCTCAGCCTGCCAGCAGTGACAAGGCCAGCACTTCTACTCCAGCAAGTTTGACACAAACGAGCTAAAGGGTGCAAAAGCACAAACACAGGAAAGCAACGTCTTAAAAGGACATTTAATAATTTTGTCACCAATTCTTTGTGTCATGTGCTGACCCTAACAAGCAGGGACTGTCCAGGACACAGCTGGAACACACACATTCTGCCTCAAGCCTCCTCAGCTCTACACCTGCAGGTAAAACCAGGCTGAAGACTTTGCAGGAAGGTCGAACCACCCAACCCACTTGGACACACAGCCAGGAAGAACTTTTACTCAAAAAGAAGCAACAATTAAGAAGCTTTTTAACTAGATGATGGTATTCAAAAGGATCAAAGCAATACTTTGGATATTGATCAAACACACAGAAAGGAAACCTGACAGTCTGCAGATGGGCATTTTCCACACAGAGGACTACAACAGGTTTTAGACCCATGTCTGTCAGCTTTTCTATCTCCTTGTCTTCCCATTTATTCTCCACCTTCTTCCTCAGAGCCATGGGCAACAGATACTTAGACAGCAACCAGCTGTGGCCTGTGCTGTATCCAGGAGGCCACATTTTTCCACACAATCCTCACAGAGTCAAGCAAGCAGAGTCTGCCTGCAAGCGTCAGGTTGAGAATTATAGGGGTTTTTGTTGGTGTGAGGTTTTTGTGCTTGGGCTTTTTTAAAAGACAAAAGGTCTAACAGCAGTACAGCGGGCTTGCGTGATGCTCACTGCTGAATCTCGCTGTATTTATGAACCACTCCTCCAAGTGAGCTTCTCCAGAGCCTCCTACTTCTTCCTCCGGCCCAGCCATTCTCCTCTGACTATCACTCCATGTTCCCACACGAGCAGAAACGGCCATGATTAACACAATTTCCTTCAGGGTTAGTACAGGCTTGCTTTTGTCTCTCTGATGGGATCAATAGCTTTTTTGCTCCCTAGCTCCAGAAGGAGGGACGCAGAACTCTAATGAAAGCTGCTAAGCGCACTGAAAAGCAAACAGCAAACAACAGCAGTGACCTTCAATGTAAATATTTAACCATCACAACAGGTTAGATATTAAAAACTGAGCCCAGCTCTCTTGGTAGTATTTTTAGCACTTGATAGCATATTTTAAATTCCTTTAACACCTGAACAAATACATTTTTAACAAAGTGCTCTCTCACTAGAAATATGACTCCACCTCAGTTATTACAGTCTAAAAAAGAATCAAGTGAAGATCTGAAATATCCACAACTTGATACTACTTTTAGCATTAACGTGACATAGTTTTGCACTCCATTGTTTGTGGAGTCCATATGCAAAACCTCATCTGACTGAAGCACCATGAAGACGGTACCTGCACCATCCTGTCTGAATCGAGACCCGTGCTCTCTCTGGGAAGAAGAAGCCAAAATGACTCCAAGAGTCAACATTCGTAAATGCTACCACAGGCTGAATTTGTGCCCTACCCCACTGAGTTTAAATAATGATAAATTATTAATGATAAATCATAATGATAAATTAAAGGCATGAAACCTAAAACCTAACCATTATTTTTAAAAGCATTGTGTACTCTTAACATCTGCTTCTACCATTACATTGTGACTGCTGGGAAATACACATGCTATTTTTCTTTCCTTGCTTCCCCACTGTAAGGGATTATTCATTTTTAGTTTAAAAAAGGCTGTAAGTAAATATACATGAAAATTTGCAGGAGGTTCTCCCATTTTCAGTAACAGTTCTTTGATGAGAGAGGAGGAAACATTCTGGAAACTGCAAATTCCTTTAAAAAAATCTTAAGTAATAATAGGCAGCTATTATGCATGGAAGAATGCACCAGATAAATACCCTGGGAGCAACAGTGGATTTAGCAATCTAGTTTATTAGAAAAAAAAGCACAGAGAGAAAGACAAATCTTTTATAAACAATTGCAGAATTTTTTAATTCCCCCTTGAAATGTCCTCAACACCACTTACTCCTGCTTATGACTAAAGCAACATATTCACAGTCATGCTCCTTTCCACGACTCCTCAGCCTGCATTAAAGGAAGGGATGTTTGCAGCATCTCATTTTCCCTGTTTGACTATTACACGTCCCTCACCGATGCTGCAGCTTTGTGAATTGATTTTCCAGTAACGCATATTGACAAAATACCCAGAGGAGGCTCTGGATCAATACGCTGCAGAAGAGGCATGTGAAATTTAATGCTTCCCACTGATTGTATGGAGATCAATCCGAACAACAAATGGTACGTGGGACACAAACAGCCTAGGGCAGTTTCCTAATTTAACAGGCTCTTCACTCCGTCTGCATTAATTCGGAACACGGCACAAAGAGGAATAAGTTACGTACAAGCTGAACCCCACCTGGGTGTAGGGCACCACCAGCCACATGGGTTCACACAGGAAAATGTGAGATGCCAGAACGGGGCTGTTATCCTCTCTAAACGTTCCAGCAAGCTGCATGGCACTGCTCAATTTCCAAAGACTGAAGCCATTTGCTAAATTAAGTAATGAGTACCATGCCATGCGGAAACTGTTCTGAAGCCACCGGGCAAAGAAATATTAATACAAAAATAATCAAAACCCCCAAAAATAAGCACTAGGGAAACGTTTTGGTAGTTCCAGTTGCATGGAACAGTCAGTCTTGGGGACTAATAAATTAAAAAGTCGCTAATGCCTTAGGAATTGAAATTATAGACCTGTACAACTGTAACCATATATACATACATGTATTTGAACATTAAAAAAAAAAAAACAAGAGAAACAACATTCATTGCTTTCATTTAGGCTTACCCTGGAAAGAACACTGAGCCTCCTCCCTACCTATTGAATCCTTCCAAGGTTCATTTCAATTTAAAAACTAATTTTTGGAAGCCTATACTTCACTAGTTTTTAAAACATTTAAAACAGCAGGGGGAAATACACAAGACATAACTAGCCACTTGATAATACAGAGCAATCCACTTAAATGTACTTTATGCTTTCAGCAAAATTAACCTGTGAATCAAAGGTGACACTTCTTGTTGGATTTTGCTGCTATGGAACAAAACCCAAGAGCAGAAAAGGAACACGCACAGCCCACACTGAAGTGTGATCACCAGAGCCTTTTCCACTAAAGCACCCTTATACTACCACCAGTATCTGTCTGAAGTCTTTGGACCATGTAAAAAAAACATTAAATATTTACATTGACTCTCCCATGCCCTGCTAATTTAAATCTTAATGTGATTCTATTCATTACACCCTTTTCCTCTCCCTCCCTCTCTCATTAGTACATAATTAAAATTAACCAGAATTAGGGACTGCATACGCAACGTGAATTCTTTTATGCAAAATACCCTCTGTTCTATTCAGGGTAGCTTTCTCATGAGGAAACAACACTGACTGCTCTGAACAATACAGTTTAGTTATATAGGGAAGAAAAAGTTGAGATATTCCATTAGCAATCCAGATTTAGACCTCTCATAACCATGGATGAAGGGCTAGCATATAAAACAGCTTTTCATACAGATTTCCAGCAGAGTCTTCCTACTTGTTCTGCTTCTCTGGAACTGATACTTCCTTTGAATCAACAAAAATCACACACAGAGGAAAAAAAGAAAAATAAATCTTGGTCACTTTGAGGTGCCACATACACTAAAAATTGTACAATTCAGATACTGAGCTGTACCCTTTGTATGACAGGACCATACTGTCCTCAAATTCTCTCATTCTTCACATTCTTATAGAAGCCTTTGTATTTCCACGGCATCATATTTCAGCATATCCAACACAGCATGAAAAGCAACGTGCTCTATACATCTAAGGACATTGTGACAAGTTAAAAACCTATGCTTCAGAAACACCACAGAATCATTACTAGCATATTCCTTACACAATACAGGTCAAAAATCTAGTAGTACTCTATTTCTGTAAATAGCCAACTGCAGTAAAAAAAGCTTCACTGAATCGTTTGAAGGCCACACACAGAAGTCTTCAATAAAGAGCAAAGTTTCAAAGCAAATCACAGTTATTTGTATTCAACACTAAGGTCACAACAATGTTACAAATCAACCAAAACTGTTCTGATAATTACCTGAACTACAACAAGATGGTCACACCGTATCACTGAATTATCCAGAACATGAATTGCAGCTTCCTAATGCTCTAGTGGGAAGAAATTTATTTTCCTATGTATATCAAATAGAACTGAATGAATGCACAATTTAATGAAACTACTGTAACAGAACTATTTAAATCAAGTCTCAGAATGGGCACAGGTATATGACAGATATCAAGGAAATGGCCTTTCAAGTAACATCACAGAATCATAGAATGGTTTGGGTTGGAAAGGGATCTTGAAATTCATCCAGTTCCAACCCCGCTGCCACGGGCAGGGAAACCTTCCACTGGATAATGTTGCTCAAAGCCTCATCCAACCTGATCTTGATCACCTCCAGGGATGGGGCAGCCACAGCTTCCTTGGGCAACCTGTGCCAGTGCCTCACCACCCTCATCATGGAAGAATTTCTTTTCACTGCCATTCCTTAACACACAAGAGAAATGTTTAGGCTGCACTGGAGTTTCTCCATCACTTCCCAAAAATGCTGTCACCACGAAGCTGTGCTTCTGCACTGCTCACATTAGCAAAAACTGACCAATGATAACTATAAATCGGTAAAGCCAAACTTCTTCCCAAAACGCCCATCATAAAGACAGCAGCAAACTTTGCAATAAAAGAGTTCACCACTGCAGATGTTCCCCAAAGCCTGCTTCCGCTCCTGGGATATCTCCAGGATGATGGAAAAGGGGATGAGGGAGAACATGTTCTCAAAAATACATATTAAACAATCCCTGGGGTAGGGAAGTAGTTAATTCCTAGATCCTTTCTCTCTAAAAACTGGGACACATCAGGACTTTGAAGTCTTAAATAACCAACACAGTAGACGCTCCCAATCCCAGGGAACTGTGTTTGCCAGCAGCAAGAAAAGAAATTTCTCTACTCCTACATAATCATAAGCGACTTTGTGTTTATTTCCATTAAACAGCTCCATTCACTGAGAAACACAGTAACAAAAATTAAAAGGTACCCGAAAAATGTATCAAGTGTAACCAATAACTCAGGTCGGCAATAGCACAGTCAGGAGATAGGCAGAAGGACCGATTTCCCTTCCAACACGCCTCTCCCAATATCTTTAACTCCGTATTAAAGGCAAAATACCTAAATCATAGGAAGGAGAAAACAGCAGTGGTGCAATAGACTTGAACTATCACAACAATATAAAATCCAACAGTAAGGAAGTCTCATGGCTCTTCTACAAAAAGGAAATATATTGCCATCAGGAAAGAAGCTACTGTAGCCTCTTCTGCTGTTTGGGTTTGTCCATTAGTTCTAGCTAGCAGGACTAGCAGAGCGTATCTGTATGTTTTCACTATGATTGTTTTCTTGTTATTCAAAGGCAACTCCAAATCACTACGTTTCCCACTCTTCTGTTTTACTCCCTTTGACAACGCAATACTTAATACAACGATGACAAAGAGAACTATTTACTGTAAGTTGTGCCGGTACTTGTGAGACTACAGCCTACAAAACACTAAAAATCACACACTGGAAATTAACCTCAAATGGCAAAAGAGGCTGATTAAGTTGTTTACAAACATTAAATCAACACACTAGCAGTCAGTAAGGACACTAGTACAGATGCGTTTATCGGTTCAGATTAAGAATTTGTTACGATTCCTGGTATTTCTGAACTCTTGTTGGGCAATGACTTATCACAAAGCAGACTGTACAGATATGATATAGCAAATCACAGTCTATACTTCAACTACATGACTTGCTAAAAAGATTGAGATAATATACTTTGTAAAACTCTACAGAAACCACGGTTCTTTGCAGAACTATGAAAAAAGAACATTAGGCTTAAGTAAAAAAGTGGGTTTTTCCTATTGCACTGTTCCAGTTGTGAAATTGTCCCATACCAAATCGCCTATTATCTAAAAGTAAGCAAGACAAAAATGTTCTTGCAGAATATGCTGTCAGTAGCCATTTGCTACTGCAACTTAACATATTAGTGTACTTCAGATATAATTAACAGTCTCACATAAATATACGCACATTTATATACATAACATGTGTCGCATTCTGTCTGGACAGAAAAAGGTTTATATGAACCCTACATTTATAAATCCAAACTTCACAAAAGTAAATAGCAACAAGGTTCAAATGAAAGGTCAGAGGGAAAGCAAACAGGAAAATATCTGAGTTTCTGTCATGTTGACACCCACAACATTAACTCAAAAAAACCCACAATAAAAGCATATTTCTTACCTTCACCTACCATAGAAACACCTATCGACATGCCCATAAACTTGCTTTTGGTCCATACATGAGCGTTCACACACATTTTCTTCTCTTTGCACTCACAGTAAAAGCAAGATACCGGTGGATGGTGGGATACTTGTTCAGCTACAAACCTCAGCTTGTAGCACATGGACTGGTCCTGGCCAGACTCCTTCGTTGGGTCCTTAGAAACCACAGAGGCACCATTAGTTCTGAATGGTTTCACTTTATCTTTAGGCACATCCCACGAGCAATGAAACGTTTCACCAATTATAGGGTTATAGGGCTTCTTGGCAACCGCTCCCTTTCGGCCTTCATGAAAAGCTGTTAGATAATACTCCACAAAGCAGATAATTCTTTCCTCAGGGGTGGCTCCAGCTGCAATTGACAAAAACAGGTCTGGATGGGCCATGAAATTTGCATACATCTCCAGCAGGGATCTTTTCTCCAAAATAAATGTTGGAAGCACTACCTGTATGCAAAGCAGACAAAGGCAGATATGATTTCCCTATGACCATACTACCACGAGGGAAGGGAGAGGGGGGAAGAGAACAGTTAAGACAGTTGCAATTCCAGCCCTGCCAAATTTTGGGATGGTGTATTTTCCTCCCCCCTGCCACAGCAATTTAGTTTTCTTTGCAGTATAAATAATGAGTGAAGGAAAAAGCAGCGGCCTTGATAGCCATGCAAGCTGGTTCCTATTTCATTATGATTCTCGACAGCGACGCATGCAACAGGAACAGGCTGTTCCACTCACGTGGAAATCTGCTTTTTCCTCTCCTCTCAGTTAACAAACAAGCCATTGTTCTCCTTGTTTACAGGACATAAAAACATACTTTGATGTAAGTTAACTTAGGTCAAAATATCAACAAACCCAATGACTGGAATCCTCCAGAAAGGGAAGGGCAAATCCTCCCCAACTACTAGAAGATGAGTATTTTATATAACTATACACATCACCAATCTGTAAGTGGTGGAGAGTGTGAGGGGTACATGTACCCACTCTGTCAATTATTGGGGCTCCCAGTTTCACTCCTGAACCTTTCACCAACCACTGCATACATAGCAGGTCCCTTCCAGCCTCTAGCAAACCAAGCCAAGCAGATCTAATTGAGCCCAAATCGTGGATGTTTTCCAGAGGCTAAGACAATGCCAAGGACCACTCCCAAGAGGCTATAGGCAAGAAAAAGCTCCCCATTTGACTCCGTCTGCCCTTCACTGCCATCATGTGTGTCATGTCACCTCCCAAGTCAAATCCCTTGCTGTCTTCATGCTATTCTGCCATCCCCAGGCAGATTGCACTTCCCTCACTCTGAGATTGCACCATAGGACTCCGGTGGACCCCTCCATGCCTTCACCTTATTTCAGACAATCTGAAACAAACAAAAGCTGCACAAACTGTTATATTAATGTCCTGGGACTAGAGAGGCTTGGGGGGGCAGAAAAAATCTGGGAATGAGCAGTAAGCAGTCTGCAGTGGAGAAAGCTGGCCCTAAGGGGCTTGAATACAATCTCGAGTGGCTCATCTAGCCAACACAGATTTTGCCAAAGGCATTCACTCACTTAGGAATAACACTTCATTAAGAAATTTCAATGAAACATCCTAGAGAGCACTGCAAGACATTCCAGGGCCACAGGACCTAAAATAATGCATTTCATTCCATTCCTTCTCCCTCACCTGCCACACCTTGTACAGGACCATCCCAGAGAAGTCCAGAGGTCACTCCTGCATGACCAACAAGGAACTTCTGGCATACACTAATTTATCTGGATCAAAGTGGCTCATTGATGCCAGATGCTGACCAACAGCTGCCCTCTATTAAAGCAATTCTTCTACTTTCCTCTTTTATTCTTCAATACGTTTACTCTTTACCTCTCCCCAAATCCAGGGTTATTTACAGCACGCAGGGAGCCTCTCTTCAATTACAAACACATTTGCTTTCCCCACTGCTGCCCCAGCTTGCTATTCTAAGTGGGACCTGAGCACTGTTCAGTTCTTTTGGATCCCATGGAAATAGAAGCTGTCAAACTTCTATCAAATAATTAGTTCTTCTTTTCAAAGAAAACTTGTAAACAGGAAAAAAACTTCTAGTCACAACAGCTCAAAGCAGTCTTAATAGCTACACAGCAAGTCAAATTACCAAAACTGAAAAAAAAAAAAACCCAGTTACTGCTCCATTTGGTAAAATTCATGCTCATTTGTTCTCTCCTTCTGTATATTATTTACACATATATAGTCCTTTATAAGCTAATAATTTTTACAAGTTTAGATATAAATCAAGCAAAGTTCCATCTGTAATGTTCCTCTGACTCTACACTGTAAGCCTTGAGCATGCTACATGGGCTCTGTTACCGAACTAACGAGGACCCAAAAGATGAAGGACCTTAATTTTACACTTTGTGTGGCAAACTACTGAATGCTAAAGGCAGCCTACAGTCCCCAGAGTGGTGTGATAGTGAGAAGCTCAGAAGACTGGTTTTTAGAAGTGAAACTTAAAAGTTTGGAAGGCAAAGTGCAAAGGCAGTCGATTTTCTTAGGATGTTTTTAGCTCTTTAAACAATTCCATCTTAACTTGCAGCATTCTCATGCTGACCAAATATTCACTATCGGATATAAAAAAAACCTCTGCAACTCAGTATTACTGACCCTCAACAGAGGATCTCATTTTAATATAAATTGTACACTCAAAGATCACGTTTATCAGAGGGGAATCTGACAGCAAAACACAGGAAAAAAATATGAGTTCACTGCACAGACATGAAAGGGCAGAGGAACTCATTTGAATAAATAGCACTCCTTGCCTCATTATGTCCAACTGCCTCTCTCTAAAAAGAGTGAACTTTATTAATACAAATAGAGGAGAAGAAAGCTACAGACCACACTTAAGACGATGTAAATTTTACAGTACAACATTAAGATTGCTGTGTTTCATCCTGTTGGCTTGATCACATAGTCCTCATAGCTACTCTCTCAAATAATAGCTGTGTGCTTGGCAGCTACAAACTGAACACAGCTACACTCACAGCCACTAAACGAGATGTTATGAATCACTGGATTCTTATGATTCAGCTACAAGAATCAGTTTAAAGCCTGAATAAAGGTTGAACTCCAGCTCAAATAATCATGATTTAAAAGCCCAACTAAAATGGAAACTACATCCTTAATTGTAGCAGGAAAGGATCCACTGAAAAACACAAAATAATTGAACTGTTTCTTCAAAAGGAGGCAGAACTACCTATGAAAAATATTTGAGTTTTTAAGCTTACACAACCCTAGTATTACGAAATACACCTAGAGAACACTGCCTTTTACTAAATCATCTCAATATCTGGAAGTTTCAACATGCAACACCTCCACACAATAATACAGTCAAACCAAACAAAAAAGCATCACACCGACCTTTTTTGGCAGGGGTTGTGTTTGTTGTTTGTGGGTTGTTTTTTTTTTTTTTTTAATTGGCCCTACATTGATTTCTGCAGAATAAGCAAAATAGAAATAAACAAATTTGGAAGCATATGGTATTCTTCTTGCCAGCACCCAACTGTCAAGCACTTGTGCTAGTACTCTAGCTTCCCAACAAATGAGGTTTTCAACTCTTCTGCAGCCAAGCAGAATGCAATGTCCAGAAAAATATCCCACGTTCTTTATATCGGTTTTGGACTACAACTTTTTTTTCTTTTTGTATCTGTACAAAAAGTCAAAACTGCCTGATTTTTTCTATTAAGAAAAAGCCAGCATGACAACCAAATGGACACAAGAATCTCTCTAGAATAAATACCACGCTGCCAAAGTCTGAAGCAGTTTAACAGGAATTCTTCCCTTTTCATTGAGGTTCAAAAAGAGGACATTGGTTTAAACCTCCTGGGCTTGATTTCTCCTATACTTAATTAGAACTGAATGCAACTGAGGAAAATAAGGGCATGATTTCTTAAAAACAGAGATATTTATCCTTCCTACTATTTCCTACAAGGCAAAACAAGGGTGTCAGCACCATTCCCTACCTTGGTCAAAACTCTGAGATGTCCTTCCCTTAGAGGCACAAGAGCTCTGTCATCCCTGTCACTGTGGGAATAGAACAGCCTATCTCTATCCCACTTATATTATTAGAATTACAACATAAAAGTGTATCGACAAGCAGATTAAAAACTTATGACATCGTGAACACACTACAATGTTAATTTACAACAGGCTCTTACTCTGCAGAAATACTGGCAGCCCTTTCACACAGATTGGCAGCCCTTTATTTTTAGCACATTAACTGCGTAGGGAAAGTAAGGGAACATGGAGGAGTGATCACCCATCTGTACAAATTGTTAGCATTAATTTCAACCCATTAGATACCATTTGCCAACACATTTATCAGGCTGTCATTGATTTTTTTGCGCTATTTTTCATTTTTTAAAGTCCAACGAACAAACAATATAGAAACTTTTTCCCCAGACCAATTCCAAATTTAAATGAGGTTTAAAAGTTCTAGCCCAGTCCAAGGCATCAGTTTTGTACCATGTTCTGCTGCAGTGAACTGCTTCCCCTCCCAACTCTCTTTAGCAGCTATCGAAGTCTATTTGGCCACCACAGAGCGCAGCTCATTCTAGCAAATCCCCACACAGACTCAATACTTCATTGCTGGTGTTTTGCCTCACAGTAGATTTTGCTGTTTAACTCCTCATTAGAAGGCACAGTAGCATGACACATTTCAAAGGCAAAGCACCTCTGCAACATTAAACGTCACTGATCACTGTGGGAAATTGCTGTCAGCACAGGCAAGGCCAACACTAACATAAGCAAACACCCCATAGGAAAAGGAAAAGATGCCATTTCCTCTGATATGGTACATGAAGGTAATGATTACGCATCCAGAACCAAAAGCCACTAAAGGGCTCAGAAGAGCTGTTTGTTCATTTGTGCATCATCATGTTACAATTCACAGCTCACAAAATGAACCAAACTAACAACCCTAGGGAAGAAGGCAAAGGAAAATGGAAACATACAGAATATTTTTTGATATTGGCAACTACTGTGCCAGCAGAAGCTGAGTAGCACCAAGGCTATCTGAAATCTGAATTCTGATGAACAAAGAAAAATGAGAAATGTGCAGCCAGCAAACCAAGCTTTATCATATGTGGCCCAGAGGGCCTCATGTCGTGAAGCAAAGTTTAAAAAAAAAAAAGCAGCCAGCTGTCTTGTAATTTATTTGTTTTTTAATCCTCAAAATGGTTAGAAAAGTGGTGTGCACATGTGGCATGTCTCATTAATACTCATCATATGTGTATTCGTGCATCACACAGACTAGAGAGAGATCTAATTCTGCCATATGCCTGTTCCTGCTCTCAGACTGTAGATATTAGATACCCACATTCATGCCAGCTAATATTTTGCCATACTCCAGATCTGATAATTTTTATCGCTACCTTTATAAACTGTGCTCCAAGAACTATGTAAGAAAAAGGTTATCAAATATCTTTACCTTCCTACTTATAAGTGTTAACCCCTCCCTTATTTATAGGGATTTCTCTTTATTTACAAACTGTGCATATTTGGGGGTTTTGCCTCCTCTGCCATGACAAAAAGATGTCATCTCCATGACAATGGAAATCAGACAAGAAAAAACTTTGTTCATTACCAAATACAAAATGTTTTGAAGACAGAAGAAGAATCGATTAAGAATCTTAGTCTGGTTTAAACATTATGGGCTGAGATAGCCTTAGTAAACCAACATGGAAAAGAGGAAGAGCTATGAAAAAATGAGGAATGTAAGAAACAAAACCAAAAACTAACTGTATATAACTCCATTCGTACTAAAAAGGGACAGGTATAAATTATTCACAACTGAAATTATGAAACTTTTGATCTAGTTAGAAAAAATATTCATGTAATGCGGCTATTAAACAGCTATACTTAGCAATAGACCATGGGATTGCTTAGTCTTAAAAAATGCAAGTATTTTTAAATACTGTCGATTGTTCCAGAGGAAGCAGAAAAGGCTATATTGATAAAGCCTCATTTGGAAGAAAGTGATAGTAAAAATAGATTTTGATTACAGAATCACAAGGTTGGAAAAGACCTCCAGGATCATCGAGTCCAACCATTCCTATCAGCCGCTAAACCCTGCCCCTCAGCACCTCATCCACTCGTCTTTTAAACACCTCCAGGGAAGGGGACTCAACCACCTCACTGGGCGGCCTGTGCCAGTGCCCAATGACTCTTTTCTGTTAAAACTTTTTTTCTGATGTCCAGCCTGAACCTCCTCTGCTGCAGCTTGAGGCCATTCCCTCTTGTCCTGTCACCTGTCACTTGGGAGAAGAGGCCAGCACCCTCCTCTCTACAACCTCTTAGCAGGTATTTGTAGAGAGCAATGAGGTCTCCCCTCAGCCTCCTCTTCTCCAGGCTAAACAACCCCAGCTCACTCAGCCACTCCTCATGAGACTTGTTCTCCAGCCCATACATTAGTATGCAAGATCAAAAGGAAATTAGACGAACTCTTCAGAATATCAAAACGCTCATGAGAAGAATCTCATGCACAAGAGTAATTCTGTGGTCGTTCAAAACCTTTTTTTTTTCAGTTGTGGAGGGAGTAAGTCAGAATGAGCTGCTTTTATTTGTGGAAATGGGTTATAGAGGTTTTATTTGCCTTTTTTTTTTAAGTAGAAAACCTTTGTGGAAGGAAATTAGTATTCTATCTTTAAAAGAAAAAATCCAGTTGATTCTTAAGCCCCACAAGAAGGTTCCACTGGAATGTAGGACTATTCAAAAAGAAGCATTCCCTTCTTCCAGAACATCTACCCAATTTCCAGACTCTAAGGACTTAGAGGAAATTTCTAATATACTAATCTCTCTGTTTTTATCAGCATGGACAAGCTCATAACAATACCAGTTCCAGGATCAGAAGGAAGGTTAAAATGATGAACTGCTGACCACAGACAATAACAGCAATAACATTGAAGACCGTTAATTTCTTTACCTTTACAGGTGTTTTGAAGCTACCAAATAATTAAATGCAATCCAATCCACAAATCAGCATCTTAAGAACATATCCACCCATAAAACCTATGTTATGGTTCCTCGAATACTCAGTGCACCCTGATTTAACATACAAGTAGGATACAGACAGAGAAAGGCTTAAAAAAAAAAAGGTAAGAGTTTTGGAGTTTTTTTAATTCTCCTTTTCCCAACCCTGCTCTCCATCCCTAAAATATCTGATGTGGTCATTTCATGTGAAAGCTTGCCTAGCAAGAGACAGCACTCCATAGCTCACTGGAACCACACCTTTATAAAGACACAAACTTCACTGTCTGGGGGACAAAGCATGCTCACAGGAATCACACACATGCACATGCACACACACAGAAGGAGAAGAAGAAAAAAGAATGAACAACTATAAAGCAGATACAGTATCCATACCCTCGTAAGGTCCATGCCAAGTTTGAGCTGAGAGATGAGATGGAGAATTACGCTACGTTGATCATCCATAACTCCTAAATCCTCCTCTTCATTATCTTCAGTATCAGTTATTTCATCTTCAACTAGGATCAACTCAGAAGCCAAATGCTGAAATGAGAAGAAACATCACCATCTGGATAAAAAGATACAGTATGAAGTTTTCCACTATATACGTTTAAAAACGGAGCTGTCTCAATGGAACCAAAGACAGCCTCCTTTAAAACCAAGAAAAGATACAAGTTTAAAATAAAAAAATCCAGTGATGGGTTCCCAGACCATTTTGATCCTATCCTCAGAACAAGAGTGATAAGCATCAGATGCTAATTTACATACTATGTTGTCATATTTATATAGCAGTGATGCCAGAAAAAAAAAACGCAGTATATTAAAGTAACAGATCTTTTATTTATTAAATAGAAGTACGCAGTTGAAAATGAGTCTTCAAGAGTGTGTTTCCTAAATCTCTCCAGCAAAAATATTCATGCTTCACACCTAGATATTGCATGACCTGATTTCACACCGATTTTCTTCTTTACTCTACCCAAGTTAGTCATGAACTAGTCATCTAAGAAAGTCATGACTATTAACTGAAAGAGATAAAAAGACGACTATAATTAAAATACACACTTTTGAAAAAAAAAACCCAAAGATATTAGATTTTTGAGGGTAAAGCAATGCCATGGCATTTGCAAAATTATGCTGCTTCACAGCACAGTTAATGCCAATACCGCTGGGTTTCCAGACTCACTAGCCGAAGATCAAGAGACATCATGCCATCCCCTTTCAAAAGGAACTTCACAGCAGAAAGGGATAATGATCCGTGATGCTTTATTTCCCCCTCAGGTTTTACAATATATTACTAACAATAATACAAAGAGGTGATACTTATTTTGTTCACTGAAACCACTTTGCGAGCCTTCTAGATACAGATATTCAAGTAAGTTTTTTGACCTTAAAAAAAAAGTGGGGTTATGTAGCTGAAAAAATTATGGCCCAAGGTTTCACTATTCCCCAAGGTTTCCATGCTGTAATTGAGACAATACTACCTGCAAAACTTAGCATTCTTCCATGCAAAAGTGCATTTCTGCAGAAGCAGCTAGTTCACTACATAAAAATGAGAAAAGTTTCATTTAAACTGATATTCAGAATGAGGTTTCAAAGAAATATTTCTGAATGATCACATTAGAGACCCCTCAGGTGAACAGCAGCTCATGTGAGGAGAGTGTCTCTGAAATTTAGCTACTACAGATGTTTCCAGGTTTTTTTTTTTTCTTTTTCCTTTTCATTATGTAAATATTTAGGTAACTTTTCCCAAAAGAATAGCTATTTGATGAAAACCAAGGCCATTTGAAAGACACTTTACAATTACTTTATTTAGAAAGTAGAATACGTAGATTACATAAAGCACAGTCTGGTGAGCTGTAACCTCAACAGCTTGGAGCTTTTCAAAAGGACAAAACCACACTTTCTTCTTCCCACTGCCTCAGAAAATAACAGGATAGAACGATAAGCCCTTTCCTCCCAAAATGCACAGCATTATTACCCAACTGATGCCTTACTGACAAGTTCGGTTAACGTAAACCTGATGATCTCACACAAAATTATCAGTTGGGGAGACATAGAGCACCGAATCCTGGCTTGGTTGTACTGGCTACAACTCATTTGGACGGAGCATGGAGAAAGCAGTATCAGAACTTACAGTAGATGCTTCCACAGGAGGTTTCCCTTTGATCCAGCTTGACCTCATTGACAGCACTGAGATACTGAATATGCGCTGCTGCTTCTGTTACTGCCATGAACTGAGCTCGCGGCAAACAAGCTCCAGCAGGAATTAATAGCACTAGGAAAAAAAGCAAGGGAACCTCCCCTCCTCACTCCCACCCCCTCTTTTTTTTTTTTTTTTTGGCTATCTGACGAGTTGGAGAGTGTGCGCCAGATGTCAATCTGCTCCTTGCGTTTCTAGTCACATGGCATGGAGATCAGTGAGCTTAACTGCACACAGCTCCAACTGGGAAATGGTGCTGCTGCTTCCCAAAGGATATCCTGGTGGGCTGTTCTGGAGGGGGGGCGAGAGCGAGGGGGCATGAGTGTGTCTGAGTGTGTGAGAGAGCAAGCCTGCTAGCAGGAAACAAGCTGTCAAGCTGCTCCATAACCTTTCCTTGTTAACAGCATCAGAAAACAAATTGCACATTGACAAGTTCACAGACTAAATCATGTATTATGAATTTCTTTTTCCTCCTGAAGATCATGCGTTCAGCCAGGGACAGAAATTCTTCCTTCCTTCCTGCTGAAGTAGGTATTAGGTTTTCCACGCCCTTAAAAGTGTTACTAACAAAACAGCAACTACCTCTCGTTGCTACTATGCAAAATGCGCACAGTGAGGGCAAGCAATCCCATAAACAGATCAGTTGCTCAGAAAAGTTAACATTCATGCTGTTTTAAAAGAAAGACTTTCTGCTAATCAGGCAAGATAAGTGCAATGCAGCGTCAGGATCAAGCATGTTTAATGATCATTCTGCAATAAGTATTATCATTTTAATTATCTTAACTCTCCCCTATTTTAACAACACATGCAAGGGCACCAATAATCCCACAACTCTTAACAGCAGAGTTATCAACACACTAAAGACCTTCAGTGTATGCAGAATGACATCAGTTATCTATATCTTTTCTCACTTTCCAAGAAAATAAGAACTTGAGTAGCAGTTTACAATTTATGTCACAGGAACTGAACAACAGTCATCCTCACTAAGCAATATCCTTCCTGTATTTCCCTCTCTCCTCGTTAGCTGTTCTAGGTAACTACTGAATTCTTTTTCAAGAACACAGAAAACAGACTTGTTTTTAACAAACACATATTTCCTTTAAAAAAAAAAAAACAACCCAATATGTAAACACAACACAACAGAGCATGTAGACATACAGCCACAAAATACAAAGCTACTGTATCTTTAAACTGTCACAGAAGTCCAATCAGGTTTTTAATTATTTTTCCTTCTACAGAAATCGTATACAGTGTAGTAATAACTGGCACATAAACATTCAGTAGAATGCAGAAGATTATGATGACTGATTATCCTTTAATGGCAGCTTATCTAGATGCAGACATACATTCTCTCCCTCCACCCCCCCAAAAAAATCCCAACGTAATTGCACAGCTGACCTAGGAAAGCAATGATTTTCTCCATTCCTGTGTGGCCAGAGCGTAACATAAAAAACTATTGAGCTGTGCGCAGCTCAGCCTGGGAATGAACAGCTCAGCTTGGGTGCTAACCCTGAGAATCAAAAATTGAACCACTCACAAACGAGTACTTAAAATGAGTTCCCAATACCCAGCTGAAGCACCAGGAAAATCAGGATGGAAAACAACAGATAATTTCTGGAAATCCCATGAAGGGATTCACATCAAAGTTTAAAGGCCAAAGACATGAAAATACATGCTGGCAGAAATTTATTTTAAAACAGGTCACTTCATTAGAACTGGGATTGGTTGATTTAGAGGTTATCTGCTGGGATGAAATGGATGTTTTAGTTTTCAGTCTTCATCAGAAAACACGCCAATTCTTTTTCAACAGAGAAAACCTGTAAGGGAAAGAAATTGTTTCTGAAAGAAACATTCTGCATTTTAACAAAATCTCACTGTCCTGTCAGTGGGCACCACTGAGAAGACTCTGGCTCCCCGTTCCTCACTCCCTTTCATCAGGTATTAAAATGTACTGGTAAGATCCCCCCAAGCCTTCTCCAGGCTGAACAGTCCCAACTCTTTCAGCCTCTCCTCATGCAAAGGATGCTCCAGAACATTCATCATCTCTGGGGATCTGTGCTGGCTTCACTCCAGTAAGTCAATTTCTCTCTTGTAACGGGGAGCCCACAACTGAAACAAAACCACAGATGTGGACCCACCTGTGCCAAGTAGAAGGGGAGGATCTCAACCCACTGGCTACCCAGGCCTTCATCACAACAGTGCAGTGCTGGCTCATGGTCAGCTTGTTGTCCACCAAGATCCCAAGGCCTTCTCTACAGAACTGCTTTCCAGCCACTTAGCCCCAAGCCTGTAGTGGTGCAGGGGCTTATCCACAGATATCCCTGGATGCACATCCCTGCATTCAACTGGATGACATTCCTCTCTGTCCAGACTGTCAAGGGCCCTCTCCATGACAACACAATCCTCTAGCTCATCAGTCACTCATGAAGCTTTTTATCATCTACAAACTTGCCAAGGGTGCATTCTGCCCCATCATCCGGGTCATTAATCAAGACATCAAACAGTACTGGCCTCAGTATTGGCCCCTGGGGTATATCACTGGTGACTGGCCTTGAGGGACCTTGTTCTACAACCCTCTGGGCCCAGCCATCCAGATAGTTTTTAATTCTCCTCACTGCCCCCTTATCTAACCCATACTCTGTCAGCTTGTCTACAAGGATGTTGCAGGAGACAGGGTCGAAAACCTTACTAAGATGAAGACAAACAACATCCCTTGCCCCGTCCATATGCACCAAACTAGTCACTTCTTGTAGAGGGCCATTCCCCCCTATGTAAATCCATGCTGAGTACTCCTTCATGTGCTTGGAAATGCTTTCCAGGATAAATGGTTCCACCACCTTTACAGGGATTGAAGAGTGGCTGACCAGCCTGCAGCTCCCCAGATATTCCTTCTAGCCCTTCTGGGAGATAGGAGTGACATTTACTTTCTTCCAGTCCTCATTAACCTCTCCCAAACACCATGACACTCTAACAACCAACAGAGGGTGGCCTTGCAATGGCATAAGTCAACTCCACCCTCTCTCACAAGTGCCATCAGGCCTCACAGAATTACGTATGTGCAGCTTAAGTGCTGCCTAAAGTCTTCCTCCAGACTTTCCCTGCGATCTCAGAGGCCTGGGACTCCTGAAGGCTGAGGCAAAAAAAAGGCACTGTGTAACTCAGCTTTTTCTCCATTACAGTTATAAGCAGAGACCATCTGTATCCTGAGAGGGACACAGTGAGGACTTGTATAGAACTTACAAGGCAATTCTCCATATAATTACTCCAAAATATTGTAAGAACTTCCATTAAGGCATGAAAAAGTTGTTATGTCATACAAAAAGGTCTGTAGTCAGGAGCAAGAGGATGAATCTTGGGTACTTTAAACATCAAGATATGAAGGAAACATTTAATAGTATTCCAAGTGAAGTAGTCCTTAAGTGCATTGAGAGAATGACGGAATAAATTACTTGCAGGGCTTGTTCAGAAGCAACAATAAACAGAATTAGCATTTTCAGACTAGCCAAGGGTTGTGATATTTTCTGTAGAGTCATCTAATTACAATTAGTTCTACTAGTGCACATAAAAGCAAAGGGTTCAGTTTGATTTTCAGATTCCCCTCATCAGGTTTGCAAGCATCATTTACACTTGCACTTGTGTAACTTGAGAGCTTGCAAACAGGTTTTCTGTGGGTGTAAGATTAAATATAACTCTGCAAGGTCAGAGAGCTTTAGCACATTTACACTAGTGGGATAAATTCACTCCATGATTTTCACCAGCCTTAAAACTAAAATTAGAGTTCTCTTTGTAAAGCAGATACAGTAATAATACACCAAAAGTAGTAATATACAATGAGCTGTTAGCTTCTTGCAGGGCTTGTCACTGTATCAGAATTGACAGAACTGCACTAACTCGCATGCATCACTTTGTCTTCTCTTCTTCCAGCATGCAAGCCTTCAAAATATTTCATTGCACTTAGTAAGAGCTGTGGCATGCAGCTGACAGAAAAATACGCAACTACACCCATCACTCATTAGCGGTTAATGAAACTCAGATGTAGTTTGTCCAGCAAGTTGTACGTAACCTATTTTATATGCACATTAGCATATTAGAATACTGTGAAAAGAAGAGGAGTAATTCCTATACAGAAAACTGAAATTATTATAATAGAAACAAAACAGAAAATTTCAGTTTACTTCAACCCAAATCTTTTATTTCAAGCCCACTGTAAAGACTGAAACCATCATCATCCATGTACTTCTGCAACTTCCAAATGCACTGTCCTTTACAGATTAGCACCTTTAAGCTTAACTGTAAGGTAGCAACACTTCTTTTTATATGCAACAAGCTCCTGTATCTCCTTATTTAAGCTTTACTATTCATGAAGAACAGTTTGAAGAAAAGAAAAAGTACTCTTCTCAGCATTTATCACTACACCATTACACAATATAAGCAGAGGAAGTGGGGAGGGGAAAAGCCTGGAAAAGTAGCCGTAGAATGAACTCAGGTCATTGCTTAAGCCTTGACTTCCATCTTATTGTAGTTTTATTTATGCTTAATTCCTGGCAGCCCTGTGACTGATCATTACAAAGGAAGCATGGATCAAAGATAAAACCTCAAATACACCAACATCCCCTATGCCCATTGTTATGTGAACACCTGGAAACCTAACGTGAGCACTTGGAAACCTATGTTCCCGTGACTTGCAAAGAGCCTCAAGGCTCCTTGGTGTTCACGGTTTGATTTGTCTTAAAAGAGACTTAATGAGCTCAGAACCAAAGCACAGCTTACAAGGAGAAAGCAAAATAGGTTGCTCAGCTCAGCTGATTTTCTTCATCTACTCTGATTATTTCATATTGCCTTTGTCAGTAAGCTTTTGCTTTAATTGCTGGGAAATTTTTTTCCAAAAGTCACCACCTCAAGGAGGAAACCACTCCCTACCCCCCAACAAAACTTCAACACACCCACAACCACACTTTTCCTAGCACTGAATCCATTATGGCTTATATAACAACAATGAATAAAAATTTAAATTTAAGATCACTTCTAAAATACCAAAGCAAGTAACGGACGATGACAATCAAATGGGAAGGATATTAAAATGTGAGCACATTAATTTACACAACATCATCACTATGGAAAGCAAAAATAACTCTTTTTGCTTTGCTACTGTCAACTCTTTTTGCTTTGCTACTGTCATCCACACATATCCAATTAGCAAGACAGTTTCTCCTTCAAACATCTGGATGAAGGGAAAATGACATGACAGGTAGATTTTCTACTTACCTTAAACTATGGATTATTTTTCTTGGTACACATTCATCTATCCAGATAGATATGTGAATCTACTGCATCTGAGTTTGGGGTGTGAGAGAGCAGAATCAAAGCTTTTATGCAGTCCTGAACACATTGTTTATCACTGATAGGTCAAACTGTAGAATATTTGTTAGAAAAACCTTGCGTGGGGAAAGAATATAAAGGGGAAGGATATAAAGGATGTCAAGGTGCTCAGACATTAATTCCTTACCAAATTTGTTATTTTTGTTCAATAATTCAGGTCTCCAGAGAAAATTCTTCCAACTAGAAATATCAACAATCTTCCTATGGATTATCTATATGTATAAAATAGCTTGCTGTTTGGGTTCTTTTAATTGAACATGCTAAGCACACTGGATGCTCAGAAAATCCCTCCAGCTAGGGACAAGCGCAAGGATCCAAATGTGGCAGTGTGAGCCATCTGTCTATGACAAAGATTAATTGGATACAGCACATAACAGGAGAGTCATCTACTGAATCAAGTAATACCTAGCTCTTTTCAGAGGATCTTTCCTTCACTGCAAAGCAAGCAAGCAAGCAAAGTAGAAATGCATTTTGCATTAATACTTTATAAATACAGACAGGCTGATATACAGATGATGCAAAAAAGAAAATAATCACAAAAACTGTATCTTAGGTGACAAATAGGTCTGCAAACTTCTTCCTTTCCAACAAAACAAATCTGCCAGGCATCTGGAGGCAAACACATTATCTGGATATTTGCTATTTTGCTTTTTTGTTAATATTTTGCAGTAGTATCTCTGGGAACAGAAATCTTTTCATCCTTAAAGAATAAGCTCAGAAAGCTTTTCCTACACTGTAGATGTGCTTAACTGTGACCTGTGACAACATTTACGCGTAAACATGACAACACAGCAGTGATGTGGACCAGATAACATACTAGATTTAAGAAGAACTAAGTGTTTGTTTGTTGCTTAAAGAATAAGAAAATACATAACATGAAACAAAGGGCATCTATGTTTTATGTTGCAATATAGCCTGTGTAAGCCTTCAGAAAAAATACCAGAAACTAACCATGAAAGTGATTAAGAATAAGGCATCAATCAATGACTTAACATCCTTTTAAAAAGAGGTCCTCATTTGGGTTCCTTACAGCATTGTAATCCTGCTATGCACCAAACTACATTTGTTGGACAACTTTTTCTCTATGTTTGTACCTCCTTTGTAAGACAACTCCTCTCACAAATTTTGATTTTCATAAAACCTAAGGTAATCAGTCCTGAAAATCAGCTGAGAAACAGCTAACTTGCAACCACAGACTCTACAAGGAAAGATTAAGTATCAGCACCAGTCCACACATCTTGTGACCATCTTTCATTAAATCAGAGCTACTGAAGTACAGTGCTATTCAATCTGAATCCTAAAACACAAGAAGACTTTACAGTAATGCATAAATTCTGTAAGAACTGGGAATAAATATTTTTCATCAGTGGCATCATCAGAAAGGAACAGCAACATGAGACTACAAAAACCATGCAAAGAGAAAAGCCCCACGGACTTGTCCTAAATTGAAGCAAAAAACCTTAAAGGCTAGCATAAATCACAGCAGTAAATTTCATGCTAACCTAAAACCATAAGAAATCACAAACAATTTTAACAAAACTTATTCTTAAAGCAATATAGATAGTAATGAAGAACAAAGATATTCAGTCTTGTTTTGAGAATCAAATTTTTTAGAAGCAAGAGGCTATGAATACAGCATCCAACACTATCCCAAGTAAGTTACTGAGAATTACCAAGCTTACAAACCACAGTGCAGCAAGACAGATTCCCACCACAGGACAGCAAGACTTCAGAGACTGTGAGGAGCTAAAGACAAAAGATTGCACTGAGCTGCAAGTTGGTGATGGAGACTTACATGGAGGAAAGTATGGAGGCAGAATGCTACACTCTCTGGACTTCCCCTTGTATTAATAGAGATCTTCTCTAGAATGAGATTCTTGGGGAGAAACCTGAAGAACTAGAAGCAACTTGTCTCGTATTCCCTCAAAGATGAGAAAGACAAACACTTTGTGGTAACAGATCCAGCAGGTGATTTTTGTCACTCATCAGACAGTACAGCACATTGGTAAGGAAAGACATCATATTCAAATAAACCTTTGCCCCTATTGATAAAAATCTCTACAGAAACTGCAACAGCTTGTGCTGAGAAGTTGTGGGATCTCCACTGATGAAAGTATTCAAGACTTGGCTGGACACAACCCTGAGCAAGCTGATCTCACTGGCTCTGCTTGGAGCACAGTGTTGAGCTGCAGGACACCCGTAGATCTCTTCCAATCCGGAGTACTGTGTGACTCCGTAAGGATTCTGCTTCCAACACCCAGTAACTGAAAAGTTAGGAAGTAACAGAACTGAAGTAATTCAGCCAGCTGTAATTCTCTTCTCTTCTATGTCACTTTGTAAGCTAGCTAAGGAAATTTATGGCTGAAAAATGCAACCACATTAGTCAACGATTTACCATTAACGTACACAGAGAAGGCGCAAAAAGATGGACAACTACAAATTCAACCTTTACAATGATCTGGTCTTGCAATACTAATCTATATGTAAATCCACTTCTCACAGTACTATTTACTGTATGCAATATCACATACCAGCATATTTATAAGAGAAGATAAATGGTAAAGGCATATTAATAGAAGCAGTATTAAATCTTTCCTCAAGGGAAGACACTTATTAAACCATACTGACTCTTACTGCAATTTATTTTCCCTTCCACTCTACGTATTCTAATTACTGCCACACACTCACACAAAATAAAAAGACAGGCTCAAGTCTTTCAAAAGAAAAATAAATCATTATAAATCATACCAGGAGAATATTAAATGTACACGTTAAACAAATTGAGCCTAGAAATCATCATCATCTATTCAGCTAAATTCTTAAGGCCAGTGGAACTCTCAACTTGAAAAGCTTCTAAGGTTTGTTCTCAGCCTGATGAGTGCTTGGTCCACCTCAGACTACAAAGACAACTATACGGTCTCCCTACACTATAATGTGCAAGAGTTATCTTCTCCTTCCAACATTCAAGGCTTTTCAAGAAAAGAATTACTAGAATTCATCACAACAAGCAGAAAACCTTCTTTTTTCCTAGTAAGATCAGATGCAATAGCTGAAGCCAGTTTGGATGATGCTTCACTAAGCAAGATAAGGCAATTCCAACCTGAGACAGATATTCATTGTAGAAGTCTAGCCTAGCCTACTGAAGTCTAACGAAGTTATTGACAGTCTTAATGAGATGGGTAAGCTTACTAATGGGCAGTATTGCCAAACCCACATATATAAATATATTAAGAAACAGAACTGACAGCACAAAGTAAATCAATTGGCACACCATAAATCAATTAGTGCACAATCCTGAAATAAAATTAACATTGGCTTCAGAGTTCATTTTGCAGAGGACACACTTTTTATAATGAACAGAGAAAGCAACTGATCCATTACAATGAACTCAACTTTTAAGCCTTATTGCAAAGGAACCCAAGTTCTTTATATTCCAATGATTAGTTTTCACTTAATTTCACTAGTAATTATGGAGTGCCACATGATCATAGCTTCATGCTTATTCAAATTTTGTATTAAAGCTTCAGATTTTTAAGTAGCATATTACTCTGAAATATACAGACAGCAGCTGGAATACATGTGTTCTAGAGGTGGGAGTGACAACAAAATGCAGTGGCTTTGGCTGGAGCTAAATTTTTATTAATTATTTGCATTAAAGGTTTTAATAGACATTGTTTGCTGACAGTAACTATTGTAGAAAGTTAGCAAAAACTAAAATCAAAAATAGCTAGATCATCTTGGTCATTGTCAGTGCTGCTGTAGCAGGCTTTGCTTTGGGTCATTTAATTCGACTTTTAGTGTAATTGTGCATTTAATCCTTAAATATACCTTCCCTTGATTATCCTTAAATACACCTTCAACTGATTATCTCAGATTTCATTTTTTAGATGGTCTCTTAGTGAATGGATTAACTGGTACCATCTTTGCCCAGAGATTAATTTATCCATCCAAGTCATTACAGGCCATTTACTGTGCTCTCCGGCACAAAAAGTATTTAATCATGCAGAAGGTAAAAAGCAGAGCACATTCAGAAATCCTGTAATGTCTGTACTAAACAGTGGAAAAAGACTCTCTGTAATACTCCAGATGTTACTTTCCCACCCTGATCTGTTCTCTTCCCATTACTGCACCTGTGGCTAAGATGGCATGTTCATGGCTAAGCTGATCTCCCAACACCAATTACACACAATTATGTCAAGTACAAAATGGAACTAGGAAACACTAGGAAAAATTTACACTGGGAAACAATCCACAGTTCTGGGCAAGTCGGTTGAGACACAGATATATAAAGGAAAGGTGAGGCTGAATTAGCAATCATTTCTTGTGTCTACCTTAGTTTCTAATATTGCAGGAGCACTTTAAAAATTATTTTATCTCTAAAGGATGAAATATCATCACATCAGGATGTATACTAACATATGTGAAAGCAACTGTCACTTGAAGAGACTGGACAAAACCACATAAACATTTAATTTTAAGAACTAACCAATTCAATACCTCCTGCAAATAGGGCAGTTCCTTCTTATGGTTGAAAACATCAAGGTTCAGGTCATCTAGGGGACCAAAATATCATTAACGACCTAGACTTGACTGCCCTTGCAATCACTATCACAATTAAAACCTGGTTTAGCAGTTAGATAATCAGAGCTAAAGCCTCAATCCTACAGAGCTAAAACTTCAATCCTATTAAAAAGACACTTCAATATGGAGTACATATATAGCTTCTCATGCAGACAAGCAAGGGAAAGTCAGGGACAGGAAAGCAGAGAAACTGCACAGATACTACATCTGAAGGATGGAAAGAATCGGCTAGCAGTGCATTTTAAGGCATAAAAATCATGCGGAGAGCTAATTCACAAATGATTTTTGTAATAATAAACCATTAGATCAAAACAAAATTATTCCTTCCCTCTCAGATCCTGCATAAGAGCAGCCTGTTTCCCATTTCTTTTTGGCTCCCAGGGGAAACATTTGGCCTGTAGTTACATTTTGTCGGCTCAGGAGGGGAATTCTGACACCCAAAATGACAATTAAGTGAACTGGAACAGTAGCTCACACAGGGAATTGATTCATACCTTTATTCTACTTAGGCACCAAGTTTATTATAACTGAATTTACTGTGAGATTTAATATTTTAAAACTAATCAACTTTAGCATTTCTTGAAAGGAATTTCAAAATTACAAAACCTGAAATGAAGGGAGCAAGGTCCCATTTATTGCCAACTGGACAGAGACCATGCGCACATCACAGCTCTGAAGAGCGTATTCCACCATATTCTGTATCAGATTTGTCTATTTCTGCTTCAAAAGGAAAACCCTAAATAATACCTTGAAATTATAACATAGCTTACGCCAAAAAGTCCAAAGCAGTTTACTAGGGGTTGCACAAAAGTATTTTACATCAACTTACATCAGAGAGAAAATAGTCTGTTCGGCTCAGCCCTTTTTACCTGCTTCCACTTGATGTTTCAGGTGGACAGACAAAAAAAAAAAATCCAAAAAAGGAAATTAACTAAAACTTGGAGGCTTACACCAAGAACAAAAGGTGCTTGATCCAGCATTTCACTGTCAGGGGTTATTTCTTTCAGTGGAAATAATAGGCTTTAACTTCACGCCGCCCTGTATCACAGCCTTTTAAAGAAAACTCATCTGAGAAGACTAAACAGTAATATGAAGAAAGGACATGCTACAGTATGTAAGGAATACACAAGAAAATCTCTGCCACAAAATCTTGTATTTTTTGAACTGGTTTAAGTAATCTCTCAAATTATGTCCCTGCATTTGGAAGCAACAACACCGCAAATAAAAAAAGGAAGTAAACACCAACACATTCTCTAAATAGAAGAATCTTTAAATTCTTCTTTAGGTTTTAGAATTATTTCACCAAGGGAGAAACTCTGTATTCCTGAAACCCTGACAGTGTGACAGACCAAAAAGAAAGGTGTTACCTTAGTTATCTACAGCATCAAAACTCATCTCCAGAACTTACTATATCCCTCAAAAAGGCTTAAGTATTCAAAGAAAGCTGGACCAGATGAGCCTTGCTATTGCAGAGGAGAATTAGAAAGATCCACACTTCTTCATAAACATGTTAAAAATCTGGCAAAGAACAAGTCATTGGTTTGTTAATGATGTTGCTTAATACACTGCTGCAAAGTGTCTCCATGCTGTGCTGAGAATTAACACAGCTATCATGAAACATTTGGCCATGTTGCCAGGAAACTGCTGCCAGTGGCAGGCTGCTATACAGGAAGAATTCCTCAACAGTCATCCCTTCCTCCAACATAAACATCATTGTTTTCTTTTTAAAATCACTGTTGATCCATGTACATAAAATTCTCTTTTCCTTATAAATAACATTCTTTAATATAAGCAGCTGAGTTGGTTGTTCCTCAAGGGTAGTTATTTAATGGCTTTTTCTATTTCAGACTACAGGTCACTTCACAATTTGTTTGGTCGGTGTGTATTATGCTCAGTGTTGGCCAAAAAGCTTTCTCCTGTTCCTTTGGGGTATAGCTTCTAAGAGACAGGAGATTATATCATAAAAAGTACAGATTTTTTCTAAATAAAAATCTAGGCTCAGTCAACGAAGAAAGTGGCATTCATTCTGATAGCACTAACAGAGAAAGTAGCACTCTTTTCTCATAACTTCTGTGAATGTAAGGCTTACTTCTTTTGGCAGGTATATTTTGAAAGCTGAGCCCCATTAATATACAACCAACTTCTTCAGAAATAAGGACCATCCAGTGTTTAGCTTGGGGCTTTTAAAAAGAAAATCATTAAGAGAAATAAGCTTCATCTGAACAACATTTGTGGATTCCTCTTTCTTTTACATCTAAAAGATGCTACCAGATAAGTAAAGAAATCAAGGTGTTCAATGTCAAAACTTTGTCAAACATGACATCTAGATGCATTTTCTAATTCTCTGCTGATGCCACCACAGTTATTAACAGCAACGTATCTAGACGACAAAATGAATGTGATGATTTGCAGTTGCTTTTATACATAATTACATGTAGTAAGTAATTAGCACAGTCAGTGCTTTTATACCTTTGAAAATGAACTAGTTACTCAGTGTCAAACCTAGGCTCCTGCCTTGGACACAAAACAGGCCAGAATATATTTAAAAATATGCTTAACTCCTACACACAGAATTACCAAAGTGTGTTAAGTCAAACACCTTTGATAACTGGTGGCAGTCACATTCCATCTCCTGAGCGCCTAGCTCAGAAAGCATCCTCAGCACGGTAACAGTTATGTTGCTCTAACTATTTTTCTCTTCTTCAAAGCCTATTCTCCCACCCTCCTTTCTCCAGTCACAAGAAGCAGCTTCAGTTTCCTGTTTGACACTTTGCTCAGGTAAACAGAACTGGCAGCACTCTAGGAGAACCTCACCCCCTGCCCCAGAAAAGGATCTGACCACACCAGCCCAAACCCATGTGCTCTGTATCAGAGCACGAACGACAAAAATGAAAACGCAAAACTTCCAGATTATGTTAGATGTAACTGTTCACCTCTTCAACAAATCAGGTTTTGTGCTTCATCCTTCCAGTGGGGCACTGAAATCTTGATCAAAATGATCAAAACTGAAAAACTGATCAGCTACATTTAAAAGAGCACTTAAAATTGTGAGCCAATAGTACCAGTCTCAGACAACATGAAGCACATAAGCACTTGCCAGAAGGGAAGACGTAGATTTGGGAAGAGCTTCCAAAAATTAATCCTTATTCGGTCCACTTTCTTAGGGCAAAATCAAATTTCTGCTTAATAAACTGTACTACCATAGTAAAAATTAGACACCAGTACAGCTGCTTCTGGTTGTTCCACCAAAACACAAACTTCCATTTACTGCTCCTGCCAAAAAATCATCTTCAGCTGAGCTTTTTATAACCTATATATATTTTTTTTTTTATTTTAACTTTCCTTTTTCTTTTTAAAGGGCTACTGCCCCAAAGCGTCCAAATGCAGGCTGCTGATTTCAGGAAGACTGCCCACAAAGCACTGAGGATTCTGTACTATAAACACTGCTGTGCTCCCCTGCTTACATGCATCTCTTCAAGGATACTCCCTTCTCAATAAATCACGAGTTCTGTGACCAAAGCAGCATCTCAAGCCACACATACAACTTGGTATCTCTCATCAGCAAGTGAAGAGGAGGAGATTGGACTTTTAAAAAAACCTGTCATTTAAAGCAAGTCATAAGTGTCTCAACTGAACTGCAAAATGATTCCCTGAGATGAGTTAAATCAGCTGCTGCTCTTTATGTACTTGCTGCAAAGTCCATCCTTCCACATCCCATTTGGCTTTACCAGGTGATCAAGAATAAAAACATTAGAAAACATAAATAAAAACATTAGAATAATTATATATTATATATTTTTATTATATATATTAAATATATATTTCTAGAATATATAAATATAATGTTTTATAAACCCAGGGAAAAAGCATTTTCAGCACAGTACAAAAATTTAAAGCATATAATATATTCCAATTCCAATTGTCAAAGAGCATTCGCTAGTAGAAAAGGTTTCTTCAGCTCTCTCAAAAATTTCTTCCCAGTTCTCCAGGTCTCTCGTGCTCCAAGTGCCCTACAATCTGTGGGGTCTCAGTGTGAAGTGTTTTCCTGGTGGGCAGCACCGGTAACTGAAGCAGACAGTAGAAGCTGGAGAAGTTTGGCAGGGTGAGAGCCTTTCAGTGCATGAGATGCCTGACACGCAGCTGTGAGCCTCCTCAAAGAGTCGACGCATCAGAACTGCCCTTTACCAAGGTAAATGCCACAAAAGCACAAATCAACAGGCTGGTGTGGGATGGTTTGGACAACTTCTGCCCATAATCACTTAACAGGAAAAGGAGTCAGAAAACAGTTTTGCAACTCAAAGCATAGTCAGCTATACTCAAGAGACACCCAGGAGCAAACAGCAAAACAGAAGAACAAGTAGCAAGCAATAAGTGTGGATCCTAATGTCTCCTGTCTGTCTCAAACCAGCATAAAAAATAAACAGCTTTTTCTATTGCCAGAAGACAGAAATGTGTTCTTACAGTCTATTAAATGCTTTTACAACTAGAAAGAGATATACACTTGCCATAGCCCACTATCTCTGTCCAAACCAACACAGAGAAGCAAAAGCACACAGCAACACTGTCACGGTATTTTTCTAGTTTCAGAGTGCACTTTTGCAAACAACATTTCCACAACTAATTTCAAACAAATAGTGCACTAGAAAGAAAAATGTACAATAACTGATTAGTAAAAGTATCTATCATCAGACATGGTTCACATCTAATCAATGCCAAGTCTCAGATACAACAACCCTAAGCAGAGGTACAAACTAGGAGAAGCCTGGCTGGAAAGCTGCCAGGAGGAGAAGGACCTGGGGGTGTTGGTTGACAACCGACTGAACATGAGCCAGCAGTGGCCCAGGTGGCCAAGAAGGCCAATGGCATCTTGGCTTGTATCAGAAACGGCGTAACCAGCAGGTCCAGGGAGGTTGTTCTCCCCCTGTACTCGGCACTGGTGAGACCGCACCTCGAGTGCTGTGTTCAGTTCTGGGCCCCTCACCACAAGAAGGATGTTGAGGCTCTGGAGCGAGTTCAGAAAAGAGCAACAAAGCTGGTGAAGGGGCTGGAGAACAAATCTTATGAGAAGCGACTGGGAGAGCTGGGGTTGTTCAGCCTGGAGAAGAGGAGGCTGAGGGGAGACCTTATTACTCTCTACAACTGCCTGAAGGGAGGTTGTGGAGAGGAGGGAGCTGGCCTCTTCTGCCAAGTGACAGGGGACAGGACGAGAGGGAATGGCCTCAAGCTCTGCCAGGGGAGATTTAGGCTTGAGATTAGGAAAAAATTCTTCACAGAGAGGGTGATTAGGCACTGGAACAGTCTGCCCAGGGAGGTGGTTGAGTCGCCGTCCCTGGAGTTGTTTAAGGTTAGGGTGGATGAGGTACTTAGGAGCATGATTTAGGGATTGGTGGGAATGGCTGGACTCGACGATCCAGTGGGTCTCTTCCAACCTGGTTATTCTGTGTGTGATTCTGTGTGTGAATAGAAATGGCCTAGAGAGATCTAGCTTGCTTACCTCTGTATTTGGTTGTAGTGCTTGTCCATCCTGGGATGCAGATGGTACTATTGCCCATGTAATGTTGGCACTGGCAGATGACAATGAGCTGAGGGCACCATTTTTCAGTTGTTCTGTGGAGTGTGACTTAGGCCCAGACCATCCCAGGATACCTTCTGAAGCAGAAAACGGCTGTCAACTTACAAGAAACACATTACACATTCCATTCATGTCATCATTCTACTAATATAAATTAACTACTACCTCTTCTCTGCTTTCATGCAGTTTTACATCAGTAACAAAAACACTCTAGCATCTTCTACACCAATTTATCTGTGATTTTTTTTAAAAATCAATGAAGGAAGATTTTAAAATGATTTAATAGAAATAGACATCAGAAAACTCATATTTCTGGGGGCACCTGATTTCCAGGATCAGCCAGTATTCAAGGATGCCAAGACGAAAAAGAACAATCAGCTAAGGTGACTGCACAGTAGGTCCTCCCTTACTGCTCTAAAGCATAGCATCAACATTCAAATTAGTAGCTCTCAGCTTAAATTAATCACACACTGCTATAAATTGCAGATATTGATAAGAAAACCTCAGCTCTTCAGTCATTACAATAATATGCATATGAAAATACAGTTAGTGCCACAAGGAGGATCTACTCCTCTCATCACTGACAATTTTTTCAGATGACCCAAATCAAAATGAAGTAGTTCAGAGAACATGCAATTTCTCCTCTCCATATCATCTGAGGTTGCCTCCTAATTAAAGTAAATGGTTTGATCTGGTGAGATAATACTGTGTATTATTATATTAAGAAATTAAAATAGAATTATTTTACTACTGAATAATCAGAGTTTTATAGAGCAGGTTTATGCTTTTTTCTCTTTGCAGTAACAAATCTCAATCAATTCTCTCTCCACATCAAACAGGTGAACACAGGATCATTGTTATTCTCCTATTACAAATGACTGAATAAAAATTAACTCACTTCAGTTTATGCCAATTTTTGAAAATAAGTCATCCGTTCATTTCTTTGGGCTATCACAGAATCACAGAATGGTTTGGGTTGGAAAGGACGTTAAAGGGACACTTTCCACTGGCTCAGGCTGCTTATAACCTCATCCAACCTGGCCTTGAACACCTCCAGGTATGAGACATCCACAACCTCTCTGGGCAGCCTGTTCCAGGGTCTCATCAATCCCATAATAAAAAAAAATTCTTCCTAATATCTAACCTAAATCTCCTCTCTTTCAGCTTAAAACTGTTACCCTTGATCCTATCCCTGCACACCCTGATAACAAGCCCCTTCCCAGCTTTCCTGTAGCTGTCCTGGAGTACTGGGAGGCTGCCATAAGGTCTCACCAGAGCCTTCTCTAGGCTTAAAAAAGCTGAACTCTCTCAGCCTGTACATTTTCTCTCTGCACATGCAATCTATTTGGCCTTCACTGTAAACAATTTTTTTAATTAATTTGTTTTAATAAATCTAATTTCTGTAAATGAACACTAGATAAAGCTCCCACTTGAATAAGTAACTCGCTCCAGGGGAAATTTAAGTGTGAACATTTACTCTCCCATCACTTACAACAGAATTGTAGAATGGTTTGGGTTGGAAGGGACCTTAAAGGCCACCCAGTTCCAACCCACCTGCCATGGGCAGGGACACCTCCCACCAGACCAGGCTGCCCAAGGCCCCATCCAACCTGGCCTTGAACACCTCTAGGGTCAGGATACCACTGACTTTCTGGGCTGCACGTGCACATTGCCAGCTCATGTCAAGCTTCTTATCAACCAGCAAGCTTCTTATCAACCAGCACCTCCACTTCAGTACAAACAGAGAGTTAGTACAGACTTCATCTTTCTCCACACATTTTAAGTGACTCTCTTACAGAAATAGAAACTGTTAGAAATATTTGAGCACGTTTTTCCATGAGTCCCAAGGGCAGTGCTACCCCGACAAAAAATAAATCCTGTCAGTTTAATCAATTTTTAAACATTATGACCTAGCCAACAACAATAGGACGACAAGACTTCAGATCCAGGCTAAAGCACGTACGTTCACTCAGCACCTCTGCATATGAGAAAAACTGTTTTGTTAAATTCTGTCTGCCTGGAACTTGACTAATTTGCAGAAGAGACATATGTAGTATAAGATACTACTCATATGCCACAGGAACCTAAACAAATAAAAAATCAGCTCTCTGAATAAGTTGAAAAAATTCAATGCTTGGTTTCAAAGTGCCATCAGGGAACATTTGATGGTCTTTTATCTACAAACTTTACACAGAAACAGCAGCATTTTCATACCATCCCAAGTGAGTTGCCATATAAGTAATATAGCAGACTACTTTTCGGGCAAAAGCCAAGTATGAAGAGAGAACTCATCAGAAAGTATCTTAAGATCAACTAAGATCCGAATACAATCTCTATATAGAAAGTGAAAGGACAGAACAACATGGCACCTACTTCTCTCACATTACCAGGTGTATATTCAAAATGTTCTGATCTGAACCAGCAGAAATTACTCTTACCACAAAATTGTACCAGTAATTGTTCTCTGTCCCATATAAAATTGAATTATTTTATTGGAATTCACTCTCTGCAGACTAAGCTGCCATCTGTAAATAACCTGATCTACTCTAATGGAGTTAGTATCTTTGCCACTTAACAGCACTCAAAATTTTCTATCACTAGTTCAATCCTTGTTCTTATAAAGGCTTCAAGAAGAAAAAAAAAAAGATATCAAACCTAAACGTATTAAGAGAAAAAAGGTTTCTCTTCAGAGATGGATAAGAATAGAAAGAAACTGTTTTGTTCTTAAATCAGACTTTCAGTCTGTTCTCAGTCATACCTGAAGACAGCTGACAAAAAGGTAAATTCAAAGCTTATTTTGATACATTTCATAATTCTAAAGAAATTCACCAGAAAGGCTGTCACTAATGATAAAAAAGCATTCACAGCTACACAGCTACTTGACTATTTGCTTTCAGACTATGAAAATCACTATGCTTATTAAAAAAAAAAATCTGTTTCTGCAGTAAACTATGCAAAAATTAGAAAGGACATACCAAATACACAAATAGTAATATCAGCCAGATATCTTCTACTTGCACAGTGTTCATTCTGTAGTTCTGGTATTGAAAACCCAAGCCTGATTCCTTTAGAACGTCAGTGCAGATGTACACACAAAATTAGAGTGCTTATAAAAAATACCCCAAAATGAGCTTCATTCCTACTTGCTCTCAACACCGATTTCCATTGCAATGCAGAGGCAGCAGACAAATCCACCAAGGCACAGGAGAACACTCCTGCATAAGAAAAGCACAGCATCCAGGCACCTTTTCTCCTTTTCCTATAGCAAGCAAAGCCCCATCTGTCTCGGCACAATAGGCTGTATCCCATAAAAATGCCCTCAGGGAAAATGTGTTTCCCTTTCACTGGTTCACACAGCAGGAGGGAGGGAAATTCTCCCCAAAGAGGTCTACAAAGATATTTTAGCTAAGTTGGCAAGTTTCTTTTGTTAGTTCTGATTTTCTACTTACCTGATGTACCTTCAAAATACATTTTTGCATGATAATTGATGCATCAAATACGCTTAACATCTACCTCAATTCTGTAACAAAAACATTTCTATTTTTAAGTCCTCTCTTCATTTATAGACTAGAAAAACAATCACGCTTTTTTCCTGGCACAATTGTAAGCTAACATTTATTAATAAAACTCTTACAATATACTGTAACTACACTCTAATATCCCCTTAGCAATGCAATAGTAGGTCTCAAGGAAAGGCCAAGATTAGATCTGAATTCCTTCCCTGCCAGGGACTGATGTGACAGTTCTGTCTCTCCACCGAAGCCTACAGCAGGCTGAACCAGCAGCAGCAAGTGGCAGCTGCACATCTGCTTTTCCAATTAGTAAGAACATTGTATTTGCTAATGTGGTGCAGGGACTAGAAAATAACATTATCTTCCAATGAAAGAAGAAGGTAGAAGGAATAATGCATTAGCATTTAGATAGAACAGCAAATTGTTTTGGTTATTCTCAACAAAAGCAAGTCTAGTGATGATGCACTTAAGGGAGACTTTGACCATGCTACATTTAGTAAATTACACCAGTAACAAAGAATATCTTCTCCCCTGTCTTCCTTCCTCACCCTTTCCTGCCCACAAGCATCTGCGGGGATAGGAGAGGATGGGATAGGGTGAGTGTGTGGTTGTTAAGCAAGAAAGGGAACTCTCTGCTCATTTTGCCCTGCTCATTTTTCTCTCCTTCTGTCATCTCAGCTGCAGGAGAGTCCCTAGCTGTCATCTGTCAACAGATTTTGTCTTTCCTATCAATTTATCTTCTTTGAAAGGGAGACAAGAGAGAATCTGCTAAAACAAAGTTTAAGTCCACCCTCACCCCCAACTCTAGAATTATCCTCAGTCCAAGACAAACCAAGCAACATTTGAACATTCAAATGAACTTTGGAAAATCCATAGTGAAGATGTGTTTGGGTTTTGTTTTTTAAAAAAATTTCAGAAAAAGAAGAAACATTCTGGTTTACGCTTTGGAAAGTGTGCAAGTGAGAAAAAGAAAAATATAGGAGGGAATTCCTTTAAGGGAGAAGCTTAACTCAGTAAATGAATGGTTAAACATAGAATCACAGAATGGATTTATCTGTCCAGGCTACTACTACAAGACAACAAACAAAAAGAGAAAAACATACTGAAAATACAGCATAACTGCTAAAGCTACTTTAAAATAAACATTCACATTTGCTCTGTTCAGAGTTTGGGAAGGAGGGCTGTCAACCACAGCAGTCAATAGGGTCTAAAGATATTCTTCTGCCAAAGGCTACACAGGCAGAAACCGTAACACCAAAAGTTCTCAAGTTTGAAGCAAAGACAAAAGTTTCTTCTCCAGATTTTTATTTTAAAAGGCACCTGTTTCTGGTCTGCATGCTGAAAGAACTAAAGCTTGTCACAAGCCACTTAATGCTGATTAGTAAATGCTTCACATGTCCTTCCGTGGTGACATCCTTGGCCAGTAAGAAAATCCTTGATTTTTTTTCCTTCCAACAAAAAAGAACAAAATTCCCTAACCCAAAGAAGTTTGAATAGATTCAATGCCTTCATCCTCAACTCGCACTATATATAACTAACACTTTCAGTTAGTAATATCCTTTCTCTAGCATATTTTTAAACAAAAGAAAAGAACTACAAAAAATTTAGCCAGTGATTAATGCACTCATCTTTAATAATGACAGCTAGAAATTAATTTGACATTATTCTGACTCAAAAGTATAAACACAGACAGGATTTTGCTTCACTGACACTTCTTGTTGATGCACATCCAAAATCAAGCACTAACAAAAAAGACAGTGACAAAAACCTTTCCTTGAAGCTCTACAGTGGAAATAAAACATGTATTGACTACCCTTCAAGACAAGACTGAAGACTTCAGTTTAATCTTTAGTTTAATCTTACGTCTGCTTGTAAGCTTGAGGTCTAAGACTGACAATATGTGAGAAACATGAAAATGAAGAGGAAAAAATCATGTCATCCTTCAACTATGCCATGACAAATAATGCCACAAAAATATTTACAGTCGAGATCTACACAATCCCAGATTCTAGATAAGATTCCACTAAACTGAATGCCAAGCTACTTTCTTTCTACTCACATAACTGGAAAATAAAGCAAGAAAAATCTTTACATTAAAATTAATTTTTTATGTTTAAACCAATAGAGGTCTGTAAATCTGTTTAAAATAGCTACTATTTAATTATGATCTTCATAAATGTGTTCCATAAGTACTAGGTTGGAAACTCAGCTATGTTAAGTTCTTGCTTTAGAAACAATATGATTGCAGCTGCATGGAGAAGTCAGCAATCCTTGTGTAACTGGCCATAAAGACTTCAAGGACACAAGCAGAGAACAGGTACAGAGAAAGTAGAGCAAGTATGTGTGTGTGTGTATATATATATATATATATATACACACACACTTTTTAGGGCAGTTCTCTCTCTTTATGGCATAATAGCAGAAGCCTTTGATGCTGGAGGAAGGTAAACTCCAGGGTAAGTTCATATCACCAAAGCTAAGCCATCCGTGCATTATTTTTCACACTCCACATGAGCAGGACTGTGCTGCTTTGCTGTACTGAACTGCCTTCATGAATTGTAGGCTAGAAGAAAGAAAATTAGTTATCAAATTCCTATCTTGTCTTTCTCTACAAAATTTTGGGGATTTTGCTCCACAATGCCCACTAGCATCTTGGACACTATACAGCAGGTAATGAGATGGAAACGTTTGGCAATAAATTGCACAAGGCCATCACACTCAGGGGAAAGGCATTTAAGACTTCCTACGAGAGAAACATACAGCTTTTAAATTAACAGGAGTCGTTTTCACCTGACAGTGTCAAGAGGTGACCATAAGGATCATCTTTGGTTGCACCTTCTTAAAAAAAAAAAAAAATCACCTGGAGGACACAGAATCAAAGTGAAATATATCATTTCTTAGAATCAGAGTTTGCTAGAGGATTACTTTAAAGGCATTAGTCTGATTAGGTACGAGTTTATGCAGCTTTGATGACTTTGGAACTCTACCAACTCAGCAGAAATGTTAAGTATATCAAAGTATGCCTGGACAAGATTAAGTGCATAGGAAAATCAGTAATCAAGACCTAGGCCAGGTTCTTTCAGGCAACGGTGTTGTATAACAAGGTCTGAGGAAAAGAAAAGGAAAAAAAGTTGTTTCACAGATTTTCAGTCACAGAGAAGAGACCAAATATTTGAGCACCTTTTTTTCCTGTCTTTATTCTGGCTTGTTTTGTGGAGTTTTTAGTTAGTTTTTTTCCTGTTAAATATCAACTAAAAGGCACACGTACACACTGAAAAATTAACTGTTTCCATCCAGACTTTCACAGTAACATCAAAGATGCTGGTGTGAATCAGTGCTACAGAATTTTGAAAGGATTCTTGCACAAGCTTCAAGTCTTAAGAGGATCAAAAACACTTATAAAATTCTATTAAGTACGTTATAGCCATGGCTTTCCATTTTTTTCCAAAAAATGTGGGATTCCCTTTCAGCAATTACTAACATTATGCTTGTTTTCTTCTGTACTTGTTCACAGATCCTCAAAAATCATTATCAAGTCAACATGCAGACACTGATTTAACAGAAGATTATTTGGACACAGATTCAAGGACACGTACAAACTCAAGTCATCTATGTCTGACAGTGCACTTCGATCACATGGACATGAAAAACAACCTTCAGGGACTTTTCTTTGAAGGCTGCTTTTCATCTTTGTTCCAAACCCTTCTCTTTTGAAATTCATTTATATTAGAGTTCATTTATATGCACTTTATTGTTGCTATTTAGATATGTGCAAAGTTTTTATGCATTTTCTACAAGAAAACCAGAATAAAGAAAATAAGATACTTTTCTGTTAATTTAGGTTCCTTTATGAAATATATCAGAATCTGGATGAGGAAAAGTCACAATACACAAAATCACATTTCTGTTCTCTCTACAGTGGGAATTCCTCAGAGGGCTTCCTATGCAACTGTCTCAGCAGCCCTGAGGGAGTGTCCTGTCTAGTGGTAGACCTACTACAAGTAAGGACAGGTTGGGGGAGTAGGGGGAATGCGATTGAAGCACCTAAAGAAAACAAAAAGCCACTCTGTAACCAGCGGTCTGCTACTGCTGCTCCTCTTAGATCAAGTCCTGCTCCTGTCTCAGACTAGGCAGTACAGTTTGTATATGGAAAAACAGTGACCATCCTTTCAGAAAGCTAAAGGTCCAATCCTTGACATTACGGACACAGACACAGAATTGGGTGAAGTTAAAAAAAAAAAAGTTACATGGCGGCTAGGAGGTACATGCATCTAGAGTTCAATGCAGAATCACAATGTTACAGGCTCATAGAAATTTGCCATAGATTTTTATTTTTTTTTAAATAGCAGCATACAGAATTCTTTCCAAATTTAAAGAAAACCACAAACTGGAATGAACCTGCCTCAATAGCATCCTTCCACATAAAAAACTAGAAATATGATTATCACTATAACATCGCATAGTATTATATGCATTTTTATAAAACGAATCTGAATTGTGATTTCCATTTTAAAATAAACAAATTAAAATCAGCAATCAAAAAACCTCACCAATCAACACAAAAAGAAACCCAAGCAGGTTCTACATTGCCATTAAAAATATAGGCTTATCTACCTGTTCTCCCTGCCCCTCCTCCTTATTTTGTTTTGCTGTCTTCAGAACCTGATTCCCTGAGAGTACTTAGGACAACCTCTTTTCCCCCTCTCTTCTGATTGCAATAGATTTTGCATCTTTTTTTTAGGCAAAGAAGAAAATTACGATACTTGGAGCTGTAAAAGCTTACAAGCTGCTCACTCGCCTCTCTGAGGAATGGTTAATTTTGCCTGCTTCAGTATACTAAAAACACCAAGGCACGTAAAACAATACCCAAGAGAGCTTGTGTTCACCTGATGACAGTGTCCTGTTATGACGCTGTCCCACTTGATGCATGCTTTGCTCTAACAGAGTCAGGCATTCTCCAAGGCAGCTCAGGGTGGCAGCAGAGGTAGCTTTTAAAAGCAGCAAGTCCCGATCCAAGGCAGAAAGGGGCCCAGAACCTGGGAGAGCTTCAATGGCTTGTACAAGATTCTTCTGGTGTCCTTCAACTTGGCTCATGATCTGTAAAGGTCCAAAGACATCTGCTGTCATAGGAAGTATCACTATGTTGCTGTTAAATTCTTATGGATTGATATAGTGACTAAATGTGAAGAACTACCACAAATGGATGTTAATGTTCTGATCCAAACATACCATACACTTACCTACAAAAACGAAGGACTTGAGACTACCAAAGGCCTGTAAAAATGTCAAGACTGTGTTAGAGAAAATTGTCTCTTAAAATAGTAGGTTTAATAGTGTGAGTCATACTTTCTGAAAGTCTTCATAAGGAAAAGTATGAAATTTCTAATTCTTTCTCCATCATTCATTTAGGCTTAGACTTTCTTTCCATTATATGCAATCTGAGACACCCAAGGAAGCTACTCTGCCCTCCTCCTTCTTCCCTACATATAATACCTAATCACAGTTTCAGAACTGGCATTTTCATTTATCAAGTATCAGTAAGGAATTGTTTATACAAAACAAGGTAACTTTTATGTTTACAAACATTACCATACAATGCAACTTAAAGAGTATTTATTTACTATCAGATATGTATACCAGCTGCCAGGGAGAAAGTTAATCTGTTTCCAGATTTGGACCATTCAGATGAAGATGAAATGCATGCTTGTATAGCAGACAAAAATAACATTATTTGAGCAGGCTCTTCTTTAAGCAAACTGGCAAGCTTCCTAAAGCCAAAAGAAAAAGGAGATGTTTAAAACATCTCACTCGAACAGTCTGTAGGAAATTACACACACACATGACAAGCCTTTTTCTTACACTTACCTTGCAAAAAGACTTATTGCAAAAACTTATGGGTTCATAGTTGAGGCATCCAAAGCTTTCAAAAAATGTATCTGAAGACTTCTAAGCAACAAAGATTCACGTTCCATTTGCCAAGGTTACTATACTCTAAAAATCCATTATTATGAACTTCATTACTTTTTTATGATCTTTGTTATATTTTTAAAGTATGGTGTGCTTCCTGTAGCCTCCCTACACTGCAATAAATAGATTGATTTGAAAAAGTATCCATGGAGTGCACTGAAAAGCAAGAAAAGAAACCGAGCTCAAGATGCAAACAAACATCCTTGCAAACAAGATAGAGTGGAATTAAGTGAAAAGCTGTTGTTGAAAGATTCATAAGGAAATTCAGTAAAGTGCCTTGCTGAAGGTTACAATAATGACATTTTAATAGTCAAAATTTAAAATACAGGCTAAAGCTTCAGCAGAAGGCACAGACAATTGTAATTCCCTTTGACAGAAATCAAGATCAGTCAGAAGGTGACACAGACCCCCAAGACAGGCAGCTTTAGGGAACCGCTAGAACCCCAGGCAATGCTGTCCTTTGAGAAATTGCATGTCCTGTAACTGAGCTCCACAGCACAGGCAGAGGGTAACTTCAAAGCTAGAACAAAAACAAGGACATGACAGACACACTCATGCAAATATTCCTCCCTCAGAAGAAGAGCTCTGAGGCAAACTGAAGGAATGGCTAGGAGAAAAAAATACCACTCTCCCCCTGGAAGACTGTACATTATAATTGTAAGGAAAACTCCTTACATCCTGAGTAAGAGTGTGAAGTTGAAAACCTGACACTCTCATTCTTTGCAGCAACAGAAATGTTGCTTTCCTAATTTTTATGAGAAACAGCTTACACTTCCAAAGACTTGCTTCCACAGGCAATAAAAGCCAAAACAAAACTTTGAAAACTTCAAACACTTCCATTTAAACCTCCCTCTTAATAAAGGACAATTCTATTCTTCTGCAGCTCAGACAGGATAAGATATAAAATGACCAGAGAGCTTAAGAAATATTTGAAATTAATGTTTGCAGTCATCACCTAGTGCAAAGTTTTACAGTGTTACAGAATTAACTGTATTTTTCCTAGCTTAGAAGACATTTAAATAAAACCAATTATTTATTCTCCGTTTATCTAAAACAAGATACAGCTCTGAGTCTTACTATTCTCTAGCTTACCTAAGATAATTTTAAAGATTTTTGATTCATCCTTTCTGTGCTACCTAGCTTCACGTTATAGTTGTGATACCAACAGCTGTTCTACAGACCTGACAGAACACAAGACTGAACTTGCTGAACTTTGACTGTTCAAGCAATCATCAAAACCACTCTGTTAACAGTGCTTAATAAACAAAATGAAAAGAACCTCCCCTATTCTAGAGGGTCACAGACCAACTCTGTGGCAAAAGAGGCAGGAAATAATATATATTATTGAAATAACTGCACTTTTTCTACGTGATTGACAATACTTTTCTTTAATAAAGTTATTGACAAAAGATTTTTAAGGAGTTATAGTGTGGTTGTCCTAAAAATAGTAAATGAAAGAGAAGCTAATACAAAAACACCAAACCATGACAGACAACTCATTAAAGACATTAAGCCTTAACAGGACAAACGCTAGGCCATGCAGCTATAGCATCATCCTCTGTCTTACTTGTCAGTCTGCTTTTCGCTGTCTCAGAGGGGAGTCAGAGTGTTTGATTTATTAGCCCTCTAAGCTGGTTTCAAAAATAGAATGAAAAGCTCCAATTTTGATAAAGTTAAATTGTAACTTTCATCTTCCAAAGTGAAATAACTTGCTTAATCTGTGAGGACTTTGCTCTTACACAGGGTTCATTTAGTAACTTATAGCTCTCCACCCTCCCCATCTGCAACTCGAAGTAGTAGCTATCAATTTTTTTACAGCAACAAAGACTACATGCCCCTATCTCCTCAACAAGTCTCAACCTACTTCCCTTCCTCCTCCCGCTTCAGCTTTGGCACCCCATCTTCACCTTCTCATACTACAGAAAAGAAACCACGTGTTCCCACAAATGCATTTAAACTTCAGAAATACAACTCTATGCTAGATGTAAAATAGAAAAGCAAAAAGAACTATCAGGGCTACATGTATTAAAATGAATTATATGTATGCATTTATCTAACATTAGTAGGCCTGCATTTACTTAACTGTTGTGAACACACTACCAATCATGAGGTATGGGACCAAACAGTTATGTGACAAGATCCCAAGCAAATGGTTTAGTAGAAATTACTCTGTTCTCGGAGTCACTCCCACAGTACGTGAAAGAAGCAGAAAAGGCTATGAGATACATTTCTTGCAAACCTAGGGTATTTTAGGCAGTTAGAAGAAAGAACATTCTTTCCTAAGTGAGCTAAAATTACCTGCTAAAAATTAGTTTAAGAAATCACACTGAAAAATTGAGGTGCTATTTCCTGTGCTAAAACAAAAAAATCTACTAATTCAATATTTTGTTAAAATACTAGATCACATATTAATCTCTCTCATGCAGAAAAATCATCTTACAAAACTTAATTGTCATTTTTTATTTAATGCTTCAGTTTGTTTCTGAAACTAGAGAGAGATTCCCAATTATTAAGCATAATAATAAATATCTCTGTTAAAGATATTTCCTCCCATCCTAAATCAAAGATAAACAGAAACTTCAAAGGAAGAAAACTGAAGATTCGGCCACACCTAAACAGAAGATCATATGACTACTTTTGATGTTAATTTATTTACAGTGGAAATGCTTTTCTTCTAAAGCAACCACCAGTCTTAAACCATCTACAAAACCACCCAATCCAGAGCTATCTCAGAAGCATCTCCCAAGACAAAGTGACTTCAAGTACTCTGATGGAAAGGAAGAATGACATCAGCCACATTACCTTAGAAGATAAGCAGAGCTGCTCTCCCTTCATCACACAGGCCATGTGGAGCAGCCCAAGAAAATAAGTAGTGTCACTAATCCTGTTCTTCTATAAAGGTTTAAATACTTCATACCTTCCTACCCTTCTTTTGGAATACAAAACATGAAGAAGATTCTTCAGACTTCACCACTCAGTCTGATATACAATGAGTAATTCACATTTTATCATATGGCATTTCCCTTTTTTGGTATTGAACTTCACATGTACTGAATCCTTTTATAGTAGGTATTAAGATACGCCTACCCATATATATTGAAAATTTCAGAACATTCCAGAGAAAAAGGAAGGTAATCTTTTAGTGCTGAGAACCCACAGAAATTCTGTATTGTTGAGCTGCTCTGTGGTGTGCTAGAAACTACTAATCCGTGAGGCATCTGGCTCCATCAGTTACTAACTCTTTTTCTCTACTGTACTATTCTCTGTGCACCACCACTTGCAGCACATTGCCTACTCACCTCTAGGCAACTCCTCTGAAAGACTTAATGCAGTAATTTTTATTTTAAAATCCTGTCCATTGCTGACTGCACACAAGTTGAAACCATTCATTGAAAAAATAGGAAAATGAATAACATAGTGTTTAGACAAAAAACAGTTGTGTGAGAAAAGCTTCGGACATTTATATAATAACAGAAATGCAATACAGATCACTTTCTTACCAACCCTTAGTCAAGTTTCTCTTGTAAGAAGTTTCTTGCCTTCAAAGGCTAGGAAATAGACAGTCTGTTTCTTTGCTTTTGGGAAGTTTTTAAGTTGGTTGTTTGGTTTGTTTTATTTTTTTTAAATAAAGTTCTATGAAAACACAGTGTATCTGTCACACACAAACACACACATTCTTCCTGCAAATATCAGTTTCTTGCTTTTAGACAATAATACTAGAAGAAAAACATTTCAGAATGCACTTGGAAAGTACACGTAGACAGCACATTTTTTCAAACCATGCTAACATAAATCATGAGTGATATGAGTCAGGACATTGGTCCTCATTGTTAGACATGCGTATGCCACAGGGGGTTGTTTTTTTTCTTTTCTTTAATATAAAACACTGCTTTTATTAGAAGGAAAAAGCAAATGAGCAACAAAGAGAAGAAAGTCCGCACATAAAAAAGAAAAACCTTCTAAGTCATTGTAAATGCCATATATTGGGTTGCCAAGTAAACCTAATATAGTCATCAATTTTGACCTTGAGCAAGGAATCATGCAATCTTGACCTTATTTCATCAGCAACAATACAAACTGTCATATTTTAAAATTAAGTTAAAACAGACAACCAATATATGTAAAAGAATAAAACATACATAAACACATACCAAGTATATATCAAAATGTAAGATATAGATACTTAAAACTCCAGTGTCACTAAAGCAATCATACCAGTCACTAATTTAACACACTAGCTACCAATTCAGCTCAAGTTCACAATTCCCACTTGGTATTTCCATGAAAGTTCCCAACATTCAACTATTTTTTCTGAAAAAGGAAAGAGCATAAACACATATGCAAATTAAGGCTACTGCAGCTAGTAGCTCAAAAAGTATGCCTCCAGCTGAGAAGTCTCAGCAAAAGAGAGCTTTTCTCCCTCCAGTGTAATGCATATTTGTTTTGAGTTAAACATTTACACCAAACCACTGCAGAGCAAGAAAAATTTTGCCTTGGCTTAACTTCCAAAAAGTGTTCTGAAACTACTCAAGGCCACTTGCTACGTGCATCTTACTACTTGACAAAAGAAATTTCTGATAAGGATTTATAGACCTCTCTTCTGCAGTGAAGTTGCATCCACAGATCTCTTAATAGGATTCCATCAACAGTATGGAACCTAGGAGGGCAAAATTACAGCTTAATATACAAATAAAGTGAAAGAGGTATAAACAGAGTTTGCTGCTGGAAGTACTGCAACACACAACACAAATGTCTTACAAAGAGAATTTTGTGTTTCAGCTTTAGCAGCGTCAGTGTAGAAACAAGATCAGATGACCACAAACATTCATAGCTTGTATATATCTGTATGCTTTGTTTATAATAAAGCCTGAGCTTTATACCAAAAAAATCTCCCCGAGCTGCAAATGAAAGAGAATTCTATCCACAAAGCTTCGATCTGGATGAAGACTCACAGTAGCCCCTGTGAACATTACTGTGCTGATGAGAAAAAGTATTCTAAGAAAAGATCCTATAATACCAAGCGAGATATTCAGAAAGTGCCTTGGAAAGATGGAACCAGATAATGACATTCATACCAATTGTCCTTTCTTGATTACTGCTTCCCTCCCATTACAGAGAATAAGCACATAATTCTCCACTACTGTCACTTTAGGGTAACAACCAGACTGACCTCAATTAATTTAAAGCAGCAAACAATGAACAGTAAAATTGGAATGACTTGTTATGCAATAGTTATTAAGGCTTAGACACACACATCCTATCAATAAAGTTTCAAAGGAGCGAGTTAATTTTCACTTGGCATGTAATTTGCAGACAGAGTCACAAGAAGTGATGGAGCAAACAGAACTATACCTCTGAAGAGAACGATGGCAGCTAATCACCAGAGCACATTTTCTTTTCTTTTCAGTCTTTGCCTCTGCTTTCACAGTTTTATTTCCTCCCTCAGAGGAGAATGAAAACAAGCTCCCCTCACTCCTGTCTGCTACTTTGTTCTCTTTTCCCTAACCAGGATTCCACATAATCTCTGTTAAAGGAACAACTGAAAAGCCAGTTGCTACATATCTTCATTGTCTCAACTAACAAAACATTATTTCCTTTGGGTTTTTGTTTTGAAAGTTTTTTCCTGTCTGGCCTTCTCACTGCATGCTTCACAGGGTGGTTCCTCCTGGGGAAAACCCTGCAAAACAGGGAGGCAAATGTCATTAGAACTGATTCTAAAAGCCAAGTCTAAGAAAACCAGGAGAAAACAAGGTGTGGAGGAGGCAATCTGGCTCAGTTGCTTCCTGGTTTCAGCTACTCTTTCTAGTTTGCTGCTTCCACTGATGAAGCTGCTGTTCCACTGGTTGCCATCAGTATCTCCAGAGCAACTCAGCACACAATTCACACTCCAAGGAGCAGCTGTTATTTGCTGGCTCCTGTCATTCATTTTTTAATTTGGCTAGTAGATTTATTCATGTACTACACTTGATCCTATACTCTACTCCTTACACATTCAATTCCTATTTTATATCTTTAATTTCTGTAACTTGTACACTTGCTGCGTATCCTTACAACATAAAATCCTTCTGTTTTGTGAAAACATTCATTAGTCATTTGCTGGACTGCAGGCTTCTTACTCATCAGCCTGCTATCCAGTAGCATATTAGTCACAACTCCAAGCTCCCTTGTTGTTAAAGCTACAATAATCAGACTGTAGCCCATAAGGTTGTCAGAACTGGAGGAGGGAGGAAAAATGGGAGAAGGGTCTTTTTTGTTGATGGGTCTGGAAACCTTTAACATTCCTTCCAGTACCAGAGGAGGAAAAGTAATCTAACTTACCAAGAAATTCTCTGTTTCAACTCAAGTATAGAGGAGGAAGCTCCTCCCTTCCTTCAATGCTTTAAAACATGCAGAAGGTCAGCAAAAAAAAGGAGCTGACCTAAACATTTGTTTTACAAATGCATCTCTCAATTCACAAGAACAAAAGACAGGATATACCTAATAGATATATCTGGTTTGTGTCAAGCAATGGAACACGCTGCTCAGGGAAGTGGTGGAGTCAGCATCTCAGGCGGTGTTAAAAAAATGTATAAACGTGGGACTTTGAAATACAGTTTAGTAGGCATGGCAGTGTTGGGCTGATGGTTGGACCTGTTTACGTTAGTAGTCTTTTCCAACCTTAATGATTCTATGATTCAAATACTGAAGAGCATAGCACATCTATAATTGTCACTGTTCTCTGGGACTTTACACACTTTATTTGGAGGCAAAATACACTCAAGGACAACCTGACTGCCCACTGGGAGTTTCTGCAGAACTCTGCTTCTTAGAGAGACACCAGAGAAAGACTCACAGCCCCTGCAACACATATGCTAGTTAGCGGAGAGGATCTGGCAGCTCTGGCAGGATTTCTGAGGACAGCCCCAGAAATCTCAATGAAACAGTTCACCTACTTCAGGCCAAAGCAAATCAGATGCTTCCCTTTGCTATCTCAGGCAGACTCCTTACCACACTTCTTTATGACCACAGTTCCACACTTAAGTCTAAACATATGCTTTCTGTATTCAATCTGTCCTTCTCCTCACCAGAGAAATTAGTTAGTGAGTAACAGAAAAGGAATTGGAGGTGGGGAGGAAAGACAGAAATTATGGAAAAGACCTTGTGTCCATGTAGACAGACAAGTATGAAAAGTTCAAATCTTGTCAGAGAACGTTTTTGCAGACAATCTTGAATCTTCTAAATTAGAGAATGCTTTTAATCTTAATCAATACGTTGAGATATTCAGCTTCTCTTAAACGACCTGACATCTGGGGGAGGAAGCTTTTCCTATCATCTTCCCTAAATTTGCTACTTATTCTGAAAATCCCTACTTGCTGTGTAAGATCTGAAGAGAACACTTCTCCATTCCAAACTAACATAAACGTTGGTTCTCTTCCCTGAGGAAGCAGAAGTTTTACAAACAAACCAAAGCACTAAAACACTGGAAGAAAATAAAATCCCCCTGACAGTGTCTGGTATCTGAAGAGTGTTTCATGGAACTACTCCACAAGTCTTTATGTGAGAAGTTCAATCTTTTAAGTAAGAGTTGGCTGCCATAATAAATACACAAGTGAAAGAGCATGATTCAGCCAAACTGTATCATCAAGCGTTACTTCTCCCCACAAATCTGAGTGAACAGGCTATACATTTTTTGCAAAACGTTCAGTATCACTCTAGCACTGGTTGCTTTGCCACTGGAAGATGATGTCTGGGAACTGGGGTCTACTGCAGAAGATACCAAAGATTTTCTTTTTCAACTATCACATTAGCTCTCTGTGGATACTCCATACCTGTAGGTAATGCATCAACATTTGCTAATAGCATAAGGTTTGTACTGAAACACAACCAGAAGTGCTAGGTTTCTCCAACATTAGCTCTCTTCTTGACCATTTGCTAATCTACTTATATTAACCATACTCTACTAATAGCCACCTACTGAGACATGCCATTTACTACCAAAGACTCAAGGAGCACAGGCTGCTGAGATCTTGGTGTAAAATTACCAAGGTGAGAAAAAGCAGAAAGTGGCTGCCAAGGTTGTTTCCTCTGCCCTAAATTTCTTCCAGTGATCCAGAATGAAAAACTAGAGAAACAAAAGGATGGAGCTTGCAAGTCCAAGAAAATCCTGAACAGCAACTGGCTGCCACCTAGCCAAGTAGGAAGGACACATGTATTTTAAACCATGGAATGCAGCATTGAGAATACAGCTTATAAAAAACATCTTGCAGGAAAACCTTCTTACCTATCTTTACTATAAAAATTACCTCAAAATCTGCAAGGACCATCATTAGTTTTAGTGATTAAACATGGCTCATAAGCAGATGTTACACTATCAGCTCTTCTTAACAGCAGTTTTTCTTAGACATTTCAGAAAGATCACTTGAGTGAATTAACAGCTGTAGCTCAGAGCTGGAAAGCATATTTCAATTACCAACAATTAATGCACATTTGTGAATTTTAAGAGCATCTAAAATGTTGCTGCTAGTCATTAAGTCAACATCAGCAACCACAGGAAAATTTGAATACTTTACCGTGATATAGAATACCGTTCATTAAATCTGGGGTTTATATTTTGAGTGTTGAGTGAAATCAGTCTTCAGAAGAAAAAGGGTCACGTTACACTGGAACATAAATTACACATTTTACCATGTGTAGCTTCAAGGAGAGTGCTGGCGTCTTGTCCCAAGTGACAGGGGACAGGACAAGAGGAAATGGCCTCAAGCTCCGCCAGGGGAGGTTTAGGCTGGACATTAGGAAAAAAATTTTCACAGAAGGGGTCATTGGGCACTGGAACAGGCTGCCCATGGAGGTGGTTGAGTCACCTTCCCTGGAGGTGTTTAAGGGATGGGTGGACAAGGTGCCGAGGGGCATGATTTAGTGTTTGATAGGAATGGTTGGACTCGATGATCTGGTGGGTCTCTTCCAATCTGGTTATTCTAAGATTCTATGATTCTAAGGGTGTGGAGGCTTCTCTCAGAGCTCATTGCTAGAAAATGTAACTCAGTCTTTTTTAAGATTTTTTTTTTGTAATGATTCCATTCCACCTGGAAACATATAAACAGACATACAGTCATTTACAGTAGACCAATACCCCATATAGTACTTCTCTAGATTTTTGAAGGACATTTCCAGTGCTTCTTCCCTTTCCCAACAATGCCTACACTTCCTTCCATCTCCCTACCAATTGGCCACCTAGCCTGTAGTGTCAAAGTGTAAAATTAAATTTTATTTCTGTTATTTAAGCAGCTCTTGGATGTCCATGTGCACTGGACTGACCATCAGTTTTATTCGAAGTAGATATTACTTCCCCATCTTACCATCTACTCACCTCATGTTTTCTGAAAAGCAAGTGAACCATCACTGTCAAGGCTATCTAATCTTGTCATTCCTGAGCCTTGGATAACACATACCTTTATGACTTGCGACAAAGCATTCCAAACCCACCCTCTTTGACTTCTCCTCATTTCTCAAAGCTGACTGTCAACTCGTTTAAGTTGACATCATTAACTTCACAACACCAAAGTGATTCAACATACTCTGCCGTGACTTTGAGCAGCTAGTTTATGACATAGTGTTAAATTGCTGAATTTCATTTATACAGCAACTTTTTCATTTGTTTTGTGTCTGTCAGCCTAGACCTACCAATAAAAATGTGGTTGGAAAGCTGGGGATGTCTGTGAGAAAAAACTTCAAGCAGCCATCCCAGAACACAGTAGATCTCCTCAGAAGAACATGCTAAGCAGTATATGCAAGAACATAGAACTTTTTCCTGAGCCAGAGACAAATATATGAACCCTTATAAAAATAGAAATAAAAAATAATTTATTAATTACAAGTATATGGCTAGTACCTATAACACAAGGCTACTTAAAAGTATATGTCAAATTCAGACAAATAGTTCGGTTTAGTTTGTTGGATAAAACGTTGATAACCATGATGTTATTACCCATATTTTAAAAGCATATTGTCAGAAATCAGAGTTGCAACCAAGAAGCAGATAAGCAGCTACTTAGAAGCATCTGTGTAACACACACAAAGTGTCTAAGGCATTCAAACCCTGCAAGCCAAGTACCAGAGATGGAACTCACAATAAATACATGTAGCCAATGCCGCTACAGATCAGGTCTTTGCTAAATAACAGATGAAAGCTATAGCATTTAGTATTCCGATTTGCTGTAAAATCGAAATGTTTCCCATTTTTCTTAGTGCAGCATGCAGCACCAACAAGGAGTAGAAGATTATAGTAAGTCTCTCCATAGATGTGTATGGTAATGTAAACTGAATGGTATGCTTAAAATAAATGAGGCATTTCTATGGTTACTTTCTCCTGGAGGGCATTTATTTAACTACCTCCTGTAGTTAATATTCAAAACCTAGCCAGCCACCTAAGATCACATTGTCATCTGATACGACTGAGAACATTCAAAAACATCTTCTACTTAATTTAATAAAAATAGTATTTAAGTGAGGGTTAACCAAATGACCCATGTATCTTGGAAGCAGTAATTCACGTTATAAACAGAGCTGCAGAAGTAATTGCACCTTGTCTGGGTCAGGCTAAGATCATCACAGCCACATGAAAACCTGCACTGCAAGCAAGGCCACTAAACAAGCAGCTGTGAGATGTGACACCCTACTCTGAGAAAAGATTTACTGAACTATATTTTGTTTAAAGCTTCACTTTCAAACTGTCAGCTCTGAATTGACACTACTACAGTACTGGTGCTTTAATTGGGAAAGTAAACAGCCTTTTAGCTTTCCAAAAATGTAAGTAAGCATATGATGTGTTATGCTGTTCTATATACATCGATAAAACAGAACAGCTGAATTCTGTTTTATATACAAAATCAAGCAACAGTTTTAAAGCCATACAAAAACTGGAGACTGAATTCCCATCAAATCTGACTTTCCTCAAGCTCCTCTGGAACCCTACCAATTACTTAACATTTAATGAAATATTTTAATAACTGTTACAAGTAATCTCAGCTTCTCTGCAATTGCTTAGGAAAATTAATGCTGCAGCAGTCTCTGAATGCAGCTCTCAGATGCACTGTATTATCCCTAATATACAAACTGCCATTTATCAAATGATTGAATATTATTGTCTTTGCACGTGCTCTATTACTACTAAACCACATTCTGGGAAAAAAATTAATTAGAAGAAGGTATATTTGCATCATGTATATTTTTCAGATTTGGAGAAAAAGAAAATCACAAATAATGAATGAGTTTCACTCTTGACATAACTGTTGTGGACAAACTGTGTAATTTTAGTTGAATCTTTGTTCTATGATTCCCATAGCAACCTTAATTCTCCTTGCCTGAGCATCTGGAATCCAGGATGACTCAACCTTTGCATGAATACAGAATCAAATGCAGAGAACAAGGTGTAGTTTAGGAAGGTGTAAGATACATACACTCCTAGTGACTTCAAAGATACTGCAAAGGCAAGGCAAAGACTTGGAGAACACAAGCCTATTAAACTCATATTTATATGATTTAATAACTATTGGTTTATAGTATTAGAATAATTTACCTTCCCTCATCCCTAAAGCGAGATAGTTAATGCTACTTGCTGAATAATTTTTATAAGCACATGCATATTTAATACTTAGGAAGGTACCAGACTGACACACCCAGAGATTTTAAGCCCTGAGGAGACATGTTTTTATTGATCCGCGCAGTACTAACTTAATATAGAATAAACAGACACAGGAGATAACACTTCAGAAGTCGAGCCAAATAGCTTCCAAAGACACTGCCACAGAAGATACCAGATAATTTCATCTGTTCCTATATGTTCTAAATTTTCTTCTTGTCTATAAGGATAGCAGCCAATCCCACTGACAACGCTGAACAGCCACAAGACAATTTCTGCAAGCTTGCACTGGTACTCTCATACTGTACAAGGAACACACATTTCTAAAACTGGGGCCAATACAAATTCTGAAGAAAGTGCAATAAGAACATCTGCAGGCAATAATAACATCTGCAGATGCCTCTTTTTAGACCTAATGTTAGGTTTGAAACTAGTTTATACTGTTATAGGTTTAATGCCCCTAAACAAGTTATAACAGCTCCTGTTAAAACTCAGCAGGAAGTAACCCTTTCAATAGCAGCCAGCTCAGCTGTCACTAAGCTCTTAAGTGTACCTGGGACACAAACTTGCACTACAGTACTTCTCAATCCAAAAGTGTTTCTAAGCACAACTTACATAAGCATGTTCTATGCCAAATAAATATCAACAGCTGAACTAAGACCTATGGTCTCATGCACTTGCTATTGACTCCAGTGCACGCAGAACTGACTCAAAGGCTTTCTGCTATTTTTTCTTCACTATCACTAGACAAGAAGTAATCATTGCTTTTGGCAAAACAGCCGTGGTTTTGGTTTGGGTTCTTTGCAAACACCTTTTCATTATTTGTTTTAGACTAGAGACTTCAGTCCCTATTTTCCACACCCTACTAATTAAAATGAAAATTTGTCATAATGAGTTTGTAGACTAACAGAAGTGTAATACATACAATACACACGAAGTACAGATGTAGAAGTATTAAGATGTAACCTATTAAGTAGCATATATTAATTTCTGACCAGCATCTCTCTACAGCTATGATGTGATGCACTTGACTGAAGATGATCAAAATGATGACCCTGTGGGGCGTGGGAGGAAGGTATTTTAAATACAAGCCCAGGAAAAAAATGGAGATCTACAATTAACAAAGGTTCTCCTCTGTCGTTTTCCTCTTTTCTTTCCAAAATTGCCACTCACAGTGCCACCACATTATTTGATCAAATGGACAGAAAACAAGACACTTAGATTTCAAAAGTGAAATGCTACAAACACATTCTGCAGTATCTATAAACTACTAAGATGAAATTACCTCAGTCCAACCGAGAGATATCTACCAGGTATTACAATGCCAGTTTTGAAGTGCAGGGAGACCCCAGTTTAGAGAGTCAACCACGAACTCCCACAAAGAAAGCATCACAAAGCTAATTTTATACTAAAACACATCTAGAAGGAAAAACAAACATCGTTTTAGGTAATTAGCTTTAAATCAGCCTAGCAAAAGTACAGCAGCACAGACTTCAGCGGTGCTATAGTGGCCATAGTCTGTGGTCATGTGGCCTCTCTCTGATAACAGCACCTACACTACTGGGCCAGAAAAACTGAAGTTAGCATAGTCTACCAGCCCACATCTTTGAGTCAGGTAAGCATGATGACAGCTTTTACATCTTCGAAAAGCAAACGTTTGATTTATTAATCATGCAGTCCCAAAGGTCATCTTCGTCACAAAGTTACCTCTCATCTTCCCTGACACTGTAAAATTAAGATGAGAACTGCCAGTGAAGGCAACAGATCTAATACACAGCACTTCTTCCTACTTACACAGGAGTATATCAAATTAATCATAAAAATTACACATCTATTTTCAAAACCATTTCAGCTATTAGCAGGATTATTTTTTAAGGTTCCTTGTGCATAGTTCCAACTCTTGATGCATGTTCAAAGGTCTAAGTCAAACATTTTTTTAGATGCACATTTATTTATCACATAACCTCAGTGCTATACCAACCACCAAGAACTACACCGTTTTCTTTGCTGGAACTGGCATTAGATTGCTTCTCTTCTTATTCATTGACGTTTTTATGTATATATAATTCCAAAGAAATAAAAGGGGGGGAAAAAAGGAATAAAAAGCAGAAGGTGATCTTTGCGAAGCTGAAAAGTAAAATTTGGCATGAAACAAAAATTCACCCTATTACCAGATTAGACACTGACCACAAAGTTTTACTCTCAACACAAATCTTAGTTCATGTCTTCATGTGTTCACATACATGGAAGTCCTACAAATTGAATGTCTCCGTAAGTGTTTCAAGCACTACATCTACTTTGCCCACCTACAATGCTGCCTGTGCAGTGCTATAATTTTGTAACAGAACAAACAGTTCTCCAAAGCATCACCTTCCTTTATCAATTGCTACTCACAGTTCCTGATTTTGCTATCCAAATATTACAGTGACATGAAAATATTCACTTCTCACTTGAAAATTTCCCAAGTATTTTAGAAGTACCTTTCTCCTAGTACCCACATAAAATTGGACAAGCACAGCCCCACAAAATTGCAGGCAAAACCTTACTCTGCAAAGTCTAGGTGCAAGTCCTAGCTTTTCCTAGACTTCAAGGGAAGAAGCAAAGAACTACCAGTTATTTGCATAATTCCTGCAGGAATCAAAAGGTAACTACATTTACACATGGCAAAGGACATGCAAGAAGCAGCAGGACTGTCATCTTACCAAAAACAGTCCTTTCCAAATTTTGAAACTGCCCACTGGCACACAAAATGGATTTCACGCTGGCAGAGGCCACATGAAACCTGGATCTCACTGTACCAGCTGTTCAGAAACACATGCTGATGTCTAGTCCGCTGTAGAGTATCACAAGTTATAAGAAACACCCATTTTAAAGGGATCAGAAATTCCTCTATGAACTTTTCAAAACTATGGAAAAATGTATTTCTCCAGACCTTTTAGTTAACCTCATTTCATTTCTCTAACCTTCTGTAAGTAAGTTACTATAAAACGTGCATGCACTGTAATTCTTGCTTCTTTTTCAACAACAGTAACATTGGTAGAGGTCGTCAAATAGAATAGCCATTCTCAGCCAAAACAAACACCATTCCAAGACAAAGTGTGCCGCTATTACTTAATTCACTGTGGCAGGTAAAACTTTAATATGAAATGTGATGCGGCCATTTGGCTTTATGTTCTATCTAAAATTAACAACCGTAGAAAAGGATCCTGCAAGTATAACTTTTACCACAAATTGCTAAGAGGACAATAATACGCATAGGCTTAAAAAAAAAATTCAATTTTAAGAACACACAGGTTTAGGTTACCATAAAATCACTTACTGAAAGATCAATTGAAACACTCCTTTAATGATAAGTTATGGCTCGAATAAAGAGGAAGAATCTTGAATAATTCTGCATAAAATGCAACCGACAGATCAGCTCTCTCAAATTAATGTATGGTGAATTTTAGTTGTAATGTTCCATAAATCAGTATTGACTGGACTATCAACATGAAGTTAATATAAGCAAAAAACTGACCTAACAGAACAATATTATTTTAAACAAATGTATTATGTTACAATGAAAAGTAATGCTCCTGAGCTTCTTTTCAATTCAATGCTATACAAATGTAGCTTGATATTAAAAGTAAAGTTTTTATAGCAGTCAAAAGCTCCATATTCATGCTCACTTTTAACTTCCCAAACTTTAGAAAAAAGGTACAATTCTGATTTCACAACACTTATTGCATGTGTCATTCTGGAGACCTATGCAATTGCTTTTAGTGCCTTTAAAGAATTTTGGACATCGGTTTGGTTCAAAATAGACCTCTTGTTCTAATTTGTCTTCCACTAAAATTCTCCATGCTGTCTTAAATATATAAATCAACCAGAACAAACAACAGAAGGGAACAATGTATTGTTTACTCTTACTACTATAGGAAACAAGGAGAAAAATAACAACCAAGTTTTACAATAAATCATTGCATTACATCAAATATAAGAGTACATTTTGTTCTGTTTGCAATATGGGACAGACTTTATTGTTTGCAAACAATATGGCCAAATCAAGAAACACTTGTCTAAAACTGAGTAGCAATTTCAAGTTCAGTACTTCCCAGGGATATTGTCCAAGTGAGTGAAGTTATATGTCCAAGTGAAGAATGCCCCTTTTACAGCAGTCCTGTTTTCACATCATATTGTTTTAAACTTGAAAAAATACATGCTTTCCAGAAGCTGAGGCCAATGGGATGAAGTTAAATAAAGCCAAGTGCCGAGATCTGAACTTGGGACACAACAACCCTGTGCAGCACTACAGGCCTGAGCAAGAGAGGCTGGAAAGCTGCCTGGCAGAGAAAGACCTGGGGGTGTTGGTCGACAGCAGCTGAACATGAGACTCCAGTGTGCCCAGGTGGCCAAGAAAGCCAGTGGCAACTTGGCTTGTATCAGAAATGGTGTGGCCAGCAGATCAGGAAAGTGATTCTGCCCTTGTACTCAGCACTGGTGAGGCCACACCTCAAATAATGTGTTCAGTTTTGGGCCCCTTAGTATAAGAAAGACATTGAGGTCCTGGAGCATGTCCAGAGAAGAATGACAAAGCTGCTGAAGGGACTGGAGAACAAGTCTTACAAGATGCTGCTGAAGGAATAGTAGTTTAGCCTGGAGAAGAGGAAGCTGAGGACTTATCAGTCTCTATAACTACCTAAAAGGAAGTTGTAGAGAGGTGGGTGTTCATCTCTCCTCCCAAGTAATAGGTGATAGGACAAGAGGCGATGGCCTTAAGCTGCATCAGGGGAAGTTTAGATTGGACATTAGGAAAATTTCTTCACAGAAAGGGTTATCAAGCACTGGAACAAGCTGACCAGGGTGGATGCTGAGTTACCATCCCTGGAGGTGTTCAAAAGATGTGTAGATAAAGTGCTTAGGGATATGATTCAGTACTGGACAGGTATAGTTGGAGGTGATGATCTCAAAGGTCCTTTCCAACCTAATGATTCTATGATAATGATTGAAGGTTAGAAGAAATGTTCAACGTCCAAGATGTTCTCACAGGATTTGGTGCTGCAGCTGAGGTATCCCTCATATCAAACATAGCAAATTAATTATCTTCCATGAAGTCGTGTAATATTTACCTTTTTGGAATGATTTCACACCACAATACAAAGCAAACAAATGAATCTGCAACCTCCAGGCCTTTTCTCCAAGGACGATACCTACCCACTTATTCTCTATTTTGCTATAGACTAGTATTTATTTCTTCCTACTCAAGGGTATTTCTTTGCATCTGTTGACTTCTTCCCTTCCCAATTTAATATGATCAGCACATATACTAATTCCCTCTTTTCAGCCATACCCAGCTTTATTTGGCAGAGCTGCAACAGCTACTACTGTTTATTTTATTAATAGGCTTTAGGTGCACTCTGAATTCAACCTATAAGAGCAAATACATTTAATATGGTAGAAACAAATTGGGGGAGATGACTGGCAGGCAAAGGCAAGATAATCTCATGAAAAACACACAGATGTGTGTTTTCTGTAATATAAAGAAAACATGGATGGCATTCAGACAGTGCTTTTCAGAGTAAGGAATGACTGTTCTTAATACAATAGAGGATACACAGGAAGCTTTCACTTTCAATGTTACTGCAATAAAAGCAAGCATTCTTCATCAGGATGTGTAATTGTGAGCACAGACTAAGAATTTATTCAAATTCTTAATATGAAGAGTCTCTATTTATAAAACATTCTTGAGATTGCAGCTTGAAAGACCAGGGTAGGTATTTTAAACCTATGTGATAAAAGAATGCTTTAAAACAGCTAGACTACCAACAGCTTCCTGAGTAGCAGGGGAGGTAGGGGGACCTACAAAGGCACTATTAGAGAGCAGCTAGAAAATTCAGACAAAGCAAAAATAACACAGGATGAAAGGAAGATGAAAGTGAGTTCTGTGAAAGTCTGCCATACTATTTAAACTTAAAATTCTGCACTATTTTCGTCGTCTGGAAGACAGATTTAGATCAGTATTCCAGTTACACTTTTTAAACACTGGCAAACATGCTTTGAAAGAAATACGCTTTCGTGTTTCCTTTTCATGTGTTTAATACAACAAAATATTCCTTCCATCACAAAGCCAGTAACATAAACTTGACAACAAAGTTAAGGGTATAGCCATATAGAAACAAACTGCTGAGTGTGTGAAGCTGTGCCTTCTTTCATATTCATTTATCAGACTTACTCAAGCTGTTTTTTTCTAGTTGTATTTAAACGCTGCAGGGCCCTCTTTCTACCTGAAAGGTTTTGCTGCACGTAGCAAAAAAGAGGTGTTCCTCCAGTATTGCAGCACCATTGCAAAGCCTGGAAGCCGGGCCCAACCTACTTCCACTTTTATGCATGTGTACACTCTATTTTTAATATCATCATTAAAAAGCCTGCAAACACCAGATTTTAAGCTGAGTTAGAACTAAAGACCACCTTTTGCTTAGTGAGAGGATCAAAACTAAGCAGTCAAACACAAAGCAGGAAACAAATTGAAATCTTAATTTGTCAGACTTGATTGTTTGTTCTAAAGCAAATAAGCATTTAGAAGTTTTAGCAAAACAGCAAATTTTTGTCTCTTACCTCTCTGACTTCATGGAGTTGATCAGAAAGTTGGCTCTTCGCTCTTCGCGCAGCTGCAGGTGATTTGTGATGTGTGATGGTTACGACACTTTGATTCATATGCTTCTGACCACTAGGAGATGCAGAATTAACTGTCCCAGGTGGCAGCAGAGATGAGCTTCTACTTCGCGAAGCTGAAATGCTCTAGAACAAGCAACGGGATGTTGGTATTAGCAATCTTTACACAAGTAAATAATTTACAATTCGGGCTATAGATGTGTGCTGTTCTATTTTTCTCACAAACCTAAATTTAGAGGTGTAATTGTCCTCAGGACTGATTTATTCCATCTGCACTGCTTAGCAGGGATCCTTTTGAAAATATTGTGGCTACCGCTTTTGTTTCTTATATTGACTGAAAGTGGCAATGTGAAGAAAAAAAAAATCTTCACAAACTTAAATATTATCATGCTGGTAAATTCTCTATACTGTTTAGGAAAGATTAGGAAGAATTTTGCAGACAGAGGAATAACAATGCCAACACAAATATTTTTTTTATTAAGCCAGTAACCTATAATTCACCAAATTGTCATGAATAGCAAGAAAAAAAACCTTAATGCTTTCACTTGACGAACTTCTGAACCAGACTAGTGCTGTTTTCAGTGTTAGAGTAGCTGCAATTTTGACAAGACCAGTCCACGCACCAATTAAACGTTAACATTTAAAACAAAACACAGCTTAAAAAGTCAACATATTCTGGAGTAAGTTTGGGATAAACCATAAAAACAAAAAAGGCCAGAAATAAATCTCTGAAAGTGCAATATAAAAGAGATTTTCCTTTCTATTTGAACTGCTGACTGCATGCCTAAGGTTAATGCTGAAACAGTAACTCTTACCTCATGAAACACAAACCACTTCAGAGAGTGACATTTAGTAGCACTTGAAGCAAGTAAGGTAAATACACAGACCTGTGGTTAAAACATCATTTCACCTCTCCTACAAACTCTGCACAAGTAATGATGGCGGCCTTCGACATTGCCAAAACAGTTACCATCAGCATGGAGCACTACTCTCGAGTCCGATGGCACATGCACTTGGGTACAGTCTCTCCTCTTAGCCCTCACAGATCAAACTTTGCAATAAGGTGGTTCCAACTAGCACTGGAAATTGAAGTCAGGTATCATGTTACCACTACGCTGATTGTAAATGACAAGGCAGATTATCTGGCATGGCCAAGAAGGAAGAGTGAAGTAAGTTACAAGATTTCTCTGCCACCTCCATACAAAACTAGACTTCAGACTTTTTGAGGCATTGGAAGGTTTAAAGAATGGGTTATCACATTCCCAGTATGCAAGAGCTGCTATACTCATAGAAATAAGCATTATTCCATTGATTTGGACCTACATTTACAAACACCAAGAATGATGATCTGATTCTGGTTTTGCACCTAATTGATTCTTTATTTCCATGACTAGTATAATTATAATAAAAGGCATCTGTAGAATCAGATATTCAAAAACTATCCATCCTTGCTGATTGTTCACAACTGCATTAAAACTGGATTTGACTCTAAGTGGGAAAAAAAAAAAAGCACAAAGGATAGAATTTGTCAAAAGGGCACAGAAGGTTGCCAGGTTTTTAATTCATCTTCCATTTGAAAGAGCATTGCTCAGATACAACTACCATTAAAATAAGAGGCAGGGGAAAAAGGTATTTGGAGGAAGGAAGGGATGAGGGAAACAGAGTATGACTGAATTTCCTTTTTTAAATAGGAGTTTCACAGAAAAAGGCCATACCTAGTAGACAACAGCAGAATATACTTACCGATGTTTCTTTTTTAAACTGCCTAGCACCAGAACAACTCTAAACTAAATTTAGAGAGCAGAGGAATAACAAGATAATTTCCTTTTTTTTCCAGATCAGCTTCCAGTTTATTAAAACTTATTTTGATTTTAGAGTGAAAACTTCTGAGAATCACTGACATTTTAGTATTGTGCGATTGCAGTATTAAAAATACATGAGTGCTACCTTAGAATCACAGAATCATAGAATAGTTTGAGTTGGAAGGGATCTTAAAGCCCATCCAGTTCCAACCCTCCTGCCATGGGCAGGGACACCTCCCCTTATATCAGGCTGCCCAAGGCCCCATCCAGCCTGGCCTTGAACACCTCCAGGGATGGGGCAGCCACAGCTTCCCTGGGAAATCTGTGCTAGTGTCTCACCACTTTCATGGTGAAATGAGATATACATATATACACACATACATATAGAGCTAAGCTGATCCTAAAACTCAGGTAAACAGCAGTAATGTTAAAACTGTGAGTATTGCTTGAAAGAATACAACATCTTTGAGAAGTTTTGTTATGTTTCCTTTTCTTCAGGCGGTGGGGAGAAACTACAGATCTGCAAATAACAAAAGAAACCAACAGATATTGAAAAAGCCACACACTGTTTCTGTTTAAATACAGAATCATGAAGAGTCTAAGAGAATTAGGAGTCAGCTTTCAGAAAAAAAAACAGCTACGAAAATAATCTCAGTTAACCTACACACTTTAAGAGATATGTTCATAAACTGAAATGCATGTATATTCTAAGTTAGTATCTATATCGCTGCTGTTATTTGGCAATTCAATGCTATTTTTTCTCAAGACAGTGAATTATCTTCAGCTGACCCACGGATCACAGCAGACACCTCTGCAGCTTACAACTTGCATTTGCTCTCATCATGTCACCCTAACATGATACACCTTTCACCAAACCCCACTCATGTCTGGGAGTCATAAATTTGACAGCGAACTATTAGTACAAAAGCTTTATCTCAAGTAAGTAACAAGCACATTTCCAACAAACTGGTATGTCCATCATTCTAGGTGTCCCTCAATCCAGATTAGATTCTTCTCCTGCAAGATTTGCTCTAGTTCATATCACAACTCACTGGGCTACATCATCTACTCTCCTGACTGTGACTTGAGGCAGTCTGTGGGACTAGAGTGCATTTAAGATGGGGTTTTATTATGTTTTCCAAAGGTACATAAGAGCTTCAGCAACTGTTGCTGGTGGCCAGTCATTTAGGGCCAGAGTCTGGCAATCAGCGGAGCAGGAAAGAAAATCAGGAAGAACAGCCCATCTACAGTTTCAGTAGCAGGCTGTGCTCAAGAAGGCTGTCCTGCTACAGGGATGTTAGGTAATCCCAAATCTCCATCTACCGAAGTTCACAGCTTTGCAACTGCTGATCATATCACACTGCACAGTGTGCCTGACATTCAGCTCCCTAGGGCAAGACCACCACTGCTGGAGAGCCTCTCCTTGAGTCCTCTCCTTCCTCTCTCAGCACAAGATAGTTAGCAGTCCTATGCAACTCATCAAGTTAAGAAGACTGGCAATCTTGAATTGGTACATACAGCCAGAGTTTGTGCCAAATATCAGAGCCAAATACTTTGGTTTGAACTGCTCCTACAAGTCTACAACAAAGTTTTCCTCACCTCTTCGATTTCTGCCCCTTTATACCCTTCATCCACCTAGTGACGCAAAATTTCTGACCCATGTGCCAGTAAACTCCACCAGCCCACAACACAAATACCCTAGCATCTAATTTGGGATTATTCTTTAGACAATACCTGTAACATATAAACTCTAAAAAATCTCAGCACCAGGACCTCTGGCTGCCCATAAAAACATCCTTAGGCAAAGCTCCATGGTAAACGCAAAAAATTTCAACTTATGACTTGCAAAATCAGTCACGCTCAAAGCACAGGTGAATGTCTGCAGAAAGCAGTTTCTACAACCACTTAAACTCTTTTGAAACAAGGTTTCACTCCTCAAGGGAAAGCAGCTGAGCACCACACCAGCTCGGTCCAAGACGACAGAGGTGGCAGCTAATTCCTTCTGATAGTTTCTTCCTGCCACTGCCAGAAGAGGCCTCTCCAGGAACTATACACTTAGCCAGCTCCTTATGCACTTCCAAATTTTACAACACATTGCCAACACCTAAGTCCCAGCCAAATACCTGACTTCTTTTTTTCACAACTTCTTCAGATTAAACACTGAGAATGACAAGCACCTCTTTTGCTGATACATGGCTCTGCAAAAGTCAAAATTTTCCATTTTTGTTAAAATGTTAAAGCCTATGTGATGTTTTCCACAGCTAAAAGCACTCTAATTATGTATCATACATCCAAACATACATATATATACATACATATATACATAAATACATATATACACACATATATAGACACAGACATATATATAGACATATACATGTATATACATATAGGCATACACATGTGCACCTTTATACATGCACAAATATATATATGGACATATTCACATATATAAATAGACATATGCACACCCCTGTAAAGGTACACAATGTGCCCAGGTGGCCAAAAAGGCCAATGGCATCTTGGCTTGTATCAGAAACGGCATGACCAGCAGGTCCAGGGAGGTTATTCTCCCTCTGTACTCGGCACTGGTGAGACTGCACCTCGAATCCTGTGTTCAGTTCAGGGCCCCTCACCACAAGAGGGATGTTGTGGCTCTGGAGCGAGTCCAGAAAAGAGCAACAAAGCTGGTGAAGGGGCTGGAGAACAAATCTTGAGGAGCGACTGAGAGAGCTGGGGTTGTTCAGCCTGGAGAAGAGGAGGCTGAGGGGAGACCTTATTACTCTCTACAACTACCTGAAGGGAGGTTGTGGAGAGGAGGGAGCTGGCCTCTTCTCCCAAGTAACAGGGGACAGGACGAGAGGGAATGGCCTCGAGCTCCACCAGGGGAGATTTAGGCTTGAGATTAGGAAAAAGTTCTTCACGGAGAGGGTGGTTAGGCATTGGAACGGTCTGCCTAGGGAGGTGGTTGAGTCGCCCTCCCTGGAGGTGTTTAAGGTTAGGGTGGATGAGGTACTTAGGAGCATGATTTAGGGATTGGTGGGAATGGTTGGACTCAACGATCCGGTGGGTCTCTTCCAACCTGGTTATTCTGCGATTCTGTGATACTACAACAATCACTAAAGTCACTCTCCTGTGAAATCAAAGCAATGACAGCAACTGATGTATCTTTATTCCTAATCCCCTGCTCCTCCCCTAGCACTGCTGGTATGACTGATCTGCCCCTCTAACTATTAGCAGATCTCATTTTCTTTGGTCCTACTGTTTTCTGGTTTGCAAATAAATAAATAAGAAGATTCTGAAAAATCTGAAAGGAAGACATAAGCTCTTCAACAATTAGTAATGCATGGTGCCAATAATGAGTCAAGAAATCCAGAGGCTGAAGCACCCAAAGGGATAACAAACATTCTTTCCTGAGGCTACACTTTACCATAGCTCTAACAGTTTGCCTGCTAACAAAGTGAAATTAATAAAAGAATAATAAAGATGCTAATAAAATATTAATTTGGAACTTGCGTTCATCTTGGGTTTATGACCTAAAGCTAGCTATGGTATGCTTAGCTAACACAGATTTGGGTTAAGATTTTTATTTTAGTAGACTGTCTCTCTCCAAGATAAAAAAGCAGTATAATAAATGCTTCCATTTGGATATCAAAAATCCCAACAATAATGTAACTGTAGAACAGTAAGTTCCAACTATACTAATGTTTTCATGACTCATTTCCCCCTGAGACTGCCCTTCTTGCTCATGAAAAAGCTGAAGTGTTTTTCACCATTTACCAGAAGCATTTTTGTTTATTTTGGAAAGTAAATGCAATGTTCCAGAGATCAATAAACTAATTTCTGAAGTGAATTGTCACATCTGTTTACGGTAGATAACCAACATTTTCATAGGCACTGTGTCACAGATGTTTTCTACAGAATAATAAATACTAAACTGACATTCCTTTACTCTTCTGCATATATAAAGTAAAGAACCACTCCCTGCACACAGCCGTACAGCAATCAGATGTAACACACGATCAGAAAGCAATTATGGTTTTGAGACAACACCATTCAGCATTTTAATTCCCATCTACTTATTTTCCAATGTATCCTGAGTAAACAAACACTGAAAAAAGAAAAATATGGACACAGATCCGCTTAATTTACATTATAATCATTCACAAAAATTAAAATGCAAATTACCAAATCTACATAACATCTAAGCTTCAGCACTGTAAATGGATCAGCTTATGATATGCTTTGCACATTTGTGTAAAGTACCAGCTATGGTATTAACTTTTCTGTCAGAATATTACAGTGCTTCATCATTTTCAGTAAGACATTATACGTGTTCGCTTTTAAGTAAGAGACTATAACAATTCCATCATAAAACCTTATCTTTGTCAAGAATCATTTGAGCAAGCTCATGATCATTCCTAAATGGATTTTTTTTTCCATTTCTGCAGAAGGATTTTGAAAATAAAGCTGTAAGCAACTCTTATCTTCATGAAATTCTTATCTTCATGCAGCTTACAAAGGGAGGTAAAAAGATGTCAAACACGCACACACCTGCAGCCAAGCACTGCTTCCTCCTCAGCCTCACCACTGTGAGGATTTCGAAACCGTGTTTCCATGCACCATTCTATAGGTCAGGGATGAGAGGAAGAAGCAGACAAGCATACCAGAGGAGGGAAGAGTGAACTTGCTCAAAAGGCACAGAGGTTAGATGTGCATAAAAGAACCAAAGCAACACTCAGAAAGACCTGAAACTTTCACTAATCTGGCTTTACAGAAACAATGTTAAAAATGCCCAGTGTATAATTGATTTGGACATTTCACAGAATCACAGAATCAAAGAATAACCAGGTTGGAAGAGACCCACCAGATCGTCGAGTCCAACCATTCCCACCAATCCCTAAATCATGCTCCTAAGTACCTCATCCACCCTAACCTTAAACACCTCCAGGGACAGTGACTCAACCACCTCCCTAGGCAGACCGTTCCAATGCCTAACCACCCTCTCCATGAAGAATTTTTTCCTAATCTCAAGCCTAAATCTCCCCTGGCAGAGCTTGAGGCCATTCCCTCTCGTCCTGTCCCCTGTCACTTGGGAGAAGAGGCCAGCACCCTCCTCTCCACAACCTCCCTTCAGGCAGTTGTAGAGAGTAATAAGGTCTCCCCTCAGCCTCCTCTTCTCCAGGCTAAACAACCTCAGCTCTCTCAGTCGCACCTCATAAGATTTGTTCTCCAGCCCCTTCACCAGCTTTAAAGGTATCTCCGTAGCCATTCACTAATACAGCAAGAAGAAACATGATAAAACTGAAGAAGTGCCAGCAATGATCTATGATACCTATTCTTGCAGCTGTGGAAAAAATTATACATTTACCTCATAATAATTTCATGGAAGTGTTGATCTCAAACTTTTAGGCATTACTACAGGTCCTGTTTCACATTACAGCTAAACTGCTACTGCAATTGCCACTGAAAGGGCAGGTTTGGACTTTTTTTCTCCACCGTCACTCCATGCTGGCTCTGAGGTCCATCTGACTTCAGGAAGAGCCACTCCAGGAGTTAAACCAGAAGAGAAATGGAGATGTAGACACACATACAGAATTTTCTGCTCATTTAGTTCCCCAAATTGTCTTTCCAAAGGGTCTGATGATGGTTATAACAGGCACCAGGTACTGTGGTTGAGCAGAAAGAGAGAAGGGCAGTCCTTCACAGAGGTGCACAGTCATCAGATTGGCTCAGTTTTAAATATAAAGCCTCAGACCAAATCAGGGAATGGTTAGGTTTTGGCCAGAACCATTTCAGCCATCCTCAATCCATAAAGAAGAAGGAAGCAGTCCTTTACTACTAAGGGCTGCTGGAAGCAGAGTCCTGATTCCCCTACATCAGTGACCACCTGACTCATTTCTGAGCTGGTCAGGTAACCAAGTCCATTTTTTCTGTTTCTGATGCCCAAGCGACCACAGGACCAGAAACAAAACCTGCACAAAGGGTGGCAGTAAAAGGAAGGGAACTGGACTGCCATTTACAGCTGCAGGGAATTCAGCTGAAACATGAAACCACACCACCCAATTTTTAGCAGCTCACTTTTGCAACTTCAAAGCAAAAGCTGGAACAAGGGGTCTACCTCCTTATTCTAGCACAGCCCTAAGCTGAAAGTTACCACCAGGGCACAATTTAAGACAGAAGCTACTTCACAAGATAAACGTTTCTGTTCCCTGTCATATTCCTGGTATGCACTGAGAAATAAAAGGGTTACACAGTCTAACCCAGCAACTGATCCACACGCTGATATTAAGAGCTGGTATAAATACCTGTGTGTTTGTTCTCAGCAGTGCTTTTACAACCACCATCACTAAGCAGTCAAGAAAAAAGAGGAATGAGACAGAAGAACTAACAAGCTCATGGCAATTTACAGATATAAAATATTCTTGGAAATTACCACAAAAATTATGTATAAGCCTACTTCTTGGAAGCATTTTATGTCACTGAATTCCAATTTGACTGGTGTTTTAACTAAAACTTGTACAATAATATTCACTTAGTATAGTTTTAGAAAACAGCAGTCCTATCCAGACACAGCGACTTCTTCCAACAGAGTGTGATTTTGGCACTCTTTGGAGAGTTGAGCAATCTGTAATTAAGTGAAACGAGACTTGTATGGGAATACCAGAACATTAAGACTATCTTACAGCATGGGAATTATTTGCCAGAGAATGTTATCCTTTTACTGCTTTTTTTATCATTAAAATGTAAAATTTAATTAAAACAAAGTGATAGAGATAACTTGTGTTATATTCACTTTTTAGCTATATAGCTCACCCCCGGACCATTCATTAGAATGCAACTAAATTTAGACATTAGTAAACAACTTTTTAAAAAACAATAAAATTACTGCTCTGCTTTATTTCCTGCACCACTCCAGTCCCCAGCTGAAGCTTTAAAGACAGCAAGAAACACAAGATATACAGTAGCATTTTGAAATAGGCAATAGCTCTGAAAAAGAAAAGAAACCGGTGCTGAACTGGATCCAGTGCAGGAAGAAGGAATGCTATCCTATGATTTTTTTACAGGTGCAGTTAAACAGCTTCAGCTATGGAAAACATTCTCCAAATTTTCATGTTTTCTTATCTATCTCCTTCTAATAATACTGATTCAAGATTTCAAAAAACATATTTTCTCTCCAATGTATGAGATCTGTAGGTAAGAGTTGCTTCACTGATACTCTTGGGAACCTTCCACTGGTTGCCTAGTTATCCCATTATTTTTCCCAAGTTAATTTATATTCCATTTGCATAAGATAAAACATACGCCTCGCTGCATATTTTACACTTTCCATTTCACCTCCTTCTCAAGTGCACGACTCCTAAAAACAGCAAGAAATTTCTGCTTCTCATTCTTCCAGAGAAAAAGGTGAGCTTAAGCTGCAGAAGAAACTGGGAGCCCTCAGGCTCCAGCTCTCCAGATGCAGAAACATGCATGTTACCAGCAGAGACAGAACTTGGATTCTGTTCAAACTCCAGAATCTTAAAACACATGAGTATCCATCTGCCTGTTCGTGACAGCACTATGAGACACAGACAGCTTGCAGCTTACTACAGCTCTCGAAGTACAAGGCAAGGAGGGAAGAGAGATATGCAGCCCCACTGCTAGCAGAACAACAAATCACATCATGACAGTTTGCTACCAATGGTAGGGGCTTTTTTAACAAAAGAACTATTTTTGGATTTTGTTAAGTCCCTGATTACACAAAAAGAAGTAAAGCATGTACCTTTCTCTGTGTCAGATCTTCCTATGTAATTCCAGCCCCTAACTACAACACAAAATAAATAGTAACGCAGCTAAAATAGCAGCATGCTATTTTACGTAAATCTAAAATATTTTAAGTAGCATGTTTCCACTCCCATGCTAATAACTATTACACTAAAGTTACTTTACCTACAAGAGAAAGGAAAAAAAAAATCACAAAGAAATGCAGTAATTTTGAAAAAAAAAAAAAGTCAGGAAAATTAAAAAAAGAAGCTAAAGAAATGCATTTTTTCCTAGTTTCTGGAGTCTCTGTGAAGCATCACTCCCTTGAAACCAGCATCTGAGCTCCCAGGTCTTATCATTGTAACATTAAAGCTTTTGATTGCCTGCTTTTACAGAGAAAAGCAGAGAGAAGCTTTAAAACTCACTTGTCGGTGAAATCCAAGTTAGCTCTATATGCAGTGCTAAAGTCAGGGAAAAGCTGCCTCTCCAATAATACTCTAAGCCTAAGAAGACAGGAGGGGAAAAAAGTATTGAAAAAAAAGGGACAAATCTAGTCAAAAGAAGGTTCCTAGGAACAGGTAAGCACAATGTTGCTTCAAGTACGGCACACTTCTGGAGTAAGAAGCAGACTCAGTGGGTTCATCTGAAGCACATAAATTCCCAACATTTTATTTTCTGGACTGTTATGCTTAATAATATAGAAGATATAAATTCTCTACTTGCTCCATGGCTTACAGAAGTAGAGTATTAAGAGTGCTTCACTAACAAACATGTCAAGTAAAAAGTGACCTAATCTGATTTTACATGTAGACTTGTAACAGAACTGAGGAAAACATTTCAGTTTACTTTAGCATTTCTATTATATACTAATTTGATTAAGGCTAATTAAAACATATAACTGGCTGTACCAACCAAAACACATCTATACTCTAGGATCATATGCCAAGTTTCTGTAACTCATTAGTCATCTACGAAAAATGTGAGAACCCTCCCACTGTTGGAAATAATCATTTGCTTGGTTCCTTGGTTACATATGCCCACCAACCCTCAGTCAAGGAAATCCTTTTATTTTCTCGCACGATGAGCCTAAGGATCAAAAGAAAGACACAGTGATGGTAGGTCATTATGCAAGAGCACAAGAACAAGTCTAGAGTTGCTCTCCATTCTAAGCCCTTCCTACTTCTACAACTTGTACGTTAGACCTTCTGTGACAGAGGCTATCTTGGTATTTAACAGCCTCCCACTCACTTAGTCAAGATTTTCTAATGATATTTTGCCTTTCAAATCTATATATGCTTTCAGCATCCAAAGTAACCCCTAATATTCTCCAGTTTTCATTCATCTCCTTTATTTTGAACCTGCTCTCAGCTCATTTTCTTCAAGGCTCCCCCATACTGATATTAACAGCTACCGAATATTTCTTATTCAGCCACTCCAGAGCACTTGTAAACATTATTCTTCCCTGATTTGTCCCTTCCCTTCCCATCATCAGAGAAATAGATTTCAGTGTTGTCATTTCATCACACAGAGTTCATTCTGTACACAGCAATAAAAAAAGTACTTTCCTCCACCCCATTCCCCACTACATTTCCCCACTCCCACAGTGTTTTCATTTCAGAAATGGAAGGGGACTGACAAAAGTATTCGAGACATTCATCTCACAGAGTTAAAGCAGTTTAAGTATCTTCTCTTTTGTTCTCTGCTCCTTTCCTAATAATTCCAAAAATTATGGAGTTTTTTTTTGGACCACTAATAATTGCTGGACATTTTCATTGTTATAATACCAAGATTTTTCTCCTGACGTTAATTGATTCAAACAAAATACATAGATGCTACTACTGCAGGAGCTCATCATGGAGAGGCAGTATGAAAAACTCTGAACGTAAATTATTACAAAGCGCAACAGTTTTTACCTAGGAAGAAAAAAAAAAAAAGATCCAAATTTCACTTACAAAAAGATCTGCTTCAAATCAACTACTGCCATTCTGGGAATTAGATTTTGGTATTAGAATAGACACCTCTACAGAATTAGCAGGCGAACGGAGAAAAACAAATCCAGTATTATAAAATACTAGCAAACAAATAGAGAGTAGAAGAATCAGCATGCCATTACACAAGTCTCTGATACATACTGAACAAGTTCTACTACCTCATCACCACACACTGTAGATGCTAAACACTTAAATGTATTCAAGAAGTGACCAGACAACTCACTGAGGAATAACTGACTGACGGCAACTGCGTATAAAGTCACCGCCTCCATCTAGCACAGGAAGCTCCAGAGCTGCAAATCAACAGCGACTGTGAGAATATTCTGACCAAGCAGAGTCGCACCTTTGTGAATAGCACTGGGCCCCAGCTACATAAAAAACATATTTAACTGTTATGCATAAGAACTGAAAGAGTATCAGAACACTGAAGTTACTTATTCTCCTTGAAAAGAGTTTTAATTATACCATAATTAAAACTAGTTTCCTGACTAGTCCATGTCACTCAAAACAAAGAAAAAAAAAAAAGTTGGTTTTATTTTACTTCACGCACTTCAATACTCAAAATACTATCTCTCTCTTCAAAGTCCAACTTTCAAAGATATTCAAGATCATGACTGACTGTAGTTAAGGTAAGACTGGTATTCTCAACATCTTGCAGCTGGCACGAGTCCTTTCTGCTTGCAGTTATGCATTTTTTTTATTTAGCAAAAAATTAGTCATGAGAAAAGCAATCTTTTCAATTCTTGTAAAGATAACAATAAATGTGCTTAAGACACTGAAGAGTAGGATGTATTTTTTTAGTGACTTAGTAATAACACCAATAGCATACACAAAATAAAAACAATAATAATTTACTTCTAATAGGGTTTTTTGTTTATTTGTTTTAATACCTCCCACTTTCAAAATGCATTCTAATTTAAAGAAATTTGTGTCATTTCTACCTGTCCAAAATATTTATCTGCTTGAGGGCAAAAATTCTGGCATCACTTCCAAAGATAAATAAATCATATAAATATTCATATTATGACCTCTTTCAGATTTGATAAAGAAGTTGAAGACTGATCACTGCTAAGAAACATTTGAAGCTTCTAAAATAAGAGCCATTAAATCTTATAAAATTAAATAAAACTAATATAACACCTTTAATTACTAATCAGGACATCACATGGGTATTTATTAACAAATTCTTGATCCAGCTACTCAATTAACCATGTACTGACAGCATCTGAAATGCACTTCATTAATTTATCATAAATAGGACAATGTTTAAGACTGCCCAATTGACTTAAGCCTGCTCAAGTTAGTGACACTGCTTCTATTCATAAACCTCTTCATATCAGCCAGTCTGTCATCCAGATTGCACTTTTCGTCACCTACACCACTTAAAATGTAACATTTACTTCTCCCTCTTAATTATTTACCTTAGAATTATATTCCTTGTGATGTTTGGCACAGGATCGCAGCTGGTTTATCCAGTACTGTTTCTCCTTTGCATCAGCAGCTAGAATTAAAAAAAAATTAAGGGAGTCACACATAAACCAATATTCTTTTTTTGCATAAGAAATGTGATGGGGGTGGGGGGAGGGAGGAGAGAGATGGTTAGGATGCGCTACAAATTCTAATTTACACTACTTAAATATATGCGAGTTCTTAAGTATAACACATTTAAACCTCAACTTAAGACGGTGTGACCAGCTGGAAGAGTTAACTATGAAGAAAACTCATAAGCTTATCTCCTCCAAGTGTTGTTAAAAGCAGAATTGCATCAAGATTACATTTTTAGGCAAAAAAAAAAATTATCCATTTTGCTTTACTCATCTCCCTCTGTGAAGGACAAAGGCCACACCATAGCATTTAAATCAATGAAACCTCTACACTCGGGCTATCAATCAGCTACCAGACAAGCTACTTGAGTACTTTTGTTTTAACGTTCAATTAAATCTCTCTTTAAACCTGTGTCATTGGTATACAACGTAAAGACCCAGGAATGAAAAACACAGTTCTCCCTATACATCTGTCAAAAAACAGCTTTAAAAGTTAGTAAAAAGATTGTTTGCAGCCTGTATCTGGTGGCTCCTGTGTAATAATAATAAGTATATTTAGGAGAGAGGTTTGATTGTTTTGGTTTGTTTTTTTCTAAACAAAACACTACTACAGCAATTCTAATTAAGAATATCAATATAAAGGGTATAATTTCAGTAAATATTTTCTTTTACTTCCTCCGCTGTTAAGTATCTCAATGGTTATTGACTCAGCATAAAATTGATTTGTGATCTGGACCAAATTCATAGATTTCATTAGATTAAAAGCAGCAAACTGTAAGTATTCAATAATCTCAAGTAATTTGAAAAGCAAGATAATAAAAGCACAAGTGTTCATGATTTCTAACGCTGCAGATTCCAAAACACTAACATAAACTCTCCTTGTTTGCTCTGGTCTTTCAGTTTCACATATAAAATATCAGCACGTTGTACCGCCACAGAGCCCTTCACACCCTGTCCTGCTAGTGGACTGATAAACTGGTCAAAATAAAGCAACATCATTTTAAACTTCTGCTAAACTGTAGTACCTGTCACTTCTTTTATTTATCTTTTTTTGTTTAAAGAAAAAAAAGTTTGATATGAAAG